>CM045772.1:87077776-87677776 GCA_025200525.1 Camellia lanceoleosa | reverse complement strand
TTGGCCTTCTTGAACCATAACCATCATAACGCATGATATACATAAGTACACTAAGATAATAATGAAAAATAAGCTCTGTTCTACCTTCCTTAAACACGGTAAGCCAAGGATACACTTTTCCATAATGAAATGCCAATTTACCAGACACCGGCTGGAAGGTAATGATACCTCTGCCAATCCAGACGCTAGCTGGAAGGTACTGGTACCTCTCATTCTAAGCACAACCAATTCTCCAGGCGCTAGCTGGAAGGTAATGGTACATCTCATTCTTAACGCAATATACACTACCAATCATCACAACATGACAAAGTACAACTAACACAAGTGTAATGCATACACATAAACTATTCAACACAACAATGTCATTCTCCACCGATGACCACTAACAAAATCTCTAAATGTATGTACTCAACACATTTATTATAATAATCCAACTCTCATGAGATTTTAAATCCAACAACAACAATAGAAAAATAAAATATTCATAAACCAATCTCAAGTTCATTTCTGAAATTCACAGTGCTATGATTTCCTTCTTTCTTTTGAAAAATCAATTCACTTATTTTCCAAGTTAACATACTCCACTCTTTATCCCCAATCCACTCTTTTCATTTCACAAAACTAAATCCATAGATATCAAAGCCACAACCCAACTCAACTTAATACGATCAATCCAAAATAATTCCAATGCCATAGTTAGTTCTCTCTTTTAGCCATTAACACATTTACACAAACCATAATAAAAATTTACAAACATTATTCAACTTTACCCCTTTTAATTTACCAAGTCAAAACATTAAATTAGCGTTTTTCTCCCTTTTAACATAAAAATGTTAGACTACTCTCCACTTAATCCAACAATCAATTTAACAATCTTATTCACAAATAACAAACCCTCGATCCCCTTTCATAACTTTCAAAGAAATCCACAATGGATATGATTTTTATGTAATAAAATCTACCACATATCTATCTATAGATGAGGTATTGAAAAGGAGCAAAGAAATCCCAACCTCAAGATTCGAAGCTAAAGATGAAGACCAAACTTGAAACTCCATTGAAATCGCAAAACAATTGGTAGAAGTCTTGATCTATGCTTGCTTTTTAACCTTCTTGAAAGATTTAGGGTGAATCTTGGGTAAAAAGAAGAGAAATCAAGAGTTTGGAAGGTTAGGATTTTGGGGTTTGGAGGATAGGAGGAGAAGAGAGGGAGAAAAAATAAAGTTTTGGGGCCAAAAGTCACTTTATAATGTCTGTTAGCGACCTAGTCGCTCGAACCAAGGAAGCTTGCCTCAAGCATAGAAAAGAAGCTCCCAGAATCTCTGAAAATCACACAGTTCACTCGAGCGAAGAAAAGTTCACTCGAGTGAGCATGCTTCTAGCACCGAAACTCAAAATTCAAATAGGTATAGCTCTCTTTTCTGGACTTTGTTTAGGTCGTTCTTGTGCCCAAATTGAATCCCCGAAAGTAAGATTTCCAATGGTTCTAGCCTCATATCAAGATTCAAATTATGGAGAGAGAAAATGATGAAAGAGTGAAAACTACTCAATAACAATTATTCAAATTTGGAGTTTTTGATTCAATCTCACCCAACCACTACGATAACACCTCAACCAAAACTCAAATATCAACTAAGAAGGTTCTCAATCAAGATAATCAAAGAGTCAAATATAGTTCCATTATAATAGGAAGCACAGAGTGCTACAGGCAGCATGTAGCTACCTTCCTTTTTGTCCCTTTCCTTTCTTTATTTCTTTGGTCAAGGCTACAGAGAGCTTGGTAGTTCTACTCTCTCTCTCTCTCTCTCTCTCTCTCTCTCTCTCTCCCTCTCTCTCGGCTCTCTCTCCCTCTCTGGTTCCATTTCTTCTTCTTCTTCTTCTTCTTCTTCTTCTTCTTCTTCTTCACCATTTTTGCACACTTTTGAGCTTAGATTGGAAGTACTTAGAGTTAGAATCTCCACCTAGTTCTAAAGGCCACAGTGTAGAGCACACTGAGAGCTACATTTTGACCAGTGGAGATCAAAATCCGTCAACGTCAAAATTTGGGATTTTTGCTTGTTTTCTCTTCTAGCTTTTAAGGTAGGGATTTTCTTTGAGTTGTATATATATATATATATTTTGCAGGTCTATGGTTATTTTGATATTGTTTGGAGTGTGTTGAACTAGGGTTAGTTTTTATGAGATTAGGTTTTGCTCCAAGAGGGGTTTTCTCAAATCTTTCCTCAAATCTTTTACTTTATGAACTATAAGAATGTTTTGGGAGTTTCATGAGCAAAAACTTTTTTTAAAAATGAGGAAACCTTAATTTTGTGATAGTCCTAGGGTTGAGGAAGTTGAGGAAAAAGTAGTATCGATGAAAAATATGAGTTATGTGATAATTGGGGTTTTTAATTACATTAAATCTTTCAAAAAGAGAAACTCTATTTTTCTTTTGTGAAAACCTAGATTTTGGAAATTTGGGAAAAAGTTAGGATTTTGTGAAATCATGAATTATTGATATCCATTTTTGAGAAATGATGAGAAAGTTGTAATATTTACCCCCACTGTTGAAATCCCTTATTGAGAAAATAGTGAATGGTATGTTGTTATACTTATCTTGGAAAGATGAAGATTGGGAATGATGATTTTCATGTTGAGATTTATTTGGTTTAAAGAGAAAAGAAATGTATTTGATAATGTGTTTTTATCTATCTCTTGGAATATATATTGTATACATGTATATTGAGTAGATATGTGGAACTTGATCACAATGGAATATTTTGTGGATGAAAGTATTGAGAAAATTTGAGAAAGTCCAAGGAATTAATATAGATATATATTACATTGGCATTTCATTTCATGTTCATTACTTTCTTTTGAATTGACATTGTTGTGATCACTTTTTAAACGAAAATGGTTTTGTGGAACAAATATTGTTATTGAACCGTTTTGGGGTAAATACGGTAGGAAATCTGGTTAGGGGGTGCAGTTTGAGAATTAAGTTAGCCTGAGTGTCCTTAGTGTAAGACTAGAAACACACATTTGTGGGTGCCTAAGCCCTCCAATTAGAAGCCGGTATGGTAGGATTTGGTAGTGCTTGATATGCCTACCTGCAAACAATAGCCCTGGCGATTTGCTTAAGTCGTGTTTACCACCCCTTGCTAATATATGGAAATCATTAGATTGATTATATTTTCAAACGAGCATTGTGCATGAGATTTTCAAAAAAGAAAAACTATTTTGAGCATGGCATGGCATGTGCATCCATCTCATGAGATTGTATAAGATGTATATACTTTCTTAAGAATTCTCTACTGGGCTTTGAACTCACCCCTAGTGGATTTGTTATAGGAAAAAGCTGTTGTGATCCTACCAAAGTAGAGGCATGGAGAATTGTTTTGGGAGCACGAGGCTCTTATCTATTGTTGTTGTTATGTTGATAAGCCAAGGGCTATATTAGTATGGGTTAGAAAGCCATTTACCTGTAACTAGGCTTAAACTTCGGAACGTGTAGCCCATGGGGGCATTATTTTGTGTTTTAGTTTCTATTGAATCCTCGTTACATGCTACCAAACATTGTATTAGAAATTATGAAAGCATAATGGCGTGTGGAACCTTTACATCTCTTGAATAAATGTCATGAATATACATGTATGAGAAGCTTGATTAGAAATTATACGATTCTTTAATTGTAAAGGATTCATGATTAATGAGGATTGAGGATTATTTATGAGCTCATCTGCGTTATCATGTGTTAACAATTTGAGGGCATTACACATCCACCCAAGGTGTTGAACCTCAAACCATAATTCTTCACACTTTCTTTTAGTTTGTCAACAAGGATTGCTTGCAACTTTTCTTTCTCAATTTCACATCTTGAACAAACAAACTTATCTTCATTTATAATCTTCTTTCCTTTCCCCATTTCCTCCTTATGAATTCTTTCCAAATCTGCGAATAACACAATTGGAATTGGGGCCTTTCTTTTAATATTGGTTGTCACCATGTGAATTGCTGCCATTTTTGGAAATGGTTTGCTATCCACAGCCATTACCCCTTTGTCTTTTCCTGCATACTTTAGCAACCCCTTCTGAATTAAATCATGTACACAATTTCGAAAAGTCACACAATTATTAGTAGAGGGTCTGAAAGTATTATGCCATTTACAATACTCTTTCCCCACCCTATCTTGTTCTTTTTGAATCACATGTCCAGGAGATAAGGTTAAAAACTTTCTAGCTAGCAATTCATCGAAAATAGCATTAGCCTTAGACAAATCAAATGAATATTGCCTAAAGGTTGTATTTGCATTTCATTTTGCTGGCATATTCATTGGTTTGTCTATTTTCATCAAAGTCCCACAAACCACTAGTGTCTTGCCAACAACTTGTGCCACATCAACATCAATTTTTATTTCTAAATCCATTTCTTGAAAATAAGTTCCATAGGAGTTTGCATTCTTATGCTTTTCCTCTCTAAGTATAGACTCATACCTGGTTGCCCTAGATGACAACTCAAACAGGTCTCTAAACTCCATTCCTTCAAAAAAAAAAAAAAAGTTCTTAATTCAAATTCTAACCCATTTTGAGCCATTCTAACAACTTCAGTTTCAGGCATATACATTCTACACCTATTCTTTTCCCTTTTAAACCTATCAATAAAGTGCTCTGCACTTTCAGGAAATTTTTGTCTTAACTCAAACAAGTCAACAAGAGTCGCTTCTAGTTCAGTTCTATAAAACTAGGCATGAAATTGATTTTCCATTTCCACCCAAGCATGAATAGAATTAGCAGGAAGATTTATAAACCAAGTAAAAGTAGTTCTAGACAAAGAATGTGGAAATAATCTCATATTAAGTACATCATTGTTTCCAACCTCTCTACACTGCAAAGTAAACCTCTCTATATGTTCATTTGTTGACTAACTCTCCTCATCATTAAACAAGGAAAACTCAGGAACTCTGTAGTTTCTAGGAAAAGGTTCATCATCTACCCATTGAGGGTAAGCCTTCCTAAACCTTCGCCTTTCAGGCCTTCTCATACCTGGACCATAAAGGTCTTGAACAATTTGTATAATTTGGTCTCTGTAAAAGTTGTTTATGTGATTAAAGGCATTCCCCCCCCCCCCTTCCCCCTAAAAGACCATAATTATTCAAATTATTTTCAAAAAGTTCTTGTCTGTCAAAATTTAAATCCCTCATAGCTGGTCCTAATCCTCCTGGCCTTAGGCCATTTCCAAATGGGTCATAGTACATTTAGGCCTATTCATTTGATTATATACAGCAACATTCTCAAAATTATTAAACCTTTGATTCCCATAACCCATATTTTGAACCTCACCAAACCTAACATTTTGGTTTTCAAAACCTTGGTTACAGTTTTCAAAAATAGAGTTATTCCTTGGCCTTACATTATGATAATTATTGAATTCTATATTAAAAACATTTTTATTTTCTATCCCCTTTTGACCATAAAGAGGATTAGAAAAGGTAGGAGGCCTAAATTGCCCCCCAAGTCCAGTTTTGGGCCAATTTTCTTGAATTTTAAAATTTAGATTTTGAAATACCTCTTGCATTCTTTCTTCAGCAGTTGGGCCCCTGTAAAGGTACATTAGTTCCCCAGAAGATTGTTGTGGTACTCCAACTGATGGCACTAGATACACACCTCCAGCTGTTGAGGACATTTTTTGTGTCTTCACTTCAACTTGACTTGAATGTTCCATTGATGGACCATTCATCACTCCTAACCTCTCCCATAAAGATTTGGTTCTCTTTAAGTCATTGGTTTGCCATAGCATCTCTCAACTGTGCAACCAAAACTCCTCTGGGGATTTTACCTTGGCCACTGGTTTGGCTTAGTATGCTCAGTGCTTGGCCACTTATCTTGTCTTTTGAAGCCACCACCTGACTCACATGTTGGGAATCTCCACCATCGGCTAAGACCAAGTGCTGGTCTACTTCTTCTTCTTCGAACTCAACATGTCTCTTCTCCAAGTGCCTCCCATTTTGCTTCTTTGTCTTCACTATTTTCCCAAATTATGACGTTGTTCCACTAGGCATGCCCAAAATTGTTAGTAAAAATTATGCTTATTCCCAACCGATAGGGATTAAACAACAATTTAAATCAAACAATCAAAAAGAATAATCAAGCAATTGTGTAATTGATTCAAATGCCTCAAAGGAATGAGGACTTCTCTGGAACAATTGACAGTTACAAAGTAAACAACGTAAACAAAAAGTAATTTCAAAAGTGAAACTACTGAAGTTCACAAAAGTTTACACATTACAATGATAAACTATTCCTATTTCGAAAGAGAAACTACTCCTAAGATAAAACTATATCTAAAGCTACGTGTTGTTAAGTTGATGATATCCTTCTCCTTTCAAATTTTTGGCCTTTATATTCTCTTCCTCTTTTCCTGGCCTATGATCGCATGATTTCCCTGAGTCCTATAACTACCACTACTGCAACTGCTCCCTCACTTCCAAACTTTCAAACTTAATTAAGCCTTCAATTTCACTTATCGAATTGTCTTCCCTCCATGTTGCCACGTGTCCTTCAACACTTGTGGCCTCTCATCGACAAAGCCAAGTCTTCAATCTGCACCTAATCCTTTTTGCAAGCAACCCACTAAGTCCATAACTTAGCCTGATAACTGTTTCACCTTTTGGGCATTTAATGCACATGATCAACCCCTCTAATGCCACTTGTCCCTTTGACTAATGGAGATTTCTCATTTTGACTCTACTATGTGTTATCATATGATTGATCCACATGTCGACAGGAACTCAACAAAAATGGGTGCAAACAGAACCCCAAAGCATTAATCTAAATTTTTTTTAAAAATAAATAATAAATGTTGAGAAATGCACATAGCATAGAAATATTGGCTCCTAAAATGAATATTTAATATTCAAGACTTATATTTAACAATTAATATTTAAATAAATAAGTGGGCTAAGTACTAATAGATTGCACAAGACAATTCTCCAACGACTAGGCTTGAGCTAGGAACGGTTAGTATAAAACTTGACTCAAACTTAATCTCTACTCTACTTTCAATGTTTAATACAATTACTAAAACCCTCAAATTTGTTCATGTTGATCAGAACTTAAAAAACTTATAAAATTTAAATATAAGAGCAATGTTAAGAATCCCAAATGAATTACCAAATACTTTTTTTAGAATATGAAATCCCTAACATTTTTGTAAATATGAAGTTTAAATCAATTATCATCAAATTTTTCTACTAACTATAAATCACTTTTTTAGATTCGGTGAACAACTAGGTCTAAGATACGGCCTTTATGGGGCCTGATCTTAGATAGCTTTAAATTTTCTACAATGTTAGGAATGCTAGCACATCAACCACCACCTAGTGTGGAATCCACGTCAACTTATGAGTGTGCTAGTAAGATTATTAGTAAATGTGTTAGTATCTCTAATATTTTTCTTAAATTTTTTCTTCAATAATAATAATAATGACAAAGAAAATTATACATATAGAATGTGTTACTCAGGTGGTAAGAACATTCATTATTAAACTCATGGTCATTGGTTTGAGGCCCTTCCTACTCTTTATGTAAAATATTATATATTTTTTATGAAATTGAGTGTAATATATAATTTTTAAAATAAAAACGGAAAAATTTATTCATATATAAAAATCATACAAAAAATTTCACAAGAATAATATGGAAATGTCACTTTTATAAATAATATCATTTCTATATGTATTTTGTTTTGAAATAAAAGGTATGTAATAAGCTACATCATTTGATATGAAATATTATTACTTTTTTTTTTTTTTTTTTTTGGACATGTGCTACAAAGTGATCCATAATTAATGGGAAATCATATACCATACACACTCTACCACAAAAATATATAATTTTATCACAAGATTTTATTACATCAATTATAAAATGTGTAATTTCATCATAAATTGGCGTAATAAAATGTCCATAATTTTATTGATGTTGCAAAAGTTTATAATTTAATTACGATATTTTTTATTATGTCTACTTGTAATAAGATTACATATTTTATAATTAATATTGTAAAATTTTGTAATAAAATTATATATTTTGTGATAAGGTGCCTATAGTATTTTCCTTAATTACTAGAGTAGAAGTAGTTGAACATTCAAGGACCTCCCAACTATAAACGTGTTTCTGTTCTCTCAAAATTAGAAAGATTATGTCATCGTACGCTTATTTAATGAGATAATATCGTTTTTTTATTTTTAAAGTCATTTACTATTAGTTAGGTATATCGTTAATATAAAATTTTTGAAAGACTGAATAATTATATTTGTACGCTCCACCAATTATATAGTACATTTTGTTCAAAAAATGTATAGTACATAAAAAATCAATGGTTAGGATTGAGCCACATCATCAAAAGTGACCTGGTAAGCAGGTCACTTTTTATAGTTATGAGCTAAAATTATATTTCTTCATAACTATAATCAAATTGATCATAATTTAGTTATAAGCACATCTCATAACTAACACCATTTTGTTCATAACTAATATCACATATTTCATAATCATAATCACATATCTCATAACCAACACCACTTTGATCATAACAAATATCACATATCTCATAACCATTTATCACATATCTCATAACTACTACACACATAAATCATAACCACGTCTCATAACTAGTCCCTTTGAGTCATAATCAACATCACATATCTATAACCACTAGTCACATATCTCGTAACCAACACCTTTTTGTCATAACCAACATCATATATCTCATAACCACTAATCACATATCTTATAATTAACACATTTTTGCTCATAACCACACCACTTTGATCATAACCAACATCATATATCTCATAACTACTAGTCACATATCTAATAACCAACATCACATATCTCATAACCACTAGTCACATAACCAATATCTTATAACTCATAACCATTAATACATATAGCATAACCACATCCTTTGACACCACTTTGCTCATAACCATTACCCACATATCTCATAACCACTAACACATATAGTACAAACAAACACCCTTTGACATCACTTTGCTCATAACAATCACCCACATATCTCATAACCACTAACACATATAGCATAACCAAACACCCTTTAACACCACTTTGTTCATAATCATTACCCACATATCTCATAACCACTAACACATATAGCATAACCGAACACCCTTTGACACCACTTTGCTCAAAACCGTTACCCACATATCTCATAACTACTAACAAATCTAGCATAACCAAACACCCTTTGACACCACTTTACTCATAACCATTACCTACATATCTCATAACCAACATCGCATATATCATAACTACTAATCACATATCTCATAACCAAACACCCTTTGACTTATAACTATACCACTCTACTCATAACCAAAATCACATATCTCATAATCACTAATCATATATCTCATTACCTTTACCCACATATGTTAGAACCACATCTCATAACTAGCACCTTTTGTTTCATAATCAATATCACATATATCATAACCACTAATCACATATTTCATAACCACTACCCACATATAGGGGTGTAAATTTGGCTCACGAGCTCGAGGCACACCCTAAGTCCACTCGTGCCCTGGGTAGGCCCAACTAGGCTTGAGCCTAAACCCAACCTAAGATATGTGTTCTAGAGCCCGGCCCGACCCTGGTGTGTTATGGAGTGTGACCCATCCAGTGAACTCGCCCTGAAATTTTCTTCCCCATCTGGCTCGACCTGACCCCAATGGCTCCCTACCCCAAATGTCAATGCAATGGTCAAAATTTAAATCAAAACAATTTGAAAGAGTCATATAACCGTTAATTCCACGAACAATCAATTTTTATTTTATTTTATTTTTTTATATATATAAATTAACTCCTCCCTCCCAAATCCTACAAATACCACCCCTCTCACATTTTATTTCTCACAAACAAATCTGTCTCTCAAACTCTCATTCTCTCTAAACTCTCAACTCTCTCAATTAATTTTGAAGTGTCATCTCTAAGTGACAATTGCAATTGATCACCTATCTCTATTTTAGATTTATTTTTAGTCATGGTATCTTCATTAAAGATAATAGAAATGATAATATACAAACGATATACTTTTTAAAATATATGTATACACTTATAGACATATATATAATTTAACTAAATTTTAATAAAAAAATATGCTGATAAAAATTATCTATGACATGATTTTATTTTGTTGTACTAGATAATTTTTCTCCTAAATTTTTTTCCCAACTTTTCTTCATTTTTTTCTCCACTCAATTTTCTTTCCCTTGATTTGTCCTAGTTATGTCTGAGCTCTCTTTATTTCTTAATCAGACTTCTCTTTTTCGTTGAAATCATCAAACGACCATCGTTAATAGTTCTTCCTCACTGGATTCTTCTTCTCTATACTCTTGTGTCTCTGCAATAGATCCTTGAACTCATCACTATTTTCTCTGTTTATTTCAACACTATTCATTCTTGTGATATTTCTCTATCTAGTAAATGCATTTATCTCGAAACTCTAGCTCTTTCACGTTAATATGTCATACATATACAAACCTTTGGCCGTAGTTATGATTTTATCAATTTGTACATATGTTATAGAATTGTTGGGATATTTTTTTCAATTAAGATATTTACCGATAAATCCCATCCAACAGACAGTTGCACCAATTGGTCCCAACGTTGCATCTGTTGTTCTGATTAGTCCTATTAGTGGGGAAATATCTACCCGTTTGATCCTATTTCTCTTATTTGGTAACATTTAGTGGTCAATTATACCCTTCCTTTTCTATTGGGATGTTTTTGGTGGGATTAGTTGTGCATATTTGGCAAGTCAAAAATTGTAGTAGAAGATGTTTCCTCCATTACGTTAGGGTTTTGTGATTGTTGTGAGGGGGTGTATGGGAAGTGCTTTGTGTGCCAGACTGACGGAGAATCGGAATTCCGCTGTCGACATTCCTGGAATTCTGAAGGTATGGTTTGTTTTTGGTGATTGCGTGTTAGGATAGTTGTGTTCCGTACATATGTTAGTTCAATTGTATGGTGTGCCACACCGAGGTCATTTTAACTTCAATGGCTGGTCCCCATTTGTCTGTGTTGGGCACATTCGTATTCAATGTTTTTATTGGGTTCATGTGTTTAAATCAATGTGTGTGGTGCCACATTGGGGTCATTCATTTTAAATGGGTTGTTTCAGTTCAATGCAGAAAGCACAATAAGCCTTAGTGTACTTACCAATGTTGTGGCACCTAGCAAACACTCTTAGCATGCCACGTAGCGAGCCATACTCCAAACCTCTAACACACAGGGGTTGTGGCACATGACCAACACCCATTCCAAAAACATGATACAACACCAAATAACACGGACACACACGTAATCAACTTAATGTTATGCGTTCAAAAAGGAATAAGCAGTGGTATTTGTGTCATTCAACAACAGAAAGGACCAAATAGATCATAAGAAAAATTATTAGACCAAATGGAGCACAATTTCAACATTTAGGATTTATTGGCAAGTTTCCCTTATTTTTTTTTTTCAATTAATTTTTCTAATTAATCTTTTTTTTCAATTAATTTTTTTTCAAATATTTTTTTTCCCAGTTAATTTTTTTTTTCAATTATTTTTTAATTAATTTTTTTCATTTTTTTTTCAAATAAATTTTTTTCAATTAAATTTTTTTGAAATAATTTTTTTTCAAATAATATTTTTTTTCAATTAATTTTTTTTTCAAATATTTTTTTCCCAATTAAATTTTTTTCAATTTTTTTGAAATAAATTTTTTTTTTTTCAATTATAATGTGTGTGATCCCATTGTTATAAATAATAAAAATAAATATAAATATTTTAGGCTCGAACAAACATATTTTTTAGTTTATGTTTTTAAAATTTTTTAAACATTTTGTTCGACCAAATGCGTTTGTAATTTATGTTTTTCTAAAAATAAACAAAAACCAGTTTATAAATTTTTTGTAAACATAAACCAAAAAGGTAAAAGTTACCAAACGCTACCTAAAATTTTGTCTATTATGTTTATGCCAATTTATGGTGTGATTATACATTTTGTCGTTGATGAGTAAAATACTTTTTTTTTTATTATTATTAATTTTACTTAATAAAAATAGATGAGGATTTATATTAAAAACAAATATAAAAAAAAAATTGAGTGTAAATTGATAAAATTATAAATTAATAATTTATTTTATTATAAGACTCAAAATGTTTTAATTTTTTTATTATGATTATTACATAATTTCCCCCAAATAATTTTCTCCAAAATTTTGGAACAAACATCAATTTTGTGAAAATCAAAATTCCCTCCTTCCATGACAAATCCCTCAGACTCCCAAACGTCTTCAAAAATTTTCACAAAATTCCCTCCTTCCATGACAAATCCCTCAAGACTCCCAAACAACTTCAAAAATTTCTCTCTCTCTCTCTCTCTCTCTCTCTCTCTCTCTCTCTCTCTCTCGGTCGTTGCAACTACCCTTGCCGACTTGAGACACATTTGCTTTTCCACACAAGATCTTCCACCACAGAGAAAAGCTCCCAAAGCTGTTGACGAAGATCTCTATAGGATCTCGCCAGAGCTCTTCCTCGCCAAGCACCGAAGAGTGAGTTTATTCCTCTGCCCTTTTCTTTTCCTCATTTTAGCAAGCTACATGCCTCAATGTATGTCTCTCTCTCTCTCTCACTCGCTTTGCAACTTGTTTCTCTCCCTTTCTCGATCTCCATTCTATGAAACCCTAGACCGAAATCCCCTTCTTCGAAACTGTCCCATTCACCTTTGTGAACTCACTGGGTTGGTTTATAAATTAGGAAAATATGATTTGAATAGGTTTAGGTTTTTTATGTTTGTTAGTTGTGTTGATTCCATATATATATATATATATACTTGAAATTTGGCTTGTTTGTGAAATCTGATATGTGGGTAATTGAATTTTGTACTCATGTAATTGATATGAGACTAATTTTTTTATTTGAAATTTGTTTATTTGATTTTCTAACAATTACTTGAAATCTTGTGTGTGAAATCTGTTTATTCATGTAACTGATATACTTGAAATTTTTTATTTTTCTAACAATTACTCTTGTGGTGGCTTGATTTTCTATGAGAAATAAAATTAAAGTGTTTTGGATGTATTACCTTTAGCAATTTTCTAGGAATTGTATAAACTGATAAACGAATGGATATTTTGATGTTACTGTATAAACCCATTAAGGTTTTATAGTTCACAAGCTCACAGACAAACAATTGGATATTGTAAGTTCATGAAGATGCATTTATAACTCTTTGTCACATTTCCCTTTCATTTCCCTTCCTAAATCCCTCCTAAAATACTAGATCCAAATACAACCTTAGTCGATCAAACAATGGATATTGTCAATAGTAGTATACTTGTAATCCCCTGGTAAGATGGGTATAATTTTCTGAATTGGCCAAGTAATAGAATCTTCAATAGCATTTCGTATCATGTCCTACATAAATAAAAATGACAACTTCATGTTATGACATAAAAACGACAGCTTCAGCTTTATTAGCATCATCAATGATCTTCATTGATATAGGGCGTTGTCCACATCACATCAAGTTAAATCTATACCAAACATTCAAATTCTAGGAACTTTTCTACGTATAAATAATTTATGTTAAGCAAGAATTATAACCAAAGCCATAGTTGCTGTCATTTATAATTACTCACTTTATGATATATAACTTCATGTAACTATAACATATGGATTGATGTTGGCTCAAATCATTTGGAAAATACACTCCCACATTTTTATTATATTTTGAATTTTTTTGGAAAATAATAAACTAGCACAAAAGAAGAAGAAAATTATGTGAATGTGCTTTGCTTTTCATAACGTTGAAACCATCATATTTCCTTAATGGTATGTTTGGATCATGGATTTAGCTAGGGATTTGGAAATGGAGAGGGAAAGGGAAATGGAAAGGGAAAGGGAAAAGGAAAAGGTGTGTTGAATGTAATTATAGTTCATTGACATTTCACCCACATTTTTCCATTTCCTTTTCAAATTTCTATTCATATCCATGATCCATGATCCAAACACAACATAAAAGCTCTATCAAGATCAGAAAATCCAATAAAAATAATCCAAATCCAGTAGTCCAATAGTTATTGTTTATGCAGTTTGTTAATGTCAAAAGATGTGCAAAATAATATTTTCCGTATATTGATTCTTTCTTTTCTCCCCACAATCATTAATTTCCTTACGTATTGTCTTCTTTACTAACTCTATTTCAATGTTCTGTTTTTGTTTGTCATAGGTCCTCAATTCCTCCATCTTAACATAGAAGTAAAGCTATACCTCCTTCATCCCTTCCTTTCTAGCGGTTGCATTACCAGGTGTGTTTTTTAATTTATTTGTTTTTAATTAATAGCAGGCACTGGCGGGTGTGTTTTTTTAATTTGTTTGTTTTAATTTATAGTAGGATATTTGTGGGTGTGTTGTTGTTGTTTTTTTTTTTTTTTTTTGTAATTAATAGCAGGGCACTAGTGGGTGTGCTTTTTTTTATTTATTTGTTTATTTTAGTTTATAATAGGGCCTTGGCGGATGTGCTATTTTATTTATTTGTTTCATGTTAATTGATAGTAGGGTACTTGGTTATGTGTTTTTGAATTTATTTGCTTTGAATTGATAGCAGGGCACTAGCGGGCGTGTTTTTTTATTTATTTGTTTATTTTAAATGATAGTACGATACTTGCGGGTGTGCTTTCTTTTTTTTGTTTGTTTGTTTGCAATTAATAGCAGGGCACTGGCGGGTGTGCTATTTTATTTATTTGTTTCATGTTAATTGATAGTAGGCTACTTGCTTCTGTTTTTTTGAATTTATTTGCTTTGAATTGATAGCAGGGCACTAGCATGTGTGCTTTTATTTTGTTTGTTTATTTTAATTAATAGTACGATACTTGCGGGTGTACTGTCTTTTTTTTAGAGGGAGATGATGTCACAAGAGAAAGATTGAATTAATTTTTGGTTGAACTAAAATTTGTTGAATGACATGTAAATGTCTGGAAATTCTGAACTGATACTTTTGCTTCCCACCCACGAGAAAAATAAACATAATTTTGAGGGAGTAGAGAAGAAATGTACATGTTTGAAAGGAAAGAACTCTAGGGGGCAAAAACATCACAAGAGAGTCTGGTTCAAGTAAATTCATTAAATTTCATAAACATTTGAAAATTCTACACTAAGATTTTTGCCTTCACCCACCCATCACAGACGAAGCATGAATCCTCCAGAGTATTTATTTTATTTTATTTTCAAGTGATTCTACATAAATAATAATTGCTTCCAAAATTGTGTTGTAAGTAGTAGAGAGAATAAGGTATGGAGGGGATGTAAAATGAGAAAGATAAATAGGTGTTGTCCTATTTAAACCATCTTTAGGGATAATAAACGAGCTGAACAGTTAATTGTTATAACTTGCTTTGATAACTTTAATGAATTTTAAATTTTTTTCAACTTTGGTTCGTTAAATTTTCAAGTCGATATCAAATGAGTTTTTGTCAAGGCGACCTGAAGTAATTTGGTAGTTTTAGATTCACCAAACAGAGCCGAACAAGCAATTGACTATTCAAACTTAATTTGAGAACTTCAATGACTTGTGTAGTTGCGATGCACAAGTCGTCCAAAATTCAGCGTTCACTGATGCGGATATGTCTCTAGGTGATTACTTTTATGGCATCTTTTCAGTTCAAATTATGTTCATTTTGCTTACATTTGCTTTGCAAATTTTATGTGTGGCTGCTTAAATCTAATTTCTTGATATGCCAAGATAGATTTTAGCTAGAACATTTAGATGTCATAACTAATTATGATGTTTACAACTTGATTATGAAAATAAATAATTTACGAAAACAAAATGACAAAAGAGTGTGTAATGACCAATATATCAAAATTCAATTTGTTATGATTTGAATCATAAATTTCAAGTGAACAAACCTTAACGACAATTTAATTTGTTTTTGCAGGTGTTGCTATGGGTAATAGTTGCTATGATCGAGCGGGTGATATTGGGATTTAAACGAAGATTTTTTTAAAAAAAATTTTGAGGACTTAAATCTGTCAGTATTTTGTATAAATACTCTTAAACGATGGTTGATGGATATTTGTTTTGCTGTATGGACTTAATTGGCCACATGCCTTGGATACTAAGCTCCTTTTTTTTTTTTCGTGAAAATCATTATATAGGAAAGTTTCATTGACAAGTATGAGTGTATGAGCTTCTCTATAAACACTGCAGCATTGCAATTGTGATTTTTTTTTTTTCATACAGACATTCATCAATAAACAGTAATAAGCTCTACAGCCCCTTTTATAACATATTTGGGGATTCTTTGTTATATTTCCAGAATGGAATCTTAGTTAGCAAAAATAGCCTTGACTGCTCAAGTCAATGTGAGATGTGTTTCAAAAAACCTTAATCGGTCATCTATTCAGATTAGTAATTAGCATTTTTTTTATAAAATTTTTCTATCATTGAATTGCTTATTATTATTAATATTTTAGTTTGGTGGTACTACTCTCTTCTGATAGATTGGTAAAAGAACTCATTCAAAGGGGTGTTATTTAAAAACAGCATTGGCAAACTGGAAAATTATGAGTAAGTGGGACAGTTAGGAGAGAAAATTTTGAAAACAATGTCGACTGCATGATTTTGTGGTGTTCAGTCTAGGACTAAACAACACCTCAAGTTTTATGGACAACCCCATTCATGTGAATTCATGACATAGGAAAAAACCAAAATGTAGTTTTCAACGATGTTTTTCTATCCTGCAGAAGTCAGACTGAGGAAGTTGCAAATTAGGTAGTTTTCAATGGAAAATTTTCTTTTTTGTTCCTATTAAGAAAAATTTTAGCAATATACACAACCTGCAAATTGGATTTAGGCAACAAAATCTAGAATCCGGGATCCTGATCATCTCCTTTTTCATGGATCAAATTGAGATCTCCAATTTATGATTGACGAAGTAGTGCAACGCAATGTTGTGAATTGAAATCGAGATCTCCACTTTATCTAGGAAATAGATAGGATCAAAATCCTAAAGTTGAACCCCTTGTCAACTCCTGAAAACCACAGACTCTTTGGGGTTAAGTTCAGACCCTAAATAATTTTCCCAGCAAAATTTAATTTCTCTGCATTTTTTTTCTTTTCTTTCCCTTGTGTAGTTAATAAGAAGGAAAAAAAAAATTTATTGCTTTTTTTAAATAAAAAGGAAAAGAAAACATCTTGGGACAAGCATCCGTTTGAAATTATTTTTGCCATTTCAAGAAACAAGAACCTACTGTGACTGCAAGAGGTAATTGCTGAGAAAGCTATAAATGCATACTTGTCAACTATATAGTAACCACTTCCACTGAATAACCTTCTCTCTCTCTCTCTCTCTCTCTCTCTCTCCCCAAGTAGAATCAGCCAAGTACCCACCACCATATTCAAGAAAGATCAAGAAAATGTCTAAAAGCAGTGACCAAGAAGGGAAAACGATGAAGAACTTAGATATTGAGGAAGAAGAAGAAAAAGATGAATAGAAGGCAGACAATGTTTCAGAGGAACAAAACCCATCAGCGGTTGCTGCTATTGGTACAGAGGTCTCTGATAAATTAGCTGTGTTGTCTTCTAAAAAAGAAAATGTTGATCCACCATTAAAGAAACAAAACCTGGGCATTCACAGAAAAAGAAAAAGGAAAGGCAAAGGATGTTTCAGAAGAACAAAACCCATTAGTGATTTCTGCTGCTGATACAGAGTCCTCTGGCAAATTGATTTCACAAAAGCCCAAATTGATCTTAATATTCCAAAGATTCGAGAATGTAATACAGTAGCGCTAATAGAGAATCAAAATGCTGCTAATATAGACCTTCTTTATGATGCTTTTCTTTTTCTTTTATTTTTTTTCTCTCCCTATACCTTTTCTTGTTCTTGGACAAAAATGAATGAACTAAACACAAGTTTCTTCATCTCACTGGGCTCAATTTGGAAAGTGATTGCAAGGAGGTTCAAGCATCAACACCAACTTTTGTCCAATTTATATAGAATATTTTTGGAATAAAAAAAAAAAACCTTAATCAATCAATCACAATTTTTTGCCTCCAATAAAAAGTCAGAGACATAATAATTGCAAAATATCATCCAAATAATGAAGTAGGTTGATAGACTCAGACAGGAATAGTAGCATGTTTCCATTATGAAGCAAAGCCAAATCAATATGTATCACATGACAAAGGTCCACAGACACCTTGAAAAGCAAAAATCAAAACATAATAGTATTAATCAGGCGGCATTGACGTGCTTGGCAATGGTAGCAACTCATCTTTGTTCGCTCCCACAACCTTATCCACTATCTTTCCTTCTTTCAGGATCACGAAAGTCGTATAGTCTCTACTTCCATTTCAATTCACCCCTAGCTCTAAGTTCTGCACAAGATAGCCCACTTGAGAATATAATTTTATAACAAAGGTTGAGTTATAAACTCAAAGTTCACGAGTTTAAGAAATGCGATAACGTCATTGATTGGACAAACTAATGAAAAATAAAAAAGAATAGCATCACCAGCTTTATATTGCGCGATATCAGCAACAATATCAGCTGAATTATGCTTGTTTATCACAAGATCAAGTAACAAGTGGCGAACCCTATGCAAATAGTCAAACTACATGCCAAAAGTAGTGAGTATGTAAAAACATCACACATTATAAAATTAGTCTTCATAAAACATAAGATACTGATAAGTGGACAATTGGGTATAAACATAAGTACCTTGATTACACCCGAAGGCAAAGGTTTCCCTTGCATATATTTGATGACGAAAAGACCACAATCGTAGCTATAGAAATGAGTGTAGTTGTAACAATAGAGTCAATGAACTTAGAGATTATAACATTAATGCTTATTTAAAAATTAAGAACGATAATGTAGTGTATTACCTGTTGTCTTGGCGTGGCATGTGAAATGCAAACGAACTAACGTCTTGAACATAATCTTCTCCATGCGCATATTGAAGCAACTTATGCAGTGATTGTAGCTGTTGGTGGTAGGTAGTAAGGTACATAGATCAAGAAACAAAAAAGTGGATACAATAGGTATCATAATGGTTATTCTATTACCAATAATCTAGCTTGATTTTTTCGATCCTCATCGGTGTCAATACATTTGCTAGAGTCAAATAGATAGGCAACACGTTTTTCCATGTTTACGTTCAAGCACAACCAGTGGTTTTTCCCATGGTTGAAGGGCATGTAAATCTAAAAATATAACGTCAAATGTACATGCAATAAATAAATAAATAACTAACATGGATCAAAAGGTCTCAGAGTGTAGTTCTTGGGCTAGTTAGTTTGGAAGAGAGGATTGAAGACAACTGAGTTTCTCCAAAAATAATACAGGCAAATAAACAAGCAACATGTAACAATCAAAAGGTCTCAATATACAAATTAAAAAATCAAAAACTATTTTTGACAATTCGAAACCAAATATTATTTTTCTTTTACACATTACTCAGTTAAAATTAGTGTTGGTTTTATTTGTCTAGATTTTTAAATTAAAAACTCAAAAACTGAAGCTTAGAGGACCTTGTAGGACAAAATATGTACCTATCCAATAAGTAGTTCAGCAACAACACAACCAGCAAACTAGAAGTCAATAGCTGTAGTGTACTCCGTTGATCGAAATATAAGCACAGATGTAAGAGGTATTGGGCTCTCCTTTTACCTGCCAAAAATAAAGAATGAAGCATTTCAACCAAAACACAAAACTAAGGGAGAGGGGAAAAATTAAAAGACATAAAATAACATGCCAAAACTTTAAAAATTCCAAAATTAAGTTGTTATTTGTAAAAGAGTTAATGAGGTGGTGGGAAAATAGTATATATGAAAGGGCACCATTACTGATGGAAAAATGTGAAATAATTACAATTACACATCAGGGGTTATAGAACTCTAATAAGTATATAGCATATTAATTAGTGTTGGAAATCAAGCTATAAAATTGGATTCCTTTGCTTTTGCTTTCGGCTTCTTTTTCTTATGCTTTCGGTTGCTTTCCTTATTATATTACAATGTATCATCATAATGTTTGTAATCAGACTCCTATATAATGGAGTCTCTGTGTGGTTCTCATCAATAAATTAAAATGCAGAGTGTATTATCTCTTTCAATCACTCTCTCAATATTTCTTTTATGGTATCAGAGCAGGTGTAATCCTGTCTCATCATTTTTGCCTCTTCAGTCAGTATTCGAGTTTTCTGTTTTAATTTTTTGTCTCTCTCTTCTACTCAAATCTATCCTTCTATTTCATGCCTAAATACGGTCCAGCTTTTGGAATGGCTATCGACTCATCCTCCTCTTCTTCTGATATTATCATCTCATCATCTTTATCCTCTCATCAAATGGAAACCTCTCATCTTCCGATCACCGCCCATAAACTGAATGGGCAAAATTATTTGCAATGGTCTCAATCCATATTAATGTTTATACGGGGCAAGGAGAAAGATGACTACATCACCGAGCCTCGCCATAGAAAACCACAGCATCAACCTACAAAAGGTGGATAGCTGAAAATAATATGGTCATGTCGTGGCTCGTCAACTCTATGACCACTGACATTGGCGAAAATTTTCTGTCATTTGATACTGCCAAAAAGATCTGAGACATGGCAAAAGAAACATTTTCGGACAAGGAAAACACATCTGAAATCATCCAGCTTGAAAGCTCCCTCCACGATTTACGTCAAGACAATCTTACGGTAACTGAATATTTCAATACCCTTACTCGTTTATGGCGTCAACTTGATACGTTTGAGGTTCATAACTGGCAGTGTGTTGCTGATGGTTTGTTGTATAAAAAGATTATCGAAGGGAAGCGTGTGTTTAAATTCTTGTTAGGATTGAACACAAATCTTGATGAAATCAGAGGAAGAATTATTGGAGTAAAACCGCTACCTAGCCTTAGAGAGGCATTCTCTGAAGTCCGTCGCAAAGAAAGTCGAAAAAAACTCATGATGGGATCCCATCAACAACTGAATATGGCAGAAAGCTCGGCTCTTAAGACTCAATTCGCTCCTATTGACAACCGTCAGAAAAATAAAGGAGGTAGGCCTTGGTGTGATCATTGCAGAAAGCCGGGTCACTCGAGAGAAACTTGCTGGAAGATTCATGGAAAGCCAGCAGATTGGAAGCCACATCAGCCTCTTGAGAAAGAAGGACGACGTAATCATGTAGGTACAAATGAACTATCACCACAACCTGAAGCAAGCCCTTTCACCAAGGAGCAAATGGAGATGCTCCAAAAACTACTACAGTCACAATCTGGTTCGTCTTCCAACCACATCATTGGATCCGGAACCTTGGCTCACAAAGGTAATTCTTTGAACGCCTTTACTGTTGGTAAGAAACGTAAAAAACCTTGGATTGTGGACTCAGGAGCATCTGATCATATGATGGGAGATACAACAATTTTTGATACATATAGCTCATGTCAAAATAATTTAACGGTCAGAATAGCAGATGGTTCACTATCAAAGGTTGCTGCAAGACAGTTCGTGTGTCTTTGTCTAGGAATCTTATTCTCAACTCTGTTCTCCTTATTCCTGACTTGGACTGTAATTTATTCTCAATTAGTAAACTCACTAAGGAAAAGAGGTGTGTTACTAATTTTTTCTCCACTCATTGTGAATTTCAGGATTGGCAATGCTGAGGAATGCTCTGGACTCTACATCCTTAAGGAACGCCACTATCCATAGGAACAACCTCAAACGGCAATTCGTGGTAGTTCTTTTTCGGTTTCGTGTCAAAATAACGATAGAGCAATTATGTTGTGGCACTATCGTTTAGGTCATCCTAATGTTATGTATCTCAAGCATTTATTTCCTTCATTATTTAAAACTCCAAAACCTTTTGATTGTGAAATCTGTCAATTGTCTAAACATGTACAGTCCCATTTTCCCATTCAATCCTATAAAGCGACTCGTCCATTCTCACTAATTCATAGTGATATCTGGGGTCCATCAAGAATAAAAAATGTAACTGGTACTAGGTGCTTTGTCTCATTCATAGATGATCATACTAGATTAACCTGGGTCTTCCTCATGAAAGACAAATCTGAAACAAGCCAAATCTTCATAAATTTTCAAATTTTGATTTAGACACAATTCCAGTCAAAAATCCAAATTCTAAAGTCTGATAATGCTCGGGACTATTTCAACACCATTCTAGGAGAATTTTTAGCAAAAGAAGGGATAGTTCACTTAAGTTCATGTGTTGACACCCCACAACAAAACGGCATCGCTGAACGGAAAAATAGGCATTTGTTAGATGTTGGTAGATCGCTAATGTTTTCCACAAATGTTCCACAATTCTTCTGGGGGGAAGCTGTTCTTACAGCAGCCTACCTTATCAATAGGATGCCATCTAAGGTACTACAATTCCAAACTCCTTGTCAACTTCTCCTAAAATCCTTTCCAACTACTCGCCTCATCTCCACCATCCCACCAAAAATTTTCAGGTGCTTTGTCTTTGTTCATATCCACCAACAGTATCGAAGTAAACTTGATCCCAGGTCGCTCAAGTGTATCTTCATTGGGTATTCGTCACATCAAAAAGGGTATAGGTGTTACTCTCCAGTCACAAGGAAATTCTACAATTCCATGGATGTCACATTTTTTGAAACCCAGTCTTACTACCCTAAAATTGATATTCAGGGGGAGACTCCAACCCAGGAATATCAATTTTGGACCCTTGAGTCATTTAGTGAGCCATCCATCACCACCAAAAATCCCATACCTCCTGAATCATTGAATCAATCTTTACCTGCCAACAATTCCGAGTTCATTGTTGACTTGCGGGATAATGTGCACATCCAAGAGGAAACGGAGGAAGGAGCACTTTCTCAACAATCCCATGAGGCTAAACCGGGTTCTAATCCAAGCAACATTCCAGGTGACAATATTCCTTCCACAGATAGTACTGATAATTCTGAGTTAGAAAATAGTATTCTTAATATGCCCATAGCTTGGAGAAAAGGAGTTAGATCATGTACTTAGCATCCATTGGGAACTTTATTTCTTATGATAAGCTATCACCTTCGTTTCGTGCTTTCACTTATAGCATCACGGAGATACCCATTCCTCGGAATATTCAGGAAGCTTTCAAGTATCCGAAGTGGAAGGCGGCAGTCAATGAGGAAGTTCGGGCTCTGGAAAAGAATGGTACTTGGGAAATTACTGATCTTCCAACAGGTAAGAAACCAGTTGGGTGTAAGTGGATTTTCACAGTAAAGCACAAGGCAGATGGTAATGTAGAACATTATAAAGCTCGGTTGGTCGCCAAAGGGTTCTCCCAATCCTATGGCATTGACTATCAGGAAACCTTTGCTCCAGTTGCCAAGCTCAACACTATTCGTGTACTTTTATCCTTGGCAGCTAATCTTGATTGGTCACTTCACCAACTTGATGTGAAAAATGCCTTCCTCAATGGTGACTTAGAGGAAGAAGTTTACATGGACATTCCTGCTAGACTTTAGACGACATCAAATTTCAACAAAGTTTACAGACTCCGAAAATCCTTGTATGGTCTCAAACAATCTCCTAAGGCCTGGTTTGAACGGTTCACTAAGGCAGTGAAAGGGTACGGTTTTGTTCAATGTCAATCCGATCATACATTATTTGTGAAGCACTCCCTAGGAGGGAAATTGGCAATTATCATTGTTTATGTGGATGACATAATTTTAACAGGTGATCATGAAGAGGAAATTGGCTTACTTAAAAAATTCCTAACAAAGGAATTTGAGATTAAAGATCTTGCAAACCTTAAGTACTTTCTTAGAATGGAGATTGCTAGGTCAAAGAAAGGTATAGCAGTCTCACAATGTAAATACATTCTAGACTTACTGAATGAAACAGGGATGCTAGGATGTAAGCCGGTAGAAACACCTATGGACACAACTATCAAACTGGAAGAAAGTGACGGTAGTGCACCAAGTGATAAAGGGAGATATCAACGTCTTGTGGGAAAACTCATTTATCTTTCTCATACAAGGCCAGACATCGGCTTCTCTGTTAGTGTGGTCAGCCAATTCATGAATAATCCAACCGAAAAACACATGACTGCTGTGACCAGAATATTAAGGTACCTAAAAAGGACACCGGGAAAGGCTCTCTTCTTCCAAAGAACAACAAATAGAAAAATTGAGATTTTTTCAGATGCAGATTGGGCAAGTTCAGTGACTGATCGAAGATCAACTTCTGGCTATTGTTCGTTTGTTTGGGGAAACGCGGTTACATAGCGAAGCAAGAAACGGTCAGTGGTAGCCCATAGTAGTGCTGAGGCAGAATTTCGTGCTATGGCACTAGCTATCTGTGAGGGAATCTGGTTGAACAGGCTGTTAGAAGAATTACAGGTTCCATCTGAGCATCCCATGGTTTTATACTACGACAACCAAGCCGCCATCAGTATAGCTAAGAATCTGGTTCATCATGATCGAACTAAACACGTGGAGATAGATCGACACTTTATCAAGGAAAAGATTGAAGAAGGAGTTTTTCAAGTCAACTACACTCCAACAAACTGTCAAAAGGCTGACATTCTCACAAAAGCTCTTGCTCGAGTAAACTTCGAAGATCTGACGGAAAAATTGGGAATGATTAACATCTACAACGTAGCTTGAGGGGGAGTGTTGGAAATCAAGCTATAAAATTGGATTCCTTTGCTTTTGCTTTCGGCTTCTTTTTCTTATGCTTTCGGTTGCTTTCGTTATTATATTACAATGTATCATTTGCTTTCCTTATTATATTACAATGTATCATCATAATGTTTGTAATCAAACTCCTATATAATGGAGTCTCTACGTGGTTCTCATCAATAAATTAAAATACAAAGTGTATTATCTCTTTCAATCACTCTCTCAATATTTCTTTTAATTAGGATACATGTTAGAGTTTAAATCCTTTGGAAATTAGGCCAAATGTTATAATTTGCATATGGTACACATCTCAAAAGGGGTGTAGTAGCATGACCATACATACCACACACAAACCCAGATAAACTTTAGTTTGGAATGAATCAATAAATCAAAGACCCCAAAAACAAAAGAACAATAATTTTTTAAAGGCATTTCTCTGTTTCATGTATCTTCATGCTCTTGTAGAAAAAGCAATAAACAACAAAGAAAAAGGGAAGAAAAAAAAAGAAAAAAAGAAAAATAAGAAGCAAATTAACAATTTAGTGTATTTGAAGTTTGAGGGTTTTGAATGAAAATAGGTTTTTCTTGAATCAAGTAATTTTGATATTTTTTTATTATTTAATGGAAAATTAGGATGTGTGTATTTGCTAGTTCAATATGCGGTCAGATGTGTTATTTGACATGAATGTTGGGGGTAATCCTATCATCACTCTAGTTCAATCCAGATGATTTTTTATTTTTTATATTTTTTTTATTAATTTGCTTGTGTTTATCATTGTTGTTGTACTAAATTTAACTTACCTTCTATGTCTTGGCCTGTGCTCATTGAAGGTTTTTGTTTATTTCTCATTTTTTTAAAAGCTTTTGCATTACATATCCTTATCATTTTGTTGAGTTTGTACAAGAGGTCTACAAGTTCCACCTTCAAGTATCATTCCAACAAAATGGCATGGCTAACTAGATCATATGGTTGGAGTCCCATCTCAAATAATCACATGTCTAACTAGAGCTTAATGATTCTACTAAAGCGGGAAAGAAAATTAAATTCTAATCTTAAGAGTTCAAATTCAACTAAATTGCATAAATTGACAATGGAGATTAGAGTCAACAGTAGTTTACAATCACATTTACAATACATTGTAGTATAAGATTTCAACTATAGATTTAAGTCCTTACATCTTTGATGGGGCTTGAATATCCGAATAAATCATAAACTCCAAAAACAGAAGTACAATAATTTTTTAAGGGCATTACTCTATTTCAAGTATCTTCATGCTCTTGTAGAAAAAGCAATAAACAACAACAATTAATAAAATTACAGTTGCAAACAACTTTAACATAGAAGAATATTGCCAAATAATATACTTGGTGCCACAATGCGAACTATCTGAGAAAGAATACATAGAAGCTAAATAGATTTAAAAAAAAAAAGAAAAAGAAGCAAGCATTAATTGTGTTCACATGCTATGCCAATGACTGTAGAGTGTAAAATACCAGATTTAGTACAGGGTAGCTATATCACTAGTTAACCAAAAACTTAATACGTAACAATGTTAATATTACTCATTCCAAAATAAACAACACCTATATTAAGAGTCATACAAATAACATAGTGACTTGTAGCATTACATCAATTGCAACCTTCAATAGCAAATATTCAATTGGTAGTACAAAGAAACGAATAAACCAAACGAATATTACCATTTGCACCAAGAATTTAATCTACATCTGTTATGCAAAATAAATGATTGGTTTTGGGTGTCATGGTGTTTTTTTGTAAACATCTTATTTGTTATGGAATCTGCAAAAGCCTTTCTTTTGGATTATCTTTATAGATTAATCTCTCATGAAATAGTGAACAAAAACCAATGGAGCATTTGAGATTATGATTTGAAGCCCCTAAATTTTGAAGCATCCTCCACAACTTTTTAGCATGTTACTCCCTCTTGAGTTTCATCAATCAAAATTGTCATCAAGAAGTAGCATTTCAGATTATGATTTGAATTCGCAAGTCAGAATTTTCCATTATAATATTCTCTCCTTAATTTCTTTTGTATGGCAATGAAAATTTTACTAAAAAGCATATAACAAAATGATAATCTAAGATTGCTTGGGCCTAATAATTTGCAATGGCTTTTGCAACTTCTTGTTCTTCCTAACTACATGCTTCAAAATAATCAACTAAAGTTCTTAAAGGGCAGTCTCTTTGATAACCAACTAAAGTTTGTGTGTAAAAAAGAAATAAAAGAAAAAAAAAAAAGAAGAAGAAAAAAGGAATCATCTCTTTGATCATGTTTTCAATGAAAATGATGGGGCGGAAGCACCTTTGACCTTGCCTTTTAAATGTCTCCTCCAAATGAGAGATGCCAAAGACCATGTTGTACAGAAAACCTTCACCCATTACTGAGGCCTAATAATTTGTTGCTTTTCCACTATACTAACCTTGTCTATCCCTTGTGTGGTGCTAATGGGGAGGACCATGATCACCTGTTCTTCCAAGGCCCTTTCTCCTCTAAGGTTTGGACTGCTGTGCTCACCAAGTGCAATGCTAATTGGCAGAGCACAAATTGGTTGGGTCTTATTGAGGTTGTGGCTAGAGATTGCTTGGGCAAATCTCTAGCTACAATCATCAAGAGACTTGGCTTCTGTTGCACTATGTACCAGATCTGGATGGAGAAAAATAGCAGAATATTTAGCAATGAAAGAAATCCTGAAGAGGTTATTCTGCAGAGCATTATTGGTATGGTCAGATATAGGGCTCTTGCCCTTAAAAATATCAAACAGTCTTGGACTGATAGCTGGTTTCTTCAAGAGTGGAGGTTGCCTACAACCATCCTTAAACATTGAGGGGAGTGGTACCTTCTATGGGTCGAGTGAAGGTGAGCATCTATTGAGGGTTGAGTGTGGTGAGCTTCTATAATGAGATAGTTTTGATTGTTCTAGTTAATGTTTCTCTGTTTTGCAGGTATAGAATGATGAAGCCCGTAAATGAGAGTTGCAAGTTCTCCAAAAGTGGGTTGAGTGATGGCAGCCAGAAATTGAGTGCTAATGTAATTGTTTTTTCTTATGTGCTATTGCAGGTTTATATAATTGCTGGTACTGGACAGGGGATGTTGTTGGTGAGGGTTGAGTGAGGGGATCTATAAATTGTTGGAGTGTTGATATAGTTTTTTTTTTCCTCACTCATTGTACCACTTTCAAAACCAGCAGCCATGGAAACCCATTTGAGGAAAAGTAATTGTTAGAAATTGGGCGCTCATGTGGCATGGCCCTTTGAACCTCTTGAACCTTGTCCATGTAAGTTTGAATTTTAATTCAAACTTATTTGGATAACCATTCAGGATATCTATATCTATCATATCAATAGATATGGATAGATGGATAGATATATATTGGTTGTTATTGATTATATACATCTGATAATGGGAGATACGTATATAAGATACGTTATGGGGATTTTACCCATAACCTTTTTCCCAGACTCTCTCTCTAACTCTCTCCCATATGAGAACGATCCAGTCATTTTGCATTGTGACTTGTGTGGGTGATATTCATTCTGTAATATCATTCCACTGCTGGGTTGGTTTATCAGCATGTGGAAGCACGTGATTTACCCATGAGATCCTTCACTTTAGACTCTGCAGATAAAAGGTATGACCATAATTTTTATTCCGCTGCGTTATACTTTGTTTTAACATTGGTATCAGAGCCACTAATGGGTATTTTCGTGTTTTTCTTTAAACATGTGTATATTTTTATATGTATATGTACATATTATATACATGAATGTTTATAAATGAGGAATATGTCAACTTTTATTAGATTAAGAGCATAATACCTATTTTTATGTTCATTAATGTCCTTTTTAATAACATAAATGGTTTTATTTTGAAAAATGGAGTCCGGCAATAGAAAAATCGGACCAGAAAACACCCTGGAAGGCAGCGCGTGTGAATCACGCGCTATATGACACCGCCCAGCAGTGCCACGTGCACCACGCGCTGAGACGCGCTAGGCGCGCTTCCCACGTGCGCGCTGTCCACGCCCTTCCACACGCGCGCCATGCGCTGCGCCGCGCCGCGTTGAGCCGCCTCGCGCCGAGTTGCGCTGCATTCAGCGGCGGCGAGCTGAGCCGAGCCGTTTTTTCCGCGCTGGCTTGGCTCTAAGGCTCTGTTTGTTTTTTTTTAATTCTAAATTAATTGGTCATAATTAATTCATTATGGCTTTGTTTTAAGCGTGGTTGATACCGTTAGACTCATAATTAAATATTTTATCTTCTGTAAAATTTTGAAAATTTTATGAAAATAAAAAATATTTTTCCTGAAATAATAATTCATTATTTCTACTTTAAAATGCATCTGGTGTTGCATGATTAAGTTTCTGGGGCTAATTTTTTTTATTGTAGACTATTGTTGTAGTTTGCTATTTTACTGGTATGGTTATTGATTTTTACCAAATTCTGGAATATTTATTTCTATTTTTATGTGTGTTTATTAGTTATTTAAAATTTCAGAAAATACCAAAAAATTTCAGAAATTTTCAGAAGTGATATACTTTCTGTTATGGCATAATTTGAATATTAAATACAGCATGTTGTTGTTTTTTGCCTAGAATTTCTAATTTGTTTTAATTAGAATAGCATGATTAATTGTTTTTGGTTTTAATTCCGTTATTAAATGTAACATAGCATGTATTGATTGTGAATCTACATTATGATGCTATTGTATGGAATTATAACTTCTTATCATGTCTTTTAGACATGCCATAGTTAGTGGGAGGTTATTCGGTTGAAAGAAATCTTTGTAGATGAACTCCCGAAAACCAATATTTTGCGCATAAATTAAATTAAATTTTGGATAATTGTCACCTGTGGCGCAAGAGATGATTACGAGCATAGCGGATTTTTGATCTTGCGACTTGTGTAATATTGTCACTATTTAATTTAGATTTTTGTGGCAAAATTATATTATGCTAATCAAATTAATCCCAATGCGAATTTCTCTCTAAATTGATTTAACTTGTGGAAGTTAATTTTGTTGACCTAGACTTAGTAGAGATGTTCAAATGTGAACAATGTAATCCCATTCTTTAGATGAGTAAAAGTCTTGGAGACTTTAGGTTAAACCTTAATCGAGCCAAAGTAAGGAAACATGACTCAAAGTCGCCGTGGTTTTGTTGCCTTGTTTGGTATAATAAAAACTAATGTGTGCGCTATGGTTAGCGGCATGCTACGTAGTTTTGGTTGACGAGTTTTGAAGTTATCAAATTAGTAAGCCCTCAATAGATCTGTTTATGATCTTGACTATTGAGCTGGGTGGATTGACTTTGTAAATTTGACTTGTAAATAATGTTACATCATTGGATGAAGTAACATTCAAGAGTCACGTCATCCAAGAATTGCGAGCTTAAATAAATTAGTCATTAAGTGTAAGACGAGTAGCCAGTATGAGCAGTGTTTTGCTCTTTACCCAATTATTGGGAGTGGATGGAGCAAAATTTCATAATAGTGTGCGTTGAAATATCACGTGAAGTTTAAAGATTAGTGCTTAGAAGCTGCAAAAATCTATTAACACTAAGTGAAAAGATTAGCGCTTAGAAGCTGCAAAATCTATTAACACTAAGTGAAATGATTAGCGCTTAGTGGCTGCAAAATCTATTAGCATTGCCAACTTGTCTAAGTCTGGACACGTACTGTTTCCACACTTGAGTGTGAGACATAATGAGGTGCTTCTTTGTATTATTCCTTTACTAGGCTAACGTTTTGTTTTGAATAACGTTTACCACTAAGCACAAACGTTGCAGCATAGTAATGAAAAGGTCGAGGCCGACAAAGTTGTTATGACTCTAAGAATTTGACGCATCGCTTGTGAGAGCATTGTGTTGAATTAGACTTTTTAGCCTAATTCCCGCTTAAGTTAATTCAAGAGTTGTCACAGATTGATAGCTTATTCTCTCCTTCTTGTGGATAGTAGAATTAATTGCAAGTAACTATGAAGCGAGAAATAGATATGGCAAGAGGAGTATCGTCATCTTTCAACTAGATGCATTAAAGTGTATGGAGAATAAAATTGACTTGAAGATGCAGGGGGATTAGCACTTACTAGTTAAATTTGTGACTTAGGAGCACTTGATATCTCCATGACATCCTTTTGTGATCTAGTGAATATGAATTAGTCGCGAGTCACTACCTAGTTGGGCCTAAACCTTTAAAACTTGTCTTCAAAAGCTCACACATTAAGATGATTGGAATTAGTTTATGACATTGGTCATGAACCGGTGGCTTATTGTACTTAATCACATTAATGAGAAGATGCATGGATGTTTTGAGTAGGCCCTCTTGAGCCCACTCGCTTGTGACATCCTGCTCTCATATGAATGTGTAACTTTGTTAGCAATGGTTGCGCACAAGTAAGTAGGAAAGCCGTTAGAAGGTCATTTTGTTTTGGCGCATTTAGTCCACTATGATTTTTGTGACTAGATATGTGTACGGGTATGATAGCTAAGCCTCAATCTCGACACAGTTATAGATTACGATACGCATCTGAGTCAAGACTATTTGATCTCCCATAAGTCAAAAATTTTGAGATGATTTTTGACATTGCACATATGAGGTTGAGATCAATTAGATAACAGTTTTTGTGCTTTTAGTTTTGACCAAGGTGGCGAGTATCTATTTGAGTTATTTTAGAAAACTCTGTGAAGAGAAATGAATGCTTTGAAAATTGATTATTCTTAATACTCAACAACACAATGGTGTAGTAGAGATAAGGAATTAAGTATTGATTAATGTTAGGTAGATAATGGCGCAAAATGTTTCCCAAATTGGGAATTGCACTTTAGTTTGTTACCTATATCCCTAACTAAGTGCCCTCCATATCAGATTTTACACTCCATTTAAGCAATGGGTTAGTAGAGAGCCATTTGTGGGCGAACTGTAACCATCAAAGCAGCTTATCCTTACTTTACTTCTCATAAGGTTGGGAAGTTATAACCTAGGGTTCTATAGCGCATTATTGTATGCTGTCTTGTAAACAAATAGGGTTGCGTGGCACATTATTGTATGCGGTCATGTAAACCCTCCGGGTCATGTGCATATAGGTAAGTAGCTTTGTGGTAGTGTAACTAAGTCACATAAAGTTTTCTTAGTAAATGTGACGTATATAGAGTTTTGGAACTCTATAAGATAGAGAATTCTAAGCATAGCGCTTAGCCTAGTTGAGAATGGAAAGAAATTTCCAATATCCTAGGGACAGTGGGAGCGATGTGCCTACTAATGGATTACTCCATTAGACAAAAGTACTCTACATTCTTAGTTGCGTGGTAGCGAATGTGAAAATTTTCCACGTCATCACTGGGTGATTGAGAAGGAAACATTCATGATTGCTCCGCAAGATGATAAAGAGCCTAGGATAATGCCAAAGGCTCTAGCCTCCTATTTTTAGAAAGTGGATTAATGTTGCGCAGTTTAAGACAAAGTGTTTGAGGATTAACCATTTCTATAATTTGGTTGACTTTCCATTATGACGCGAAACTGTTCTAAAGTTATGCGTAATTTGGATAGTCATTGTTGAGGCATAAGGCTTGCTAGATATCGAAAAGTCGCACCATTGAGGAAAGTGTAGACCATGAGAAGACTTCCTTCTAGGGAGTGAGGTTATTTTGACTTCCTCCTGGGGAGTGAGGTTATTTTGACTTAGGCTATGATTGACATAAGTTCGGAACATTGATTTGTGGACATTGTGACTCAACTTCTCGTTGGAGAATTGGATAAGTAGATCCGTAGGGATTTACCTTCTGCTTTTATGGTGAAAAGTTAGGAGTGCAAAAAAGTTGCTAGTTCCAATAAATCTTTTACAGCCTAAAACAGTTATCCAAATAGTGGTTCTTAGATTTCGTTAAGCCATGATAGACTGACGATGATCGATGAAGATCATTGAGGCATGATCAATGGTCCAAAAAGATTTTTTTCCTTACTTAGTCATTATGAGCCAGGAATTTATAAGGTTGTCGCCACCTAGTGTGGGCAGTCTCTTTTTCCTTACTTAGTCATTATGAGCCAGGAATTTATAAGGTTGTCGCCACCTAGTGTGGGCAGTCCTCTATTTTAGATATGATGGACATGGGTGATGTAATTTATATGCTCGGATGTACGATCCTTAGGGATTGTTTTGGGAAAATTCTTAGTTTGTCTTCGATGACTTACATAAGGAATATCCTAGAACGATTCTAGATGCAAAATTGCAAACCCATTGACTTACCTATCGGTAAAAGCCAGAGCCTTAGCTATTGAGTGAATCCTCGGATTGTCTTTGGGAAAAACAGATGACCTATATTCCTTGATCTTTTCTTTGTTGTGGGAGCCTAAAGTACGCTATGTGGTCGTATTCGGCATGATAAGTGTTATCTTTGGTAAATGGTCAACTGAGTTGTTTAGACATTGACCTTGCTCATTAGATTGTGGATAGAATGCTTTACTAGTAGTATATTAATTTGCTCCTTGTAAGATTCAATGCGCTAGTTGGGCGCATCAAGAATGAACGCAAATTGGTCACCAAAATATCTTTAGAGAGGTAATTGCGCAAGAGGTAATGATCTCGAACCACTTCATGCGAGGCGCACATGGAGGATTCCATTGTATATGCTTATCGCAAGAGGTGCTGATAAGGCTTATGTTTGGAATCTAGAATTGCGCAAGTTGTGGTCATATTTTTTAGATCGATCACTTATTTGTTGTGAGATGATGGGATGCTGACACTATTATGCTTTGTGTCATAAGGATTAGCAGATGATGATGTCAGCAGGCAATATTGGCTCACTCACATGAGCAATCTCCCTTGGCGCTTGGGAGCGAGCAAGGATGAGGCTAGTGGTTTATTTTTATTTGGAGCCAAGAGAGGCTTAAATCATCCACTATATATGTCGCCTTGGTTACAACCAAGATGAGGTCGTGTTAAGGACCAAACATGGATGTTAGTACCCATTTTCCATGTTGTGCCTGTTATGATTAGCCAGATACGAGATCTCATTTGGCGCCTGGAAGGCGAGCAAATAGAGAGTTTGGGTTAGGCGCTAGAAAGCAACTAGACTAATATCTGTACGATGTATCGAGTATCATGTCACTCTTTTGGAAGAGTTACTCCACCGTAGCATGTATTCATACTATATGTGCTTGGCGACCGAGTAATGAGGTGAGAGAATGGATCCTTGTTTCCTCACCGTGTGAGTCTTACGTGTCATTATTGATATGACTTTCTTTTATGTACCCTTTTGTGACTTTTGACTATGTCATAAGGTAAGGGGTTGATGTTCTGCTACTTTGGTATGTTGTCTGCGGTCATGTATGATTCGGCCTTAAGGGACATCATTGGGAAAGCAATCAATCCTAAATTAAATGGCATGAGGGCAAAGGGAAGATCATCTAGTATTAAACCACTGTTGTATATTCATTGCCAGCAACTCACATCGCTCTGTACGAGAGGCAGATTGAGTGTGAATATATTACAAGAACTGAGAGGGTCAAACATGCTCTTTTTGAGGGATTAGAGATGTTTTTTTTTTGGACCGGTGTAATTAGATGGGTCTGTGGTATATGAGACACTATTTCTGTTCTTTTTGGGTTAATGTCTCTATGCTGGCTCATTTTGAGTTTCTAGTATAGAGCTCCCACATGCAGGTGTTCTCAGCAGTCGCACGGTGCATTGGCTAGTATGAGATTGTTCATTTTTTGGGAGATTGAGATAGAGATGTGGCAGTGTCATGCCAACTCATGTGCGAGTGGGAGATGTTAGAAATTGGGTGCCCATGTGGCATGGCCCTTTGAACCTCTTGAACCTTGTCCATGTAAGTTTGAATTTTAATTCAAACTTATTTGGATAACCATTCAGGATATCTATATCTATCATATCAATAGATATGGATAGATGGATAGATATATATTGGTTGTTATTGATTATATACATCTGATAATGGGAGATACATATATTAGATACGTTATGGGCTTTTTAGCCATAACCTTTTTCCCAGACTCTCTCTCTAACTCTCTCCCATATGAGAACGATCCAGTCATTTTGCATTGTGACTTGTGTGGGTGATATTCATTCTATAATATCACTCCACTGCTGGGTTGGTTTATCAGTTTGTGGAAGCACGTAATTTACCCACGAGATCCTTCACTTCAGACTCTGCAGATAAAAGGTATGACCATAATTTTTATTCTGCTGCGTTATACTTTGTTTTAACAGTAATGAAGGCGGCGGCGGTGGAGGTGGCAATGATGGGTTGACTAGGGATTTATTAGGTCTTAGAACAATCTCTCATAGGGGGTTTCCAAACATGGCTGGGCTTGATCATATGAACTCACCATCATCTTCATATGATCTGCAGAACCAAAATCAAACACCATGGCAAGGTTAGATTAATATATATTATGGGTGAAGTTTTTATTTACATTTGATTTATTGTCATGAGTTTGTTCTTGTTGTAATTCATCATTTATCTGTTCTTCTACATAATAAGAACACAAGCAACTGCAATTTGTTCTTTTCATTTAGGACTGTTTTTGGTTTCTTTGCATTTTTAATGTATTCAATGTTGCCTTCTTGATCATTCTTTTCTACTTACTTGCTGTAAGTAATTAAATTATAGAAATTGTCTGAATCGAACACAAATTATATGAATGAATAAGATTTTACAAAATTTGTTTGTACAATTTCACTTTAAAAAAGCTTATCTATTCATATATATTGTAATCATCAATTATGCGATCACTTTTTGTATAAACTTAATCTAAATCAGTTTCTCTATTGTTGTTTCATTTTCTTTTAGAATTTTTAATAATCTTTGGACTTCATGCCGTGTTGTTCTATCTGGGGCATATAATCAATCTAGACATGTCCTATTAAGAAATCAAACCAAGATTGAAGCAATTGATTGTAAAACTCCATTTCCCTAAGGAAAATAAAGGGAGAAAAAATTCTCCCAGAAAAAAAAAAAACTGAACGGGTGTTGTTTGTGTGTTGGGTTGTTCTTGAAATGAGACACGAGACATGGAATGTGTACAGGTGATGGCAATATAGATTTGGATATGCTGACAAGAAAAATTCTTGAAATGGGCATGGAATCAAAGAGAGGATGATTTGGGAATGTGATCAAAGAAACAGAGGATGATTTGGAAATGTGATCAATGACATTGCTGATTCTAGATAGAATCAAAGAGAGATAGAGAAAGAGACAATAGTTGGATTACAAATTTTTGAACTTTTTCAAAGGAAAAGCTGATAAAATAAAAATTAATATCAGATATTCATTCTTCACAGTTAGAGTTCTGAAATCAAAGTGGCACATCTATTGGATACAGATATTAATTTTCATTGAGAACCAAACTTAACATCAGATATTCAATAAGGGTTAGGGTTTTCAAATCAAAAGCCCTAATGGAAATGAAGTTTAGAGTTAGAAACAAACCTGAGCTTTGGAAATATTTGATTATAATGGAAGCAACTAGTTCTTGACGTCGAGAGAGGGAGAGATTATGAAGAAAGATGTCAACACTGAGAGAATGGTGGCCCCGACGCCAACGGGGCTGGTGGTCTTCAGCAATCGTTGAAGCTTCAGCTATTGTGGAAGAGAGGAGGAAGGAGAAGAGAAGAGCAAGAGCACGAGCACAAGCACAAGCACAAGCCAAAGCAAGAGAGGAAGGCCAGCTGACTTGGGACCGTTGGAGTACTCTGATTTACTTTGCTCTGTGTTTGGTAACCGGTTACACCGGTTGCCTATTTGAGAGTTAAATTATTTAAATAATTTAGTTATGACCTAGTTATGAAGTAATATGGTATAAATAAATAATTGACTATAACTAAGTTATGAGTTAATATGATAGTAGTTATGACTAATATGGTATTGGTTATGATATAAAATCATATAAGTTCATAATTAAATGTATGGTACATCTAAATGTACCATAACATCACCCATGTCTCATTACAAAATCGTGAGTTGCACTTTCTCCACTAATCATAATTCTTTTAGGATGTGTTCGGTTGAAGGTTTGATGAGATAAATGAAAAAAGAAAAGAAAATACAATCTCACTTTTTTTTTGGAATGTAATCTCACTTTTTGTATTTTAGATCAATGGTTAATGCTATGAGTTTGCTAAGCGTTATTCATTTAAGTTTTTGGTACCTTCTTTCCTCTCTTGAACTCTATTCACATAGAGAGAGAGAGAGAGAGAGAGAGAGAGAGAGAGAGAGAGAGAGTGAGAATGTGTTGGTGAAAGCTAGTAATTTTTGCTACAAGTAACAAAAGAAGAGCGGAGAGGTTATGATGATGGAGCAGAAACATGTGTCTGTCTCTCCTCTTAACAAAACCACTAGTGATGAATCTAAAAAAAACAATAAAAGAAGCAGCAGAAAGAGCAATAACAACAACAAAACAATAACAACAAAGAGAGCTGTGGAGTGCATCCATGGAAGCAATGAGGATGAGCTTAACAAAATTCGTCTCATGTGGGCCTTTGTCCAAACACAAGATCCTTCTTCCAAGGTTCCTTCTCTCTCTCTCCCTCTTCTTTTTACGCTAGATCATGAATTTCGCTAGGATTTTAAAAAGTGAAAAACAAAAAAATTATATTTCATTCACATAAAAAGGATTAACCTTTTAATGTTCCATTTTCTTTTCAGTCAACAAATTCCCTTCAACTCCTAGATCCAAAGCAGCCAAAAAAAAAAAAAGTATTGACATAATTTATCATACATTTCTATTATTCATAATAACTATGTCATTATCGCGTTCAATAATTTCAACCCACAAAATCTCTAAAAATTTAATAGATGTGTACCGAGATACATAACTATACAGACTATATTATACTTCTTGTTAAACCAAACATTAAAAACTTAGGACCTGCTTGGTATTTCGTTTTCAACTTTTAATTTATATTTAATTTTTTTTTTAAAATTGTCATAAAAACTTATTTGATAATTTTTTTGATTTATAAATGATTGTCTCAATTTGTAAATTTGAGGACAAAAAGTAAACTCAAAAAATGAGTTTACGTTAGTTTTTAAATAGAAATTTAAAATTTTGACTAACAATTTTTTTTTTCAATTAATTATTTTTTCAATAAACTTTTTTGCAATTAATTTTTTTTCAAATAATTTCTTTTTCAATAATTTTTTTTCATTTAATTTTTTTTGAAATAATTTTTTTCAATTAATTTTTTTAATTATAATGTGTATGATCCCATTGTCATAAATGATAAAAAATAAATAAATATATATATATATATTTTAGGCCTGAACAAACATATTTTTTAGTTTTTATTTTTAAAATTTTTCAAACATTTTGTTCAAACTAAACGCGTTTATAGTTTATAGCTTTCTAAAAATAAACAAAAATTAGTTTTAAAAATTTTTGTAAACATAAACAAAAAAACGTAAACATTACTAAACACTACCTTAATGTTTAATCTAATTAATGAAAATTCCAAGGCCAAACCTGAAAATTTCAGAACATTAACAAAATTTGAGAGAGTTTATTCATTAACCTAGGACATTAATTAAAATTCCGGTTAATGTTTACATTCATTAACCTAGTGCAAATCAAGAAAGAAAATGAGGAACTTGTAAAGAATTGTAAGGGAAAGAGTTCCTAACCTAAGTACTTGCTTGAGAAGCAAAATTAAAAAAATCTGAGACAGAATGATAAAAAGAAAAACACTACTAGTAAGAGCACTTCTCAACACAAAAATGTATAAGAATCTATTTTCATGTTTGGTGAGAACTTCAATCCATTTGACTAAGATGAAATAAAAATGATTGTTAACATGAAACCCATTTTTCCTTAACCCTCATTTGATTATTAAAGAGAACCTCAACCCAATTATTGGAAGAAGAAAAAAAAAAAACAAAAAACAAAAATAACAACAACAACAACAACAGCAGAGGATAGAGGGGAAAAAATAGAACACAAAAAGAAAAAAACTAAACAAAACACACAGTTTTTTTGCTTCAGATTCTTTAGCCATTCGACTGAAAAAAAAAAAAAAAACAAAAAACAAAAAACAAAAAACAAAAACAAAAACAAAAACAAAAACAAAAACATGATGGTAGGGATGATGGGATGAAGAAAAAAAAAATCACAGAGCTATGAGCTGCAAAAAAACAGAGTTAAAAAAAAAGAAAGTGAGAAGATAAGAGTGCATCACCTAGTGATGGTGGAGAAAAAATGAAAAAGAATACAAAGAGGTGAAGCTCACAGTGCTTTGTTCTTCAGAGCTTCGTTCTTCAGAGAGAGCTCACAGTGATGATGTAAAGTGCAGTGGAATAGGTAAGAGTTGACAGTTAGACAAATCTGGACCATTGAATTCTTATTTCTTAGACAAATTTCGACTATTGAATATCATTTGAATCTCAAACATTGTTTTTAAATTAGATAAATCTAGAACATTGAAGATAGTTTGTAAGAGAGGTAGTTTTAAAAATAAATATGTGCCATTGTTTTTAAATTAGATAGATCTGTAATATTAATTAGAAAGACATTTTCAAACCAATCCTTCCATTGTTATATTTATATACATTTTTAAATTTAATTTTTTTAAAGTTTTTCCTTTGATTTTAGTATTTTTTTTTTAAATTTAATTAATTAATTTTTATTTATTTTAAGGCCTTTTAGCCTAGTTGGATCTAAAATTGAAAAATAAAATAAAATAAAATTCAATAAAAATGAAAAAAATAATAATAATAAAAGCAATTCTCTCTTATTTGGGAAGTAGGTTGAAAATTGACTTTTTAACATTTTTAAAAAAAAAAAATATGCAAAGAAATAGAGAGGTGATGTAACCCAAAAAAATCAAAATATTAAAAAGTTGTCTTTTATCCGAGTTCCCAAAGTGATGTTTTGGAAAGAAGTTAAACCTAACTTTTAATTTTTTTTTTATATAAAAAAATATATATATATAAAAAAATAACAAGATAATATAACTTAAATTTTTTTATAAAAAACTAAAAATCGGTCCTTTAATCCAATTGTTAAAATACGCCAAAATAGTTCTTCCCGTTCATCATTTTGAGTCCCCTACCTTATCTATCAAGAATTATTACTCACGTGATTATAGTGAAGGAAAATGCGTGGTAGCTCAAAAAACCACGGCTCGATTTTGGCTCGAATGTCCTAAAACGACGTCGTTTTGGCTGCACCAAAAAAACGACGCTTTTATCTTTTTTTTTTTTTTTTTTTTTCTTTTCTTCCTTTTCTTTCTTCTTCTTCGACTTCACTTCAGGAGAGAGAGAGAGAGAAACGAGGAGAGGGAGAAGACGCCGATGCCTGCCGCCAGCCTCCGATCGTCTCCGATGCCCACCCGATCGTCTGCCGATGCCCAGCCCGATCGTCTGTCCGCCTAACTCCGATCGCTCACGATGCCCACTCCCGATCCTCCTCCTCCTCCTCCTCCTCTCTGAAATTCGAGCCGTGTGGCTCGAAATGGTTTCGAGCTACCAATCGGTGCCGTATAGTGAAATTGTTCCGTATCCATTTCTCTCCTATTTACGTTCCCACTTTCTCTCACTCTCTTCTAATGGGAAGTTTTGGTTTAATGATTTGATGAGAGAAATTAAAAAGAAAATGAAATTAAAATAAAATGAGAAAAAATTGATAGAATTTAAATTTTAAGTTATACTGGTTGCGTTGAGACTATTTCAAATTATATTTGGTTGAGTTGAAAAATGAAGAAAAAAAAGAACATAAGTAAATCTAAAAGACAAAATGTGAAATTGTATTTTCCTTTCACTTTCTTTTTCCCTTTGTTTCCAATTAACCAAACAAAAAGTGAGATTACATTTTATTTTTTCTTTTCATTTCTCTCATCAAATCTTTTAATCAAACACAATCTTAAGGTTTGATTTTATTAAAAAAATAATTTAATAGAAAGTAAAAGAAAATGAAATGCAAGAAAAGAAAATAAATAGAAAAGAAAATATATTTTTTTGAAAGCATTTGATTAAGATGAAAATGTTGTAAGAAAAAAATTAAAAATTGTAAAAATTTAATTATAAATAACTCACACATTTAATTTTTTTTTTCAATTTTTTACAAGAAATTAAAAATTAATTATAATGTTAATATGAGTTATATAAAAAAAATTAATTTTCTTTTATTTTCATCACTTTCAAACTAAACAAATTTATAAAAGTTAAATTTTTTTTTTTTTACTCTTATTCTTTTATTTTCTAAAAAGTAACATAAAAATAATAAATCTTGTTATTTAAATCAATTAAAAACAAGTTGAAGCCTTGAAGGCACCACATAATTTTACCACAGGTGAACTATAAATAATTTTTCTCCTTTTCACGGGCTCACCATTCTCTCTCCTCCTTTCGTAAAGGAGATACGATAATTGGTAGATTGAATATGGATCGTAAAGTGTGTTTGATTGGACGGAGTGGATAAAAAGGGATTATAATTTATTAGATTTAAATCTTAGAACTGTAAATCCTCCAGAGTCTCTGGTTGGATTGGATGTGTATCCCGTATTTATTTTCCAATGAGATTAGATATTTGAAAAAGATTATTTTTAGTGAATCCAATGTTTCGTTAGACAGACTGAATAAGGATAAATGTTCAAAAGACTATTTTACCCTTATAATTTATAATTTATATTTTTTATTTAATATATAATTTTAAATTTGTAATCTATAATTTATTATTTATGATTTATAATTTAGCAACACTAAAAAATCTTAATTTATAGGCCATAATTTTTAATTTATTATTTTTAATTAAATTTAATTAATAATTTATAATTTTTATTTTCTATTTGATATATAATTTTAAATTAACAACACTAAAAAAATAATTTTATTTAATATATAAATTTAATTTTTTAACAACACTAAAAAATTTTAATTTATAAGGCCATAATTTTAAATTTATTATTTTTAATTAATTTATAATTTATATTTTTTATTTAATATATAATTTTAAATTAACAACACTAAAAAATAATTTATAAATATTCAAAAAAATATATTTTACTCTTTTCCAATTGTTTATTAAGTAATAGTATGAGGGTAAAATAGACATTTTATACATTAATCCCATGAGATACCAATCTCATGAAAATAATTCCACCCCCCTAGGATTGTATAGTCCCACATATGAGGGATATGGAGTCTAACCGGATTCCATATCCGGCGGACTAAAAATCCAATCAAACGATGGACATCTTCTTCCATGGGATAAGTAATCCGCACAGTAAATAATTTCCTCATCTCTAATCCCCCAATCAAACACACCCGTACAGTCATATCAATCAAATTTTTTTTTCTTTTTTCTTTTTCTTTTCTTTTTCAAAATTTTTATTTACTTATTTTATTTTATTTTTTTCACTTTTTTTAGAAAATCATAGAAAAGCATAATGTGAATAAAATAAGTTTCTCAACTCGTTAAGGGTTCAACTCATTTAGTAAATAATCTGAACACAAACTTAAATAAGTTCGACTTCTTTATCTTTATTTAAATTATATATTAAATAATATACTAAATATATATAAATAACAATAAAAAAATCTTATTGAGTCGAGCCGAGCTAAATTCAAGCCCAGTTAATCATTGAACTAAACTCAAGCTCAACAAATAAACGAGCCGAGCTCAAGCTTAACAAATCTCGACTCAACTCGTTTACAACCCTACTTCTATGGACTGGTTGGGATATTTATTTGTTGTTAATTATCTTTGATGGGTTATTTGACCAATTAAATGAAGGGAACAGATAAAACTTACAAACCATATTTTAATTATGACATAAAGCTTACAAACCATCACACCAATGCCGCCATCGTAACCATCCTCACTGCACCTCAGTCCCATCACCACCACATCGTCATCACCTCCACCACTCACCACCACCACAACTACCACCACAACACTACCTGACCACTGTCACCTCTGCCATCTCCTCCTCCTCCTTCACTACCATATCAATGCCGCCGCCACCACTCCAATATAACTATTAATACATTAGTTTCAACATCAAAAAAATATTTTGTACCGAAATGAACTGAGCATTAGTTCCTTTTAGAGTTTATGTATAATATATCTACTTTCCTCCACAACCAGCTGGTACATGTTCTTTTCCAAGTATGCAAGCTAGATTGCTTTAAAATGGTTTCTCTACAAGAAGCTGTATTAAAAGAACTAACTAAATTTTAAAGATTGAAACATTGAAAAAGTAATGATGATCAAACAAAATGTAAGTAGTGGATGGATACTAAAGCATTAGCCTGCATTGTATATATATACCATGATTAGATCATTGATTTTTTGTTTTTTTTTTTTTTTAGGGAGGGGGGGTTGAAATGGATTTACAGGATGCAGATGATTTGATGATCAGAAGGTTTCTCCGGGCTCGTAATGTGGACATACAAAAGGCTTCAGCAATGTTCCTCAAGTACTTGAAATGGAGAAGAACATTTGTACCAAATGGATTCATATCCGCTTTAGAGATCCAAAATGACTTAGCACAGAACAAAATGTTCCTTCAAGGAGTTGATAAAAAAGGACGTCCCATAACAGTTGTCTTTGGTGGTAGACATTTTCACAACAAAGGAGGTTTGGAGGAGTTCAAACGTATGTTTCTCACATTTTTCTATGTTTTTTTTCCCAACTTTTTTCATGCTTAAATAATGAGTCAGTGAAGTTTAGATACGCGTTGTTTTGGTTCCATGAAAAATATTTTCCAACTAATGTGCCAATGGTTATATTAGTGGCAGTGTTATTGGAGGTAGGGGGGTCTTGTACTGATATGTTGGGAAAACTCCTATATTTTTCCCTCCTTGTGTAATTAGAAAATGGGCAACAAACCACAAAATACAAGCAATAATATGGCTGAAATTAAAGGTACAAAAACAATCACAAAACACCAAATTTGTGTGATTCAACAAAAATGCCTACATCCACGGGTCCAACTCCGAATCAACTTCCACTATAAAATAATAGGGTTACAAGATATCATCTCTAGTCATAACTAGAGGCATACAATCATCAAGAGAATATTCTTGGATCACTAATCAACAATTATATCATGACCATAAAGGTGGGTTTCAACAAAATCAACAAGAGATAAAGTTTAGGTCTCACCAAAGTGGATATCCCAAACTACTAGTCCAAGAGAGCTTTGATAAGATCAACTCCAATGAAAATGTAGAACTTGATTCCATGAGCAACATGCTGAAATTTCATCAAGATTGGGCAAAAAATAATCATCCAATCTTGGTTTGAACTATAGAAAAAAAAAAAAAAAAAACCCTAACTTTTCTCCCATTTTTTCTCCTCTCTCTCTCTCTCTCTCTCTCTCTCTCTCTCTCTCTCTTTCTCGGCACTCTCTGTTTTGTTACTGTGTGTACAAACATTAGAGACAAAAGTCACTTTTTACTCCTTTTTTCTTGTTTAACTTGTTGGTACAAAACTAAAGCTTCTCTGGAAAGCTTTACAAGCAAAGCATATATAATAATATTGACTCTAGAGAGTCTTTGTGTGGCCCACCCAATTAAGGAGGGACCCACCCAACAAATCTCCCCCTCCCGACTTAGGTAGGGGGCACAACTAACTCCGCTTTGTTTCTACAAAAATCATGCTTCTCCTTGGACAATGATTTAGTCATCATACTCGACCCATTCTCATCGGTGTGAACCTTCACAAGTTGAAGCAATTTTTCTTCTAAGACATCGCGTATCCAATGATACCTCACATCAATGTATTTCGACCTTGAGTGGAATGTTGGATTCTTGCTCAAGTGGATAGCACTTTGGTTGTCACATAAGAGAACATATTTCTCTTGCTTTAACCCCAATTCATGTAGAAGTCTTTTGATCTATAATATCTCATTGCATCCCTCTGCTACTGCGATGTATTTGGCTTCCATGGTAGATAGAACAACACATTTTTGCAACTTTGACTGCCAATAAATAGCTCCCCTTAAAAAGTCATCAAGTACCTTGATGTGGACTTCCTAGAATCAATGTCTCCAGCCATGTCTGCATCTGTGGAGCCTTCTAGCAGAGATTTTGCATCTCCAAAACATAAAAACATCTTGGAAGTGCCTCTAAAATACCTGAGAATCCATTTCATTGCAGCCCAATAATCTTTTCCAGGATTAGAAAGAAATCTTCTCACAACGCCAACCGCATAAGCTATATGCGGCCTAGTGCACACTATCGCATACATCAAACTACCAACGGTGGATGCTTAGGGAACTTCTTCATTTCATCTTTTTCTTTCTCACTTTCTGGACACTGCTTCGAACTAAGTTTGAAGTGATTTGCAAGTGGAGTACTCACTAATTTCCCCTTGTCCATGTGAAATCTTTCAAGCACTTTCTCAATGTACCTCTTCTGTGATAGCCAAATCTTGCAATTTTTCCTGTCACGGGTAATCTTCATGCCAAGTATTTGCTTTGCAAGACCCAAATCCTTCACAGCAAAGGACTTGCTAAGCTCTTTCTTCAACTTCTCAATTTTGCTAGCATCATGCCCAACTATCAGCAAAATGATGAAGTCGCTATCTAAGAATCTATTCACAAACACACAATAATCTGAAGTAGTCCTCTTGTAATCATGATCAACCATGAAGGAATCAAACTTCTTATACCATTGTTGTGGTGCTTGCTTCAACCGATATAAGCTCTTCTTGAGTTTGCACATTAAGTTCTCCTTGCCTTTCACTTTGAACCCTTCAGGTTGCTCCATGTAGATCTCTTCCTCCAAGTCACCATGAAGAAAAGCGGTCTTCACATCAAGTTGTTCAATCTCTAAGTTCAAACTTGCGGCCAAACCAAGAACAACCCGTATAGATGACATCTTCACTACGGGTGAGAAGATTTCTTCAAAATCAATTCCATTTTTTTGGCTAAAACCCTTCACAACCAATCTTGCCTTGTACCTAGGCTGTGAGTTTCCTTCTTTTGTCTTCAATTTGTAGACCCATTTGTTCTTGAGTGCTCTCTTCCCTTTAGGCAATTTCACCAACTCATAAGTGTGGTTCTCATGTAAGGATTTCATCTCTGCTTGCATGGCTTTCAACCACTCCCCCTTATACTTGTGAGTTGTAGCTTCTTGCTAGCACTCTGGTTCTCTCCCATCTGTAAGCATCACATACTCAATAGGAGAGTACTTTGTTGAAGTCTAACGCTCTCTAGTAGATCTCCTCAACTGTGGTTCTGTTGGTGGTTCAAGAAGTGTTTGTTCCTCTTGCTCATCCTCTTGCTCTTCTAAATCCATAGCATCATCACTTACTATATCATCACCATCTTCTTGTACATCTCCCATATCATCATTATGCACCGTAGGTGGAGGGATTGGATCCAAGGTTATTGGAAACTCATTTGTGGAAGCTAACTTCTCAACTCCTCTATCAAGGTCTTAAATGGTTTGATCTTCAAAGAAGATTACATCTTTGCTCCACACTACCTTTTTGTCAAATGGATCCCACAATCTGTACCCAAACTCTTCATGGCCATATCCAAGAAAGATGCACTGCTTTGTCTTTCCATCAAGCTTCGATCTTTTATCTTTAGGAATGTGCACAAATGCTCTACACCCAAACACCTTCAAATGCCCATAAGAAACATCCTTCACTGTCCAAAATTTGTCTGGTATTTCACCATTAACTGGAGCTAAACGAGAAAGGTTGATTAGATCAACCGCAGTCCTCATTACCTCACCCCAAATGGATTTAGGCAGTTTTGCATGCGAGAGCATACACCTAATTCTTTCCACCATTGTTCTATTCATTCTCTCTGCCAGACCATTTTGTCGAGGTGTCTTGGGAATAGTTCTTTCATGCTTGATGTCAATCTTCTTGCAGTAATGTAGACGCGCCTCGAACGTCCTGGGCTCCACGCGCGAAAATGGCGCGGGATTTCGTTTTGTCCATTGGGCTTACTACAGTTCAGACTCAAATATCACAGTTCTGAATCTAATCTCACAATGTGCGATGTGAGACCGATAAATCACCAAAGAGTCCAAATCTGGCAAATCATTTTGGAAAATTGATTTTTATAAAGAAGTGCCAAATATGGACTGCTTTGCCAGATACAGAGTTGTCACCTAAATATTTTATTTTGGGGGAATTTAGGAAACCCTGACTCGTGCCTAAGGCCACGTGTCCGTCATCACCAAAGTTGCCTCGGCTCGGGAACTTGGGTACTAGAGGGGAAGGTCATTTAATGAGCACCCCCACTCGCCCGATCAAAGATCGGCCTGTACTAAGCATGATATCTTGTTTTTGAAAACACATGTGTTCTTATTCTGATTAATTAGCTAATCTTACTATGTGATGCGCACAGCAAACAAGTATAGACTAGATCGCCTAATTTGGAACAAAACATTGCATGTTCGTTTGAAAACGGTTTGAAGTTTGCTACTCACAAGTAGGCTAAAATGCGGTTTTCAATGAATTGTTCCAATTCAAGTAATCCAACCTTCACCTATAGGCATTCAGGCAGTTAAACACTTAAGCAATTAGCCTCATGGCAAGCATGCTATCATGGCAACATTAACACACATGCAATATGCTAAAGCGTAAACACTCACAGTGTACTCCGAGTCAAAACAAAGAACTAGTTAGAAATCAATGTATGATCCTAGTTCATGTTAAGATGGCTAATGCAACACATGTGAAAATGCAGCTAAAATAGGCTCGGCTATTCTAGAATGTCATGTGAAATGCAACTTGATGCATGTATTCAAATAGGAATTGAAATACAATGCAGTCAATATGATGCGCCAAACCCGGTGCATGCAAGACAGATGAATGGATGCACGCATGTGAAGCATAAGATATGCTAAACGAAATATGTCCTAAAACTAACCATCATAAGCGGTTAAGTAAAAGGGAGAAAGAAATGGAGGTTGGAAGACATGCATCACACACACGCACGCTTATTACAACAATACGCCCTCTCGAAAGAGGGACCAAATAAGAAGCTAACTAGCTAATCTAAGCTAATTAAACTAGTTATTACACAACAAATTAATTAACTAATCATAGTTAACTAATTATTACAAAACGAATTGAATAGCTAACGCATTAACTATTAAAGTACAAACCAAAGCAAAAGCAAGCTATCTAAGCATGGCAGCTAAGGAAAGCAGTAAATGAGGAGCCTCAGAGGGAGAGGAATGCATGCAAGCCCGGTTGCTTCGTTCGGAAATCCAATGCGATGCCCCGATTTGCCTCTGTTTTCATTTGTTCTCAGAACTCTACACCAAGCTCCAGAAAGATGAAACTCCACCTAGGGAAACCTGCGGGAGGGTGGCCAACCACTTTTGGTCTCTCCAGACACCTACCAATCACTTTTGGTTGTTGGAAAACCAGAAAAGTGGTCGGCCAGCTAGTTTTTATGGCTGGCCGGCCAGTTGTTGCTGCTGAACTGCAATTTGCTGCAACAGAGAGCAAGAAAGGGCATGGCAATGTATTTGCAAGATATGTGTGCACAACCACCCTCCCTATTATGTCATGAACTCAAGGGGGTGTGGTTCTCGACCCTCGGGCCACCAATCGCGCATTTCAATGCATGATGGTCGAGAGGCGAAGTTGCACAATTCAATGTAAAATGAATGCACAAGTAAACACATAAAGCCTAGAACTCTATCATGTGTGATCAAGAGCGTCAGCGACCGAGAATTGAGGCACGTTTCATCACTTAAAGTATGAAATGCCCCTCGTTTCCCGTGTTTGGACTAACACCCATTCCAAACACAATGCAACAAGAAACATGGCAAACATGTAATGCAACTACATGGCATACACAATGCAAGGGACAAGCATGCAATAACATGCAATGCAACGTGATCAAACTACCAATGCAAATGGCATGCAAACAATGCTAACACATGCATGCACAATGCAATGCTACAAGGGCAACTTGGAAATGTTAGGAATACACATACTCAATGCGAAGAAACAACTTGGCATACACAATGCTATGAACCACATGGCATACACAATGCATAATGTAAGATGGCATACTCAATGCAATATACATGGCATAATCAATGGACTTAAACCAAAAGGGGTGGACCTCAGTCATGCCCAAATTAGTGGCCATAGTACTAAAATGAAAGCACCGAAAACACATGCAAACATGCATGCTAATTGGCTCACCAATTAAGGCACTAAGGTGCAACTCTCAAGAACACTTAAAGAGTAAAAAGCGTGGAAGTGTAACAACACTAAGTGCACTGAAATTAGACAAGAGATGATGCCAAATCACTTAATCAAAACAAGTAAAGCACGCAATGGTCCTTAAAGCTTAAGACAAGCAAAGAGGACTACACATGAGGCATGTAATACATGAAAAATATGCATGAACTAAGCATGGACAGAGCTTAATTAAGTCAAAACAAGGACCTAAACATGCTGAGATGAGGGCTCAAATACCTAGGCATGCAAGCATGCAAGCTAGGCTATAAGTAAAGCAACAATGCACAACCCTTAGAGGCACTCAAAGGGTGAATGAAGTGAGAACATGACAAGTCTATATGCTCTGAAATGTCATGTTAGATGATGCCAAATCATGTACACAGCACAAATGAAGCATGCAATGGTGCTCAAAGCTTGAGGCAAGCAAGAGCATTTGTACTACAAGTATACAAAACATGAAGCATGTGACTAAGGCAACCCAAAATAGTTCTAGAACATGTTAAAATGAGTATAAAACATGCATGGAAGGAAGCCAAAACAAGCTAGCATGGAGGGCATAGGACATGATGCATACAAGGAAAATAAGGTAGATTACACTACACCTATTAGGACCAAGCATGGGATGACTTAACCAACAAAAATTAGAGTTATATCATGGCAAAATAACCCCAAAAACACATTGAAATGATGGCTCGCAAGCTAAGGCATGAAGGCATACGCAATGGTTCATGTTAAGGCATAAAAGGGGAAACCCTCCAACGCATTGAATGAGTGACAAATGTGAATGCATGGCCATACAACATGGACCGAAATCACATAATAAATGATGTCAAATCATTAAAATAGTCCAAGTAATGCATACTAGTGGACTTGATGCACAAAGCTAACAAGCTAGAATGAACCAAGGCTATACAAAGCAAGTCATGCATGGCCAAAACAACTAAAATTAGACCTTAAAAATGGTAAAACATGAACAAAATCTTCTTTAATTTAAGCCAAAAGCATGCTAAAAAGACATGTTAAAGCATGATGCATGTTAGGCTATTTCATGGAATTGCATTACAAGTGCATGGAGCATGCAAGGGCCAACCAAACAAAACCCAAACAGAGTCATGACATGGAAAAACTTCACCAAAAACATGCTGAAATGGAAAGAAAACAAGCTAGAATGACATCCTACTTCATGAAGCATACAAAGCTAGTTTGTGTGATTTACACTACAAGTGTATTAACCATGCATGAAGTGACCAAATCAAGCAAAAAAAGTGGTATGCCTCAGCAAAATAACCACAAATACAAGCTAAGATATGGCCAACAAAAGCTTAACAAAGATGCTCAAACATGAGGCATATGAAGCAAATAAACAAAATACAAGGAGAGGGGATGACCCTCTCCTATTAGGACACCAAAACCACCTTTCCACCACTAAAAATCCCCTAGATTTCAGTGGTAGAAAGGTCATGCAAAGGCTTCAACAAGAGCCTAAAGGGATGGATCAAAATAAGGCCTAACAAAGCCTAAGAGGGGGTAAATCACCCCAAACGAAAAAGTGACCTTAAACAAAGATCTTAAGCATGCAAAAATAGAACTTTTTCTAGTTAAGAGTTAAGCTTAAAAATGTATGAAAGAAGGGCTAAAATCTTAAGCAAGAATGGGGGATTTAAGGGCTAAAGACTCACCCTTGAAGACCTCCTTTATAACTACAACTCCAGCAAGTTTTTCAAGCTCAAGCCAACCCAAGAACACCAAAAACAACTTCAAGAAGCCTCAACAACACAAGCAAGGTGTTTGAGTGTGTGTTTGTGTACAAAAGTGAGACAAATCTACACTTTAAGGCACAAAACAAGAGAGAAATGAAGATGTATAGATATAGATTATATGTATGGCTCAAGGAATTTTTTCTGAACCTAGAGGAGGGAGGAGGAGTCTCCCTTTTATAAAAACTAAAAGGCAAAGCTTCTTGGAGAAGCTAAGCTTTAAACAAATCCCTCCATACACGTGTATGGAGGATAGCTCTAATGCCCTCCAATTGTGCCAGCTGGAGAAAAATATCTCTAAAAAGGTGCCAAAAAGCAACTGACCACTTCAAGTGGTCTTCCAGAGCAACAACTGGTCGGCCATAGGTGGGAGAGGCCTAGAGCATGAAAGAAAGCTAGTGGTGTGGTGGCCGACCAGCAAATGTGGCCCAAAGACCAAGCAAGCCAGTTATCCGACCAGAAAACTGGCTGGCAGAAGGAAAAATGGTCTCCAAGGAGAAAAAGTGGTCTCCCACCCTTGTACCACCTTTCAAACAAGGAAAACAAGGTTTGTACCAAAAACAAACCAAAGCGGATGCAAGACGAGAGATCGAGAGGCAAGGCACGCGGCCGAAAGTTTCGAAAACTGGTCTACGAGCATCAATAGTGGTATGCCACCACAAAAGTGGTCTCCCGGACCACAGTGTTCCTCTAGGCAGAGGCAATAAGGTGTGGTTCAAAAACCACGCCAAACGGAGAACGTTAAGTGGTCCCAAGCCAAGGCGCGCGGCTGAAGGTTCTGAAAACCGAAAACTAGTCTCCAAGCGGGAAAAGTGGTCTATGACCACAAAGAAATGGTCTACAAGACCTCTCCCTCCCTTCGGGAAGAGAAACAAAGTTTGGTCCACAAACCGAGCCGAAGCACAAAAGAGTTCAGAGGCCCGGAGGCAAGGCTCTCAGCTAAAACACCGAAACCTCTAAACGAGCACAACATGCACCAGCACCGAGCACTCAATCGATAACGTCTGAGTCTTAAGGTCGGTCAAAAATGGGGTGTCTACAAGTAATCTTCAAATGGACCCCTGTATTCACCACCATTATCTGACCGGATACACTTCAAAGGTCTCCTAGTTTCCCTTTCAACATTAACCTGAAAAAGCTTAAATGCTTCCAACAACCAATCTTTAGTTCTCAAAGCATAAGCCTAAACTTTTATAGAATGATCATCAATGAAAGTGACAAAATAACGTGCACCGCCAAGTGTACTAATTTTCATTGGACCACAAACATTAGAGTCTACTAAATCAAGAACATGCGATTTTCTAGATGCAGGAAATCTATTGAAAGGAAATTTATGTTGTTTTCTAGCTAAACAATGAACACAAGTTTTGAGTTGTGTACCTTTCACCTCAAGAGGGAGATCTTTCCTGGCATGCCTTTCTCACTCATATGACCAAGCCTCTTGTGCCATAGCTCTGTAGAGATCTCTTTCTCAACTGCATTGACATTGCCTTTACTTAGCTTTGCTTGCATCATATAAAGAGTGGAGCACTTCTTTCCTCTTGCCACTATCAAGGAACCTTTGGTGAGCTTCCATTTTCCATCACCAAATTGATTTTTGTAGCCTTCATCGTCAAGCTACCCGGTGGAAATCAAGTTAAGACGAATGTTTGGAACATGTCTCACATTTTTAAGAACAAGCCTACAACCAGTGTTGGTCTCCAAGCAAACATCTCTCATTCCCACAATCTTGGACACACAATCATTTCTCATCCTTACATTGCCAAAGTCACCAAGTGTATAGGATGTAAAAAAGTCCTTATGTACAATAATATGGAAGGAAGCACCTAAATCAATCACCCAACTGGACTGATCATGCCCTATGAGCCCAACATAGTCATCATCACTGACAATGATAACATCACCATCCTTAGAAGCAAGTGCAGTTGTTTCTTTATCACCATTGTTCTCACCACCTCTTTCTTTCTTTTGCTCTCTTTTAAGCTTTCAACATTCCTTTTTAATATGCCCTTTCATGCCACAATGATATCATTCAATGTCTTTCTTGGGTTGGGATTTTCCTCTAGACTTGTCTCTTGACTTGTCCTGGTTGTAGATTTTTCTGGTTCTACTTCTTCCCCTATTTTCAGCAACAAGAGCTTGTGACTCACTGGAAGTACCCTACTCCTTTCTTCTAGCTTCTTCATTGAACATGCTATCTTTCACCATATCCACGTTGACCACACCATTTGGAGTCGAATTGTTCATAGTCACAACCAATGTTTCCCAACTATCAGGCAAAGAGCTCAACATCAACAATGCTTACAACTTATCATCCAACACTATCTTCATCATTGTCAATTGATTGATCAAGCCTTGGAAGTCAATCATGTGCTTTGCAACAATGCGCCCATCTTTGTATTTCAAGTTTACAAGCCTTCTAATTAAAGAAGCTTTGTTTTGCGCAGTTTTCCTCTCATAAATGGCTTCGAATTTCTTCCACGAAGTGTGAGCATTGGTTTCTTGAGCCACATGATAAAAACACCCTCTGATCAATCTAATGGCAAATTTGAGCAACGGTTTTTCTATTCATTATCATCCATCTTCAACATCAATATTTTATGGCCTTTTACTTTCACTATAAATTGGTTTATACAAGTCCTTAGTGTAAAGGACATCCTCCATTCATGGTTTCCAAATTGCATAATTCAAAGAGGTCAATTTTATCATAGCCCCCGAATTATCTTCCATTCTAAAATTCACACAAGAATTTTATCAAACACTTTATAGGGACAAACCGCCCACTCTGATACCACTTGTTGGGAAAACTCCTACATTTTTCGCTCGTTGTGTAATTAGAAAATGGGCAACAAACCACAAAATACAAGCAATAATATGGCTGAAATTAAAGGCACAAAAACAATCACAAAACAGCAAATTTACATGGTTCGGCAAAAATACCTACATTCACAGGTCCAACTCCGAATCAATTTCCACTATAAAATAAAGGGGTTACAAGATGTCATCTCTAGTCATAACTAGAGGCATGCAATCATCAAGATAATATTGTTGGATCACTAATCAACAATTATATCATGACCATAAAGGTGGGTTTCAACAAAATCAACAAGAGATAAAGTTTAGGTCTCACCAAAGTGGATATCCCAAACTACCAGTCCAAGAGAGCTTTGACAAGATCAACTCCAATCAAAATGTAGAGCTTGATTCAATGAGCAACATGCTAAAATTTTATAAAGATTCGGCAAGAAATGACCATCCAATCTTGGTTTGAACTATAGAAAAAAAAAAACCCCTAACTTTTCTCCCCTTTTTTCTCCTCTCTCTCTCTCTCTCTCTCTCTCTCTCTCTCTCTCTCAACACTCTCTGTTTTGTTGCTGTGTGTACAAACATTAGAGACAAAAGTCACTTTTTACTCCTTTTTCTTGTTTAACTTGTAGGTACAAAACCAAAGCTTCTCTGGGAAGCTTTACAAGCAAAACATATATAACAATAATATTGACTCTAGAGAGTCTTTGTGTGGCCGACCCAGTTAAGGAAGGACCCACCCAATATGATATTTGTATTTTAATCTGAAAATATTTTTCATCATTCAAAAGTTGAAAAAAAAAAAAAAAAAACCCCAAAAACTCTTTTTTTTTTTTTTTTTTTTACCACGAAAAACATTTTGCTTTGATTTTCTTTTTTCATCTAACCAAACGTTAGAAAATACAAAAAATATTTTTTCAAGCATAGTACATTAAAATTTACAAAAGGCAAATAGGAATAATAACCTATACAAGTAGCTCAACAGAGGACAAACTTTGAGACGAGTTAGTTATAAGATATATTTGATTCAACTCTCATCTCTCAATCTTAATTGATACCTGTAATTTGCAAGTAATTTTAAGTATCTGAGATTTACTTTGCAAATTGAAAATATATGAGATTTACTTTGCAGGTGTTGTGCCATGATGAGGTAAATCATTAAAATAAAATAAAACAAAATATGAAGAATTATCAATTTCCTTTTAGTTCTTTTAGGAAGGATTAATTACATCAAAACCCCTTATCTATCAATCCATACATGTTGATCTCCTCAAATATGAAAATCATATAAATACATCCATTTTAAAAGTGATCTAGAATGGGTGAAAATTATATATTTTTAGAGTAGAGAGGATCAAAATATACAAATTAATAGATCAAGAGATAAGGTAATATTTCCTAATAATTGAAAGAGTTTTAGTATAACTATCCCATTGATTTGCCAAGTAGATGTCGAAGTTGAACTTGTTATTGATTAAACCATTAAACTCTTCTTTTCACAAGTTTCACATTCTTTGCCCTTGAGAAATTGTGTTCAAGGTACTGCTTTCCTAAGAAGCTAGTTCTCTTCAGTCATTACAACAAAACTAACTATTTACGCCTTTAACTTTATGATATACATCAAATGCATGTCGTAATTAGTACATTTTATGACTTTTTTTTTTTGGCAGGTCGTTAATGGTTTTTCAATAACGACATACATACCATGTAAGTCATTAATTCACATATTTATGGCATATAAAAGTATACCGTAAAAAATATATGTTTTCACGACTTAAAAAATATGTCATAAAATCTTTGCACTTAAAACGACATTGTAGACACCCCATTTTTGACCGTCCTCAAGACTTGGACGTCACCGTTGGAACACCCGGTGATCATCCATGTTCGTGTTGAGTTCCCGGAGGCCTCGGCTGCGCGCCTTGCCTCAGGATCTCTCAACTAGTTTGTTTTGTGTTTGGTTTTGCACCAAATGCTTGTGCTTTTGCTTCAAGGGGCAGGGAATGGCTTGTTGGCCATCCCCACACCCCACCGCCCTCCCCTTTTCCTCACCGGCTATTCATTGTTGCCACTAGCCATGGTTTCTTGATACCAATGGCTGGTCGGCACTTTATGTGGCCGGCCGGCACTTTCTTTGGCTAGTACCTCTTTTGCTAGCCGGTATGCACCTTTGGCACCCTTCAGGCATGGTGCATGCCAACTGTGCCAACTGGAATGCACCAACACTCTTCCCCGTGCACAGTGTGGTTGTTATGCACTTTTTGCACCCTTTTGGTCTAGCTTCTTGATGAAGCTTGACCCTTTGTCAAAGCTTCCTCAAGAAGCTTGGCAAGTTGTCCCAGCTTCCTTAGGAAGCCTTGACCTTCTTGCCCCCTTTGCCCCTTTCTTATTTAGCTTCTTTGAGAAGCTTTAAGTTTTTACATTGCCTATGTAAGACCTCCTCCTTCTCCATTGTTAGGGTTAGAAAAAAAAACCAGAGCTTACACATATATACATCTGTCATATACTCTCTCTCATCATTTTTGTGTGTTTGGAAGCCCAAAAGGTGTGTTTTGACCTTGGTTTTGCACTAATACACACACCATTACACCATACTTCGACCTTGAGAGGCTTTGAGGGTTTGTTTTTGAGTTTTTGGACTGATTTTGACCAAAGGAAGGTGGCTGGCCTTGCTATTCATCAAGAGTTCTTCAAGGGTAATCTTTTCACTTTAGATTCCCCAATTTTGCACTAGTTTTTTACCTATCTTGCATGCTGATTTAGGCTTAGGCTTTGTGTATAACTGAAAAAAGTCTTGTATTTTCATGCTTAAGATACTTCATTAAGGTTGTTTTGTGGTTTGGGGTCGATCTCCCCTTCTTAGGCCTTGCTTGGCCCTTTTGGAGCTCCTTTTGTTAAGCCTTGGTTACTCTTCTGTATTGGTCTTCTCACCACTGAAATCCAGTGGATTTTCAGTGGTGAAGAAGGAGGTTTTAGGTCTTGTATAGGGGAGGGACACCCCTCTCCCCTTTGTGACTCATTTATCCATGTTTTTGGCTCAATATGATAGCATGCATGCTTAGTTGTTTATGACTCCATTTCAGAGGCTTTTTGGGTGTTTTGGGTCGTATTATATCTCTGTTACATGTTGGTTTGTTGACCCTTAGCATGCATTTTGTACTTGCTTTGTGTCCCTTCATTTTGCCTAGAAATGTATCATGACATTTGACCATCATGCACTCATGTTTTGACTTTACATTGTGAAGTTCTTGGTCATATTTTTCCATGCTTAGAGTCTGTTAGGTGCTGGTTTGGTCATGTTTGATATGCTTTGTATGGCTCCTTAAGCATTCTAGCATGTTGGCCTTGGTTATGAGAACCATAAGCATGCTTGGGTTAGGTTGTTTAAGTGATTCGGGGTCATCTCACTTGCCATTTTAGTCCCTAATTCATGCTTGTATGCCTACACTTATCATCCATTTCATGCCTTGAAGAATTGTTTTGTTGTGCCTTGAAAAAGGGGCCATTGTACGTGCTTAAGTGTTTAAGTCTTGGGGCTGCCATATCAGTGGGTTTTGGGGGGTCATTTTGCATATTGAAACTTTATTTTGTGTTGGAAAGTTCATGCCATGAGTGCTTGGGGTAGTCGTGGTAGAATGCCCCATGTCTTGGACCCATTGGTGTGCATGTTTGCATAAGCATTGGCCCATCGTTTTGGGCATTTTGGCCACTGTTTATGGCAAGGCTGAGGTCTGCCCTTTATGGTTTAAGTCCACCATTACATGTTTGTTATATGTTTATTACGTATTTGGCTCATTATGTGTTACCACATGTTAGTCCCATTGAGTATTCGTTCATGTTTACTACATTGCATGTTGCATGCTTTAGTACATTGTACATTAGCATGTTTAGTTTGCATTGCATTTGGCATGCCTTGCTTACTAAGCTTCATGTTGCATCTTTGAGCCGAGTTGGCATATGTGCATTGCATTTGTTTGGTTTAGGGTGTCAAGACAAACTTGAGGGGCGAGGAGTGTTTGTACTCAAAGTGACAAAACACGTCTCGATCCTCCTTCGCCGATGCCTTTGATCTCAATATGATAAGGTGTTAGCTTTCATTTGATTGGTGCATGCATTTACATTGAATGGCAAACTTGGCCTCATAGGCCATCATGCATAATTGATGACCCGAGAGTCGAGGGCCATGCTCCCTTGAGTCCATTGCATGATAGGGAGTGTGGCCATGCTTACATTTGCTTGAAATTCCATGCCATACACTACTTGCCCTCTGTTGCTGTCAAAACTGATTTCTGCAGGAAGTTTTGGCCGGCCGGCCATCTCTAGTGCCGACCGGCCATCAATGAATGGCCGATAGATTTATTATTAGCCGGTGGCAATCTCCCATGGCCGGTGGCTATTCCTTCCAGTCGGTGGTGGTCCACAGTGTGCATAGAACCTGTCCTGAGACTTGTGCAGTCTTCAGAAGAGCTAGGCAATGAAAACAGAGGCAGCAATGCTATGGCAGCGAGCTTCCGGGCAGTACGAGTCGAGCATGCATCATCCAAACATTTCGAAGGCGGGGCTATGGCCATTTTTGCATTAAACTTGTTAATTAATTAGGAGTTTTGTAATAAGTAATTTAGTATTATTTATTCGGACTGTATTATTCTTTCGGTCCCTCCGTGTGAGGGCGTATTGTGTAATAAGTGTGGGTGAGTGTGTGCATATCTTCCAATCCCACGTCTTTCTTCCCTTTTATTTACCCGCTTATGATGGTAGACTAGGGCATATTTAAATTAGCATACCTTATGCTATGCATGCGTGCATCCATACATTTGTCTTACACGCACCGGGCTCGGTACATCATGCTAACTACATTTGTACTTCAATTACAAGTTGAGTACTTGTTAATTGCAGCATTTCACATGCCATCTTTAGGATAACCGAGCCTATTGTAGTTGCATCTTGCATGTGTTGCATTAGCCATCTTAACATGAACTAGGATCATGCATATGATTGCTAACTAGTTTTTGCTTTGGCTTGGAGTATTAGGTGAGTTTTTTATACTTTAGCATACCGCATGCGTGTGAATGTTAACATGACAGCATGCTTACCATGTGGCTAGATGTTTATGTGATATAAACTGCCTGAATGCCGGTGGGTGAAGGTTGGATTGTTTGAATTTGAATAATTCATTGAAATCTGTATTTTAGCCTACTTGCGAGTAGCAAATTCCAAAGCGTTTTCCAAACAAACGGATACGCAATGCTTTGTTCCAAATTAGGCGATCTAGTCTATACTTGTTTGATGTGCGCATAACATAGTAATTCTAGGCTAATAACCAGAATAAGAACACATAATGTTTTCAAAACAAGATATCACGCTTAGTAGAGGCCGATCTTTGATCGGGCGAGACGGGGTGCTTATAACTGACCTTCCCCAATCATACCCAAGTTCCCGAGCCAAGGCAACTTTGGTAATGACGGACACGTGGCCTTTGGCACCAAGTCAGGGTTTCCTAAATTCTCCCAAAATAAAATATTTAGGTGGCGAGTCTGTATCTGGCAAAGCAGTCCATGTTTGGCACTTCTTTTCTAAAAATCTGTTTTCTCAAAACGATTTGCCGGATTTGGACTCTTTGGTTCAGATTAAAGAACCGTGACAATTGAGTCCTAAACCGTAGTGAGCCCAAATGAACAGAACGGGATTCATCCTCCCGGGACGTCGGGGGACGTCTACAGTTTCTGGTGACTCTGTTGGGGAGTTTAGAGAGCTTGACTCGAACTCGTGATATCTTGTTTTGACTACACTCATGTGTCTCTTTGCATTGCATGTGCATTGGTGCGCCTTGGACACCTTGTTGGTCATCTGCTATTCCTGAGCAGTTTGTCGGAGGCTCGCTTTGAGAAGCGTGCCATAAGGCTGACCGGTTTCGGGCTCTGCCAGTATGGGAACACAAACCCTGGTTTTACCGGGGCACCCTTTTGACCATTCGACCTAGTGCATAGTCGGAATCCATAGTGACCATTCCAAACTAGGACAGGTTGATTACCCGATATAGGTTGTTTGAAACCGCTGCGTGCATAGTGAAACCCTAGCTCCTAACAAAATAGGACAGGGAAACCCTACCCCAACATAGGGGTGTTTTGGCTCTCATTTATTTGTTATGTGCTTTTAGAGTGTATCTCTATAGGAACACACATATCAGTTTGCAAGTTTGAGAATTAGGCCTGCGGGCATCAGTGTTTTTGGGAATCAGTTATCTGCGGGTATCAGATTCAGACCTGGGGGCAACAATTTGGAAGCAGTGATCAGTGATTAAGAAACAATGTATTCAGCTTATTGGCAGGATGTTGTGATACCCGACTGTGTGTTGTGTGTTTATTTTACGCCGTTATGCTGTCCATATGTCTGTTTATTTATTTCCTTATACGCTTTATTTATCTTCTTACTAGGTAGTTGAGCACAATTGCTTCTGACCTAGTAGATATTCCCCAAGCACTCTGGACTAGAGGTCGTCGACTCCATCGATCTGAGGATCTGGTAGACGGACAACCAGTGTACCACTCTCTACCCCTGGTTACTAGACGGAGGCGATTAGGCGAAGGACATCGATTCGTGATCGATTGAAGGGCCTTGTCTACCGCACCTGAGTACAGTAGGGATCAAGATTCTGTTTCACCTACAGAAAGGGAACATATACCGCTAATTCAATCAGATCAGGGCAGTATGGCCAGCTTAGAGGAGATGGTGCGCCAGCTTTAGGAGAGCATGAAAATGATGCGAGGATCTTTGTCGATGACAGAGTTCACCAAGCGAGTACGGTTATGAATGAACAGTGAGCTAATCGTGAGGTTACAACAAACAAGCGACATACGCTTGATAAGTTCCTCCCCCGCCAGGAGTTCCAACCCTTGGGGAGACAGCTAATGTTCAAAATGACACAGACATTCCCACAGGACAGCCTCCACCCCCAATCCTACCCCAAATCCAACCCCAGTTATCTAAAACACCCACCAACCTACCGGACTCTCCCTTTGAGTTCGAGACAGACCCCACAGTACTGAAGTTGAGCAAGCTTGAAAAGCTGTTCAAGAGAACCCAGGGAGTCAAGACCATCCTTGACATTGAAGATGGATATACCAACGCAACTATGACATTGCCTAACAGATTCAAAATGCCTCATATCGACCGATTTGATGGGTCCGGCGACCCCATGGTACACGTAAGATTGTTTTCAGATGTTTTAAGGCCGCTGGGCCTCACTAGACTGCAGAAGCTGTCTCTGTTCGGCCGGACCCTGTCGGGTGTGGCGGCCATATGGTATGTCAAATTGGAAGATGACGTCAAGAAAAAGTGGGACGAGATGGCTGAGGCCTTCATTGCACAATACTCATATAATACACAAATTGAGATTATGACCCGTGATCTCAAAACAACAAGGCAAGAGCCTAAAGAAAGTTTCTCAGAATTCGTGACCAGATGGAGGGCTAAGGCTTCAACGATGACCTTAAGGCCCACAGACAAAGATCAGATTCGGATGATTGTGCGCAATCTTTAGCCGAAGTTAATGCAGAAGATGATTGTACTCCCCTTTCCTACCTTTGCCGATCTACATGAAATAAGGGTACAGATCGAGGACGCCTTGAAGCAAGGCTTAATTGATAATGATCGGGAGCAACCCCGAAGAACTTTCAACCGCAACACTAATGCGGGCCCGAGCGGCGCTACAACTACAAGAGCCTCCGAAGTGAATATGGTCACCACCAACCCCCCTCCAAGAACCATGGCAGCCACGCCATTCTCCGGTGCGTCTGGAAGCCATCCACAAATAGCCAAATATCCGCGTAAAAATACAAGAACCTTTGCTCCACTGTATATGCCCCTGTCCAAAGCTCTGGGGGTTTTAATCAGAAAAAGGCACCTGAAGCCCCTAGAGCCACGACCATTACCGGAAAAGCTTCCCCCTACCCACAACCCAGCCAAATATTGTGTATTTCACTAGCAGCACGGTCATGACATCGATTTGTGCTACCGATTACGTCATGAGATTCAAGATCTCATCGATAATGGGGTGATTATGCCTCCCGAGAAACCCAATGTCACGACAAACCCTCTCCCTACACACAACCAAGCTCCACCTCCCAAAAGAATCAATTTCATCCAGACTGGGGTCGTGTCTTACGATCCTAGCATCTATATCACTCCTTCCCACCTACCTAAGCCGGAGGTGTTCCTTTCCAACTGCACTAACTTGTGCATGATAGACATCTTTCTAACCCAACCTAAGCCCATGGTGGTGACTGTCAAGAACGGAAGAGGGGAGATTTCAAAGGAGGAGAAGGTTGTTGAACTAGAGTTCGAGAAATCTGGAAGTTCTGTTGAGAAAATGTGCAGTCCGAGCGACTACATTTCGTCAATAGGCCAGGATATACTAGAAGTAGAATTGCTGACGGGGGTAGAGCTGTGTGCGATCCAAGGGGATGGTTTGGGACAGAGGACAGATAATCTAACGGCTGTGGAAGAGGACCTTGCCAATCTCTAGTTTTGCAGTGACCAAGATCCAGGGGACGCAGCAGTCAACTGGTTTGATTATGAGGAATCGGTAGAGGCTATCGGGTGGTTGGATGATCAACCAAATATCGTAGAAGAGTTCCAACCAGGACAGGGCCCGGCAGGGGCAAGAATGTCAGTGACGGCCGGAAGGGTCGAAGAACAAAGTACATCACCGGAGAGCGCCGGTGTCAAGAATCTCGCTCAGGATTGGAGCATTTTGAATACAGGAATTATTGAACAGCCAGTTGTATTGACATAGTTGGAACAGGAAATGTTTGAAGATTTTGAGAGAATCAGGAAGGCTAAGGCTCATGTGGGGACTAAAACCGCTATGAGCACAGAAACAAAGAATGCTGCGAGCATAGGAATGGAAGGTACCGCAAGTACGAGAACAGTCATACCAAAGCTGGACAAGTGTCTGTCAGCTACAGATGGAATGTGGTGGGAAGACGACGATTTATGTCTTTCCTACACAGACGAATATTGGGGAAACAACCAACCCGACGACACCTGGTATATTGGAGAAGTCGACCATATGACAAGGAGCAGGCGGTACTTCAAACCCCCGCACCTAAATCAACCAGAGGCCTCCGGGAAAGATAGGGAGACTGAGAAATAGAAGGAGAAACAACTTGAAGAGGAGGCTGTGCTCAAACAGTTAAAAAAGATACAGGCAGACATCTCCATATGGGGACTGCTTATGGCATCACGAGTACACAGACATGCTGTCCTATCAGCCATGGACAAGGCCAAGCTTTCGATAGAAACCACGCCAGAACAGCTGGTGGGATTAGTTTTTCCAGGAGGGATTGCCCCGACGTTGACTTTTTCCGACAAGGAACTGCCACCTGAGGGGGCAAACCATAACAAGCCACTCTACATCTTTGTGGAGTGTAAGAATAAATGGATACCGGTGGTTCTTGTTCATACCGGATCTGCCATCAACGTTTGCTCGGCAAGAACAGCATATGCGATCGATTTGAAAACTGCGGATTTTGTACCAACAGCCCAAGTAATTCGGGCATACGACAACACGAGTAGAGAAGTCATGGGGACGGTAAAAATTCAGACCAAAGTGGGGCCGGGACATCATGAGATAGATTTCCATGTCTTAGAGGTTCCTGCAACCTTCAACCTGCTTTTGGGACGGCCATGGCTGCATCAGGTAAAGGCGATGTCCTCCACCTTGCATCAAATGGTGAAATACCCCTATGGGAAGGGAGTAGCCATTGTCTTTGGAAATTCATCAATTCATCCACCACCGGAGGTATCTACACCTGTTCTAGAAATTGAGCATGGTATGGAGGACGTGTTCATATCAGGATTTACTCTGGCTGAGGCTCGGGGTGTATGGAACATCATGGCTGCTAACAAGGGGGTATATGTTAGTGCTCAAGCAGTATACCCCATGAACCAGCTCCAACACATCCCCGGGATGAGATTGGGAAAGAGTGGCCGGAAGGGCATCGTAACATTGGCCGAAGTGCCACACAACCCCGATACCTTTGGCTTGAGTTATTTGCCCACCAAAGAAGATTGGGTAAGAAAGGGGAAGGAAATGGCCAGAAGAGCCAGAGCAAAACAAATGGGGAAACCTTTTGAGTTGATGCACCGGCCCATCCGGGGTACCCTAAACGGACGCTTCGTCCGGGAGGGGGAGGATTTTCCATTGTGGCTTTCCGGAGCCGTGGCTGAACGCGGAGAGGAAGCGCGTGCCGGGGTTTGAAATCTTCTTCGACCTACAATTACCTGAGGATGATGTTGCCGAAGAGCAGGTAGACCCAACAATTGAGGTCGAACAGAGCAAGGAATTGGAGTCTGAGGACGTTGAGATTGAAATGGGGGTAGCACTGGCATGTCTACTTTTAGACCCTCCGATCGAACAGAAGTGCTTGGGGGATAACTTCTCGGTGTCCATGATTGGGAATGAAACGGCTGCGGGCCCATCATCAACTATTTTGGATGCATCTATCGTACCCTCCCTCGTTTGGCAGTACGAGGAGGGATTTTTGTCGAGCAACACCGGGTCAGGTAATGAGCTGGAATCTGATTCCACCGAGTCTTGTGAGTCGGAATCAGGTTCCAGCGCAACTGAGTCTGAGTCCGGTATTCTTGGGGGTGATAACCCGGATGCCACAGTCCTTTCCAGGTCATCTTTTTCTTTCTCTCTCGAGTCTGTTGTAACAGAAGAATCGGACGGTTTGGAAGTACTTAATGAGAATGATATGGATGTGGTTTCCGAGTACTTTTCTGTGCCTTCGATATATTACTTAAATCAGGACTTTCAAAATTTTGACGAAAACGACGAGAAAGAAATTCCTCCGGTTTTGAAATGATTAATTGATCAAGAGCAGGAAAGATTTGTTAAACCTTTAATTGATGAAATCACTATTGTGAATATTGGTACTGAGAAGGACCCGCAGCTGGTCCAGATCGGGTCCACGTTGTCTTCGGAGGAACGCGAGCGCTTAGTCGCTTTATTAAAAGATTTCAAAGATGTTTTCGCGTGGTCCTACGAAGACATGCCCGAATCGATCTGAGATTATGAAGACCGAATTCCTCTTGACCGAGGCCGACCTATCAAGCGAAACTCGAAGGATCATACGACTAGGCCATCAAGATTAAGGAAGAAGTCACCAAGCAAATCGATGCAGGCTTCCTGCTGGTATCCGAATACCCGACTTGGTTGGCCAACATTGTTCCAGTGCTGAAGAAAGATGGCAGAATCCGAGTGTGCGTGGATTTTAGGGATTTGAACAGAGCTAGTCCGAATGACGACTTTCCCTTGCCACATATTGATGAGTTGGTGGATTTTACAGCGGGGCATGCTTTGCTTTCGTTTATGGATGGTTTCTTAGGCTACAATCAGATAGTGATGGCACCTGAAGGTCGGGAAAAGACTGCCTGCACCACCCCGTGGGGGACTTACTGCTACAGAGTGATGCCATTTGGGTTGAAGAATGCCGGAGCAACATATCAACGGGCCACGACTACGATATTGCATGACATGATCCACAAAGAGGTTGAGGTGTACATGGACGACATGATTGTCAAATCCAAAGAAAGAGAGGGCCACTACACTGCCTTGCAAAAGTTTTCCAAAGGATCAGAGAATTCCGGTTGCGGCTGAATCCTCAAAAATGTATGTTTGGTGTTACAGCGGAAAAAATGCTGGGGTTTCTTATTACACAGAGAGGCATCGAAGTCGACCCTTCCAAAATCAAGGCCATCTTAGAAATGCCACCACCAAGGACTGAAAAGGAGGTGCGAGGCTTTCTGGGTAAAGTGCAATTCATAAGACGGTTTATCTCAAAATTAACCTTGACTTGTGAACCACTTTTTGGTCTCCTAAAGAAAGGAAAGAAATTCTAATGGGACAGCCGATGCCAAGCTGCTTTTGAATAGATCAAGAAATACTTACAGAACCCACTCGTGTTGTCACCACCAGAGCCAGGGAGACCGTTAATATTGTACCTTTCAGTGACCGAAACTACAATGGGCTGTATGCTCGCCCAAGAATCAGAGGATAAGGTGGAGAGGGCCATCTACTATCTAAGCAAGAAGATGCTAGAGTATGAAACTCGCTACACACCATTGGAGAAGGCTTGCTTAGCTTTGGTATGGCCTACCAGGAAGTTGCGGCACTATCTGTTAGCTCACTCCGTAATGTTGGTTTCACGATTGGATCCCATCAAATATCTTTTCGAGAAATCGGCGCTTACGGGTAGGCTAGCTCGTTGGTTGTTGTTGCTTTCCGAATTCGATCTGAAATATGTGACACGCAAGTCAGTCAAGAGAAGGGCAATAGCAGAGTTCTTAGCCGATCACCCAGTGGAAGGAGGTGAAGCAGTTGAATACTTGTTTCCAGATGAGGCCATTTTGCACATTGAAGATGAAACTTGGACGATGTACTTTGACGGAGCGTCAAACCAGCACGGGTATGGGATAGGAGTATTGTTAATAGCACCCGACAACTCCTGTATTCCTCTAGCATTCAAACTTCGGTTCAAAGTCTCGAACAACGAGGCAGAATATGAGGCATGCATTGCCGGTCTAGAGGCATCCCTAGAACTAGGGGCGAAACGGCTGGACGTCATCGGGGACTCAAACCTTGTTGTGTCTCAAGCAAAAGGAGATTGGAAAGTCAAAGAGGAAAAGATGATAATGTACCACCAGACCTTGGATTTGTTAATTCCTCGGTTTGAGAAGCTGAGCTTTGCTCATCTATTAAGAGAGAACAATAGGTTCGCAGATTCTTTAGCAACTCTATCTTCCATGATAGACATCCCGTTCGGAGTCCGGATGCGTCCAGTCATCATTGACCAGAAATTTGCGCCAGCCTACAAGTCGATTGCTGCTATAGATGAGGTGCAGGACGACAACCCCTGGTATTATGACGTTTGGAACATCTTGGAGAAAGAGGCGTATCCACTAGGAGCAAATGCCAAGGATAAAAGGGCAATCAGAAGAATGGCTGTTCAGTTCATCATCTGCAGGGGTAAGCTGTATAAGAGAGGTCATCTAGGAATGCATAAGCTGTGTGTAGAAGCTGAAGAGTCGAAGCGCCTGATGGAGGCCATCTACGGAGGGGAATGTGGTGCACATATGAATGGAGTAATGCTAGCATGGAAGATCCTCAGACAGGATTACTATTGGTCCACCATGGAGGAGGATTGTATTGGCTTTGTTCAGCGATGTCACAAATGTCAGATCCATGCAAACCGCATGAACATCCCGCCGTCGAAGCTGTACAATATGACTTCACCATGGCCATTTTCAGTCTGGGGAATTGATGTGATCGGGGCTGTCACTTCGAAGGGGTCGAATGGGCATGAGTTCATCTTGGTCGCGATAGATTACTTTACAAAGTGGGTCGAGGCCCAATCCTATGCGGTGTTGAAGGCTTCACATGTCACAAAGTTTATCAGAAACAACATCATTTGCCGCTACGGAGTCCCAAACGAGATTATTTCAGACAATGGTTCCCACTTCAAGAAGGAGGTGATTGATTTGTTGAAGAAATACAATGTGGCTTTTCATAAGTCATCCACATACCGGCCGCAAACCAATGGAGCAGTCGAGGCCGCCAACAAGAACATCAAGCACATAATGCAGAAGATGGTGGAAACCTACCGGGACTGGCCAGATAAGTTACCTTTTGCTCTGTGGGGTTACCAGACTTCAATTAGAACTTCCACTGGGCCGACTCCGTATTCATTAGTCTATGGGATGGAGGCCGTTCTACCTATCGAGATTGAGGTTTCGTCTTTGCGAGTATTGGCCGAGTGTCAGATAGCCGAAGCAGAGCAAGTTTGAAGAACTCATGCTCTTTGACGAGCGCAGATTGAAGGCATTGTACCATGTTCAAGGTTATCAGCGCAGAATTGCCCGAGCTTTCAACAAGAAGGTTAAGTCCAGGAATCTAAAGGAAGGAGATTTGGTACTCAAGGACAACCGGGCTCCCATCCACAATCCAAGGGGCAAGTTCAGGCCCAATTGGACTGGTCCCTACATCATTAAGTCTATCTAGTCAGGTGGAGCTGTGGTTCTGATGGACCTAGATGGCTTGGAGTTCTCCCAACCGATCAACATGGACAAGTTGAAGAAATATTACCATTGAAAGGCTCGCTAGGCTGAAAACCCGAAAGGGTGACCTAGGCAAAACTCAGAGCACAAAAAATTTGAAATTATAAAAACTGAGCTCGCAAGGTTAAAAACCCACAAAGGGCGGCCTTGGCAAAAGTTAGAGCGTAAAAGGAGAGTGAAAATACTCGAGTGAACCTAAGCCTGAACTACGTAAGGCTTGATTCCCATCTTTGGGATACGTAGGCAACTTCATCCTGAAGTTCAGCCATAAACTTTTCCCCGATCAACTTTGTCCATTTGATCATCTTAGTCATCTTTGTCTATCAGCATTCATCGTGATCTCCGGTGCAGTGCTTTTCAGACTAGGGGCAACTTTCCGTTGCTGTGCAGTGCTACGGTACTATTCAGACTAGGGGCAACTTTCTAGTTGCTGGGATCTGGGGTTGTGCATCTCGATGACAGATCTCAGGCGTGTCCAGTTCTGATCCATATCGAAAATGGTTTTGAAAAGTTTTAATAAAAGTTGACTTTGTTCAAATTAATCTTTTTACAACTTAGACCATTTCTGGACCAAAGCGGAAAATTTTCAGTACCCACAACCTTCAATTTTATTGATTTCAATACAGAGTTCTCCTGCTCTTGCATACAAAGTGAAGTTGCTTTTTATTACATTCATAAGGAAAACTTGAAAATACTAATAAAGCAATAAATCTGGGGCATAGATAAGTCAGGTGTTCCTGCGCCCCCTCCCAGAGCTGGTCGAAGCCTTTGATACCGAGCTGGGCCCGACCTGTGCCTCTTCATTAAGCCAATCCAGGCACTCGTCAGACAAAATGCAACTGAAAGTGGGAGCGGGGGCCAGGAGCTCCCTAGTCCTCCATGCTGTGGCATACCGGGCAAGCTGTGCGCCTCGAACCGGGAATGTGGCAGGATACTCTATCCCCTCTGGCAGGCAAGTCTGATCATGACCGAATCTGGGCTGAACCGAACGGAAGTAGAACACAGTGAGTCGAGCCGATCAAGCTGGATCGAGTTGGCGGGTCATGTTGTAGCTCATTGCCGGTAGATTAAGCCAAGGACATCGCCAAGCAATGCGATCCACGGACAAACTACACATCCAGTTAAACCACCAACCCTCATCAAGAGCGTCGACTAGGCATTGTCTGAAGAAGTAACCACGGGCTGAGTATGTTGGACAAGAGCCCACAACCTACAACTTGTCCATCAACCACACCTGGGAAGAGATGAAAAATGAGAGAATAAAGAATAGAGAGGTGTACGGTGAGAGAAAAGTAAGAAGAGGGTTTTGTGAGAAAACTGAGCTTGAGGGCCAAGTGATGTGAGCAATACATATGAGAGATTGGGTGGGAAACTTTACCTGCAGTAGTAGTGGACTCCCCACAAATTTGGTTGTTTCGCGACGATAAAAAGCATCCAAGCCCATCAACGTCTCAGCCAAGGTCATGGCGATGCAACTCTTACCCTCCTTCAAACCTTGGGCAACTTCAATTAATCGGGCGCTAGATCCTCCGGAACCCGAGGCAAGTAAGAAATGAGATAGCATGCACAAACAAAGTGCAGGACAGATGTCAGCATTCTGCTGGTTTTGACAATTCATGGCCGGCCGGCCAAATATAGTGCAGACCAGCCACCACTTTTGGCCGATGAATCAGAGCTTTTGGCCGATGGCCGTTTCTCATGGCCGACGACCTTTATCTCCGGCCGGTAGCCTTCCTTCTTGTTCTCTAAGCTGTTTATGCTGAGGATTGGGGGAATTCCACCACTTCCAATGCCCTCCGGTGATCGATTCCTGCGGAGTCACGCCTATTTGCTTATCGAGTTGTCATACGTTTGCTTATTGAGTTGTATGTCACTCTCTTCAAGTCTCCAATTTGCTTATCGAGTTGTACTCACGCTAGGTTGGTTATATCGAGTCTCTCTGTTTTGCTTATCAAGTTGTAAATTGGTTCACTACCTGATTATTACGATGCGAATGCTCTATTTTCAAACGATTTCATTCACAATGTTATGTGACGCCATGTGATGCAATGCATGGGACGTACAAATGCAACACATTTTGAATAAAATAGCAGTTCCATTTCCACCATGTATTTTGCAAACATGCACAGTTTCTTTTATAAAAAAAAAAAAAAAAAAGCTGCCTGAGGCAGTGCAATGTGCTTAAACTACTAGTAAAAAGGAAAGTAAAGCGAAAAGAAGGAGCAAGGCAGCAAAGTATCAGGGTTGATGCCGGTAGTCCCTCCCTTGTGGTGAATGCATCTCTCGCACTCTTGTTTGATCAATTGTATGGTTTGGCACCTTCATTTCTTGAGGCAGTGCAAGGAAGTACACCTTCAGAACATTCATAGACCTCCGAGCTGATCTCAAGTTGTGTCTGCTATGAGCGATGCTCCATACGTACGAGGAATCCCCCCCTCCCGTATCCTTTTGTATCCTGTGAACTCCACAAATCACTTCAATTATGCTGCGTTGCAGTACTTTGCGTTTCAATATCATGAATGACTTGTCTTTACCATATTTCCTTTTATACACATTGCGTGCATGCATGCATTGCTTTACTTATATGTATTCAATTCCTTTTATACACATTGCGTGCATGCGTGCATTGCTTTACTTATATGTGTTCAATTCCTTTTATACACATTGCGTGCATGCGTGCATTGCTTTACTTATATGTGTTCAATTCCTTTTATACACATTGCGTGCATGCGTGCATTGCTTTACTTATATGTGTTCAATTCCTTTTATACACATTGCATGCATGCGTGCATTGCTTTACTTATATGTGTTCAATTCCTCCTATACATATTGCGTGTATGCGTGCATTGCTCTACTTACATATATTCAAATTCCTTCTAAACACATTGCTTGCATGCGTGCACTGCTTTACTTATATGTGTTCAATATACACATTGCGTGCATGCGTGCATTGCTTTACTTACATGTATTTAAATTCCTTCACACACATTGTGCACGTTGTCGCGTGCTCTTTACTTACATATGTTTGTGTCTTCACAGCATTGTTATGCTTCCCACTTGCTTTGCATTGTCACGCACTTTCAATTGCATGTTATGCATATTGCTAACAATATTGTACCGGTAAGTTGCTTTCTTTGCAGGCACGATATTGTATGTACGGTTCATTTGAGGCTGGTGCAACCAGACGAACCGGACAGGTATTGTATCCTCTGAGTGAGACGTATCGAGAATTGCATAATTCTCTTACATCATTTCTGCATTGTAGTGTAGTTTGGCGTATGTTAGCTTAAAACTATTACATTGTGTGTGCTTCGTTGCAGCTTTCTTTGCATGATCATAAGTTATGTTCGGCTTTGTGCATTGTCTTGCATTTTGCCCCTACCTTCGGGCACATATCTTGTTTGTCTTGCATGCTTTGTCTAAGTCTTCGGCCTTGTCAAAAATGGGTCGTCTCTGGGCTTTGACAATCACTCCCGTCATTGTTATGACTTTCGAGTTTTATCAAAGAGGGGCAACTGTAGACACCTCATTTTTGACCATCCTCAAGACTTGGATGTCACCGTTGGAACACCCGGTGATCATCCATGTCCGTGTTCATTTTGAGTTCCCGGAGGCCTCGGCTGCGCGCCTTGCCTCAGGATCTCTCAACTAGTTTGTTTTGTGTTTGGTTTTGCACCAAATGCTTGTGCTTTTGCTTCGAGGGGCAAGGAATGGCTTGTTGGCCATCCCCACACCCCACCGCCCTCTCCTTTTCCTCACCGGCCATTCATTGTTGCCACCGGCCATGGTTTCTTGACACCATTGGCCGGTCGGCACTTTATGTGGCCAGCCGGCACTTTGTTTGGCCAATGACCTCTTTTGCTGGCCGGTATGCACCTTTTGCACCCTTCAGGCATGGTGCATGCCAGCTGTGCCAGCTGGAATGCACCAACACTCTTTCCCATGCACAGTGTGGTTGTTATGCACTTTTTGCACCCTTTTTGGTCTAGCTTCTTGAGGAAGCTTGACCCTTTGTCAAAGCTTCCTCAAGAAGCTTGGCCAGTTGTCCCAGCTTCCTCAGGAAGCCTTGACCTTCTTACCCCCTTTGCTCCTTTCTTATTTAGCTTCTTTGAGAAGCTTTAAGTTTTTACATTGCCTATATAAGACCTCCTCCTTCTCCATTGTTAGGGTTAGAACAAAAAACCAGAGCTTACACATATATACGTATGTCATATACTCTCTCTCTCTATATCTCTCTCATCATTTTTGTGTGTTTGGAAGCCCAAAAGGTGTGTTTTGACCTTGGTTTTGCACTAATACACACACCATTACACCATACTTCGACCTTGAGAGGCTTTGAGGGTTTGTTTTTGAGTTTTTGGACTGATTTTGACCAAAGGAAGGTGGCTAGCCTTGCTGTTCATCAAGAGTTCTTCAAGGGTAATCTTTTCACTTTAGATTCCCCAATTTTGCACTAGTTTTTTACCTATCTTGCATGCTGATTTAGGCTTAGGCTTTGTGTATAACTGAAAAAAGTCTTGTATTTTCATGCTTAAGATACTTCATTAAGGTTGTTTTGTGGTTTTGGGTCGATCTCCCCTTCTTAGGCCTTGTTTGGCCTTTTTTGGAGCTCCTTTTGTTAAGCCTTGGTTACTCTTGGGTATTGGTCTTCTCACCATTGAAATCCAGTGGATTTTCAGTGGTGAAGAAGGAGGTTTGAGGTCTTGTATAGGGGAGGGACACCCCTCTCCCCTTTGTGACTCATTTATCCATGTTTTTGGCTCAATATGATAGCATGCATGCTTAGTTGTTTATGACTCCATTTCAGAGGCTTTTTGGGTGTTTTGGGTCGTATTATATCTCTGTTACATGTTGGTTTGTTGACCCTTAGCATGCATTTTGTACTTGCTTTGTGTCCCTTCATTTTGCCTAGAAATGTATCATGACATTTGACCATCATGCACTCATGTTTTGACTTTACATTGCGAAGTTCTTGGTCATATTTTTCCATGCTTAGGGTCTGTTAGGTGCTGGTTTGGTCATGTTTGATATGCTTTGTACGGCTCCTTAAGCATTCTAGCATGTTGGCATTGGTTATGAGAATCATGAGCATGCTTGGGTTAGGTTGTTTAAGTGATTCGGGGTCATCTCACATGCCATTTCAATCCCTAATTCATGCTTGTATGCCTGCACTTATCATCCCTTTCATGCCTTGAAGAATTGTTTTGTTGTGCCTTGAAAAAGTGGCCATTGTACGTGCTTAAGTGTTTAAGTCTTGGGGCTGCCATATCAGTGGGTTTTGGGGGGTCATTTTGCATATTGAAACTTTATTTTGTGTTGGAAAGTTCATGCCATGAGTGCTTGGGGTAGTCGTGGTAGAATGCCCCTTGTCTTGGACCCATTGGTGTGCATGTTTGCATAAGCATTGGCCCATCTTTTTGGGCATTTTGGCCACTGTTTATGGCAAGGCTGAGATCTGCCCTTTATGGTTTAAGTCCACCATTACATGTTTGTTATATGTTTATTACGTATTTGGCTCATTATGTGTTACCACATGTTAGTCCCATTGAGTATTCGTTCATGTTTACTACATTGCATGTTGCATGCTTTAGTACATTGTACATTAGCATGTTTAGTTTGCATTGCATTTGACATGCCTTGCTTACTTAGCTTCATGTTGCATCTTTGAGCCGAGTTGGCATATGTGCATTGCATTTGTTTGGTTTGGGGTGTCAAGCCAAACTTAAGGGGCGATGAGTGTTTATACTCAAAGTGACAAAACACGTCTCGATCCTCGTTCGCCGATGCCTTTGATCTCAATATGATAAGGTTTTAGCTATCATTTAATTGTTGCATGCATTTACATTGAATGGCAAACTTGGCCTCTTAGGCCATCATGCATAATTGATGACCCAAGAGTCGAGGGCCATGCTCCCTTGAGTCCATTGCATGATAGGGAGTGTGGCCATGCTTACATTTGCTTGAAATTCCATGCCATACACTACTTGCCCTCTGTTGCTGTCAAAACCGATTTATGCAGGAAGTTTTGGCCGGCCAGCCATCTCTAGTGCTGACCGGCCATCAATGAATGGCCGATAGATTTATTATTGGCCGGTGGCAATCTCCCATGGCCGGTGGCTATTCCTCCCAGCTGGTGGTGTTCCACAGTGTGCATAGAACCTGTCCTGAGACTTGTGCAGTCTTCAGAAGAGCTAGGCAGTGAAAACAGAGGCAGCAATGCTATGGCGTGAGCTTAAGGCGTCTGAGTCGAGCATGCATCATCCAAACATTTCGAAGGCGGGGCTGTGGCCATTTTTGCATTAAATTTGTTAATTAATTAGGAGTTTTGTAATAAGTAATTTAGTATTATTTATTCGGACTGTATTATTCTTTCGGTCCCTCCGTATGAGGGCGTATTGTGTAATAAGTGTGGGTGAGTGTATGCATCTCTTCCAATCCCACGTCTTTCTTCCCTTTTATTTACCCGCTTATGATGGTAGACTAGGGCATATTTAAATTAGAATACCTTATGCTATGCATGCGTGCATCCATAGATTTGTCTTACACGCACCGGGCTCGGTACATCATGCTAACTACATTTGTACTTCAATTACAAGCTGAGTACTTGTTAATTGCAGCATTTCACATGCCATCTTTAGGATAACCGAGCCTATTGTAGTTGCATCTTGCATGTGTTGCATTAGCCATCTTAACATGAACTAGGATCATGCATATGATTGCTAACTAGTTTCTTCTTTCGCTTGGAGTACTAGGTGAGTTTTTTATACTTTAGCATACCGCATGCGTGTGAATGTTAACATGACAGCATGCTTACCATGTGGCTAGATGTTTATGTGATATAAACTGTCTGAATGCCTGTGGGTGAAGGTTGGATTGTTTGAATTGGAATAATTCATTGAAATCCGTATTTTAGCCTACTTGTGAGTTGCAAATTCCAAAACGTTTTCCAAACAAACGGATACGCAATGCTTTGTTCCAAATTAGGCAATCTAGTCTATACTTGTTTGCTGTGCGCATAACATAGTAATTCTAGGCTAATAACCAGAATAAGAACACATAATGTTTTCAAAACAAGATATCATGGTTAGTAGAGGCCGATCTTTGATCGGGCGAGAGGGGGTGCTCATAGCTGACCTTTCCCAATCGTACCCAAGTTCCCGAGCCGAGGCAACTTTGGTGATGACGGACACGTGGCCTTTGGCACCGAGTCAGGGTTTCCTATATTCTCTCAAAATAAAATATTTAGGTGGCGACTCTGTATCTAGCAAACCAGTCCATGTTTGGCACTTCTTTTCTAAAAATCTGTTTTCTCGAAACGATTTGCCGAATTTGGACTATTTGGTTCAGATTAAAGAACCGTAACAATTGATTCCTGAACCGTAGTGAGCCCAAATGAACAAAACAGGATTCATCCTCCCGGGACGTTCGGGGACGTCTACAGACATACATTTCATGTTGTAAAATACATACATTTCAAGTTGTAAAAATATTATAACTTTACACGGCATGCACTAGCATGTCATGAAAACTTTTATTTTAAAAAAATTCAACCCGATTTTTTTTTTATTTATTTAAAAAAGCCAACAATTTCCAACCAAGCTTCTCACCTTAAATTTTCCTAATTGAGGACAATGTAAAAAATAGTTTATACATTATTTTATAATTTAGTTCTTCTTTTAAGGGATAATTGCACCCAGTGGGATTTTGGGGAAAATAATAACATATTCGTGAAAAATTTTATAATTTTAATGATTAATAATTATATTGTTTCTCACTAATTTGTAATTATTTTTTTTAAAATACCTTGATTTGATATTTTCCCCTTTTTTTTAATGATTTATTTATTTTTTACTTTTTAGATGTGCCTAATTTGGATACAACTAAAAAGTAAAATATTTGTAAAAAAATATAATACATATATATATATATGAAATGTATTGAATTTTATATTTTTTTGAATTTAGTGATTTTTTTTAGAAAATTAAAAAATATTTTTCTTCTAAGTATATGTAAATTATTTGAATTTAAAAGTAAAAAAAAAAATTATTTAAAATATTTAAAAACTTACAATAACTAAAACAAAAAAAAAAAACTCAAAAACATTATACATGCCTTTGCCCCAAACCCGCCCTCTCTCTCTCTCTCTCTCTCTCTCTCTCTCCACAAGCGAGCTCTCGAGCTCTCTTCGTTCTATTCTATTTGAGGTATGTTCTTTGAGCACTGCCTTGATCGATCACGCGACTTCGTATGGCCTCACATTGTATGTCATTCACTTTCTCTTCCAATCGATCAATTTTTCTCTGTCTCTTGATCATTTTTTCCCAAAAGCTTTGAATTCATCATTTTATTTGAAGTTAGGGTTTGGTGAGAGCCATGGAAATGTAGACTATGAAGCCAAATGCATTCTCAATCAATTGATCTCAAACCCTAACTAATCTCTACACGCTCCTCTGTATCGAATGATCCGACCTCTCTGCAATCTCCTCTCTGATCACGAACTTAAACCTGTTGAAGCAATTCATCAATGATTGCAAGTCTAATCCCTCAATCCTCTTCGATCCTTCTCTCTCCTTCTTCCAAGACTACCTTGAAAGGTATGATATAATTCATTTTTATGTATTTATATACTTTCCTGTTGATTTTATTTTCCTATGTATTTTTATATGATTTTTTGGTGGTTTAGTGGAGTGAATTGATTTTGAATTTGATATTCCTTGCCGAGATTCCTATGATTTTTCAATTCAATTTTTAATTTCTTGTTAAATTGTTTCAGGCTTGAATTTATTTATCTTTTATGTAGTTTGAATCATGTTTAAAAGATGGAATGGAAAGAGGCTTTAGTAAAGCAAAATCATAGCTATTTTGGGGGTGAGTTTTCATGATTGTGCAAAATTGAAATTGTGCAGAGGCCTAACTTCGATGAATTTTTAAAAATAGTTCTCTACCTTGTAATTTCATGAAATTTTAAAAGGAAATCCCTCCATGAGTCTAGTATATTGTGTAAAATTTCCATAAGAAATTTCCAATAAATGAATTTTAAATAAATCTCAAACTAGGTTGAGTTATGTTTTACTACTACATTGAATTCTACTTTAACCTACTGTTTTCTATAAGTTTTTTAGTCAAAGAGAGACTTGAAACAATTCGAAATAAGTAAAATATTTTGAAGTTGTATCAAGGGAGCACAATAAATCACTACCTTTAAAATGTGCTAAAATTTTACTTGAAACAATTCGAAATAAGTTTTCTATGATTTTTTTTATTTGCTGATCTTGTACTGTACCATCTAAACTATAGCGGTCCCGGGTTTACCCCTTGTGGTATAGTGGTCCGGACATGTGTCCGTGGAGGTTGGTGATTGAGTATTGTCTTATTTACGTCCCTTCTTGCTTTGTTTTTGAGTTATAGGATGTGTTGGGCAGGTTTGTCACAGGTTGGTTAAGCCTAAGAACCAAGTCTAGTTGCCCAGGTTTTGACTGGTCCGCTCGAGCGGACATGTTTACGCTCGAGCGGATGGGTTGTTGTTGTTTGTACGCCCGAGCGGAGGTTTTGGCGCTCGAGCGGAGAATGCACCCTTTCAGTATTTCGTGCACCTGCAAAACTTCTGCAAGTGTGGTTTCTGCGCCGGCGGTCTTTGTCGCCGAGCGCATAGTATGTTTTTGGTGAGAGTTCTGGGAGGAGGAGATCTGCGCTCGGCGAAGGGATCTACGCCGAGCGACGAACTTTGTGTTCAGGTCTTGGAGCTCGGCGGACAATGTTGCGCTTCAGCGGAACTCGTTTTATGTGTCTTTACGCCGGCGGAGAGTCTTACGCCGAGCGGACTGTGATAACCGAGTGGGATGGGCATTTTAAATCACTTTTGACTTATCTTCTTTCTCTTACTTTATCAAAACACCATTTTGAGCTTCTCACTCAAAAACCTTGACTTCTCTCTAAGTATTGATCTAGCTAGAGTGTGTTGTTCACCTTTTGTCTTCACAAAAAGGGTGTTGATCGTCGAGGGCGTCATTTTGATCCGAATAGTTTGGTGTTTGGAGCATTTTGGTTTTGGGTCCTTCTCCTTTGGAGCTCATCTTTTGAGGTAGGGATATCCTACTCCTCTTTATGGATTTTGTCTTTGAATTTTAGCATTTTGATATGTTGGTAGTTGTTGTGTCATTTTGGGAAACTTTGGGCCATTGTGTAATTTTATAAAAGTTTGGGATTTTGTCTATAATAAACCTAGAAGCATGTTTGGTATAGAAACATGGAATTAATGTTGAAACATTAGTGAAATTGGAACCTAAGGGTTGTAATGTTAATTATGGAAACGTCCTAATTACATTGATTAATTAATGTGAATAATTAATTGTGGAAAATGAGGAATTGAAGTAGAATTGGGTCATGGGTTATGACGATGGAAAGAATACATTGATTTTATGTAGTGATATGTGATGTGTATAATTGTGATATATATATGCATTGTGATGTGTTGGAGGAGATAGGGGATGTACTCCGCGGTTTAGGGGAAGATAGGGGATGGACCTCTAAACCGGATGTTACTGGGAGGAGATAGGGGATGAACTCCGTAGATAGAGCATGTATGCTTATCTAGAAATATATTGGCAGAGCATGTATGCTTGTCATGGAAAGTATGAATGTAACTGTTTTGTTTATATTTGTTGAAGTGATGAAAGAATGTAAAGGAATTGACCATCTATCAAATTGTAAATCTTTTAGTCATTATTTATAACTGGCTTAGTATATTTCTACTGGGCTGTGGCTCACCCTATATGGGAATATTGTTTTCAGGTACAGGTAGCATGCCACCTCCAAAGAATTAGCTTGGGAGGCTAGTGGCGGACGGACTTTTTGGTTGTCTTTCCTTTTGTGATATTACATGTAAACTCAAGCCAAGGGCTTAATGTGTAAATGAGTTAGTGCTCTACTTTCTTGTACCCAAGTGTTAACTTGGAAAGCTGTAAGCCCTTAGGGCGTTTGCTTTTGTTGTTAACATGTAATACTATTTGTAATAGAACTCTGTTGAATGGAAGGACGTGGATCCTTTATATATATCATAGCATGTCAATATTGCTGGGTTTAATGTCATTATTTTGAGGGCGTTACATAAACAATTTTCATCCTGCATAACTTTGTGATTGTGATAATGCTGAGGTTGGGTGTGTTATAAATTTCCACTTCAAAGTGTCATTTCATGCTTTTCTATTTCTTTATAAAGTTGATCACTTCTTAATGCGACTCCTAATTGCAATGTCATCAACACTGAAATGCTATGGCATCTAATTATTAATAGGGAAGTTACTTCCAAAAGGATTAAGATCAAGCAAAAATGATTAATGTTCCTATTTTGGTTTGCTAAATTAACTTTTTTTTCCTCTATCTAATAATCTGTTACGACTTTGTTTCCTATTTTGAGTAACTTTTGTCAATTTTGAATTTGCTGAGTGATGCAGAGTGCATAAAACCGTTATGAGCCTACCACTATTATATATTTTCCAAAAAAAAAAATTCAAAGTTTGCAAGCTTTGAAGAAGAGATTTCCTCTTAAGATGGATTTATTTTTCTGCAGGTTGTTGAGTTTGCCCTGGCTTTGCAGGAAGCTGGGTGCTTTTCTGTTGTTCTAGAGTGTGTGCTTGCACTTGTTGCTGCTGTTGCAACATCTGCTCTTCGAATCCCTACAATTGGAATTGGGGCAGAGCTTTTTTGTATTGGCCAAGTTAATTGATTCTTTAGCTCTCTCTATTACTCATAATAATGAATTAGACTTGACTGGCTTGTGTTGTGTATAATCTTTTTGCTTTCATTTGTATATATAATTTGCTATCTAATCTTGTAATTTGCTTTTCAAGTAATAAAGTTGGCATTTTAGTGATATCATGTAATCATATATTGAGTTTACTCATGTAATGAACTTTGAATTTGCTTTTCTTCTCTCTCTCTCTCTCTCTCTCTCTCTCTCTCTCTCTCTCTATATATATATATATAATATTAAAAATAATCTTCTACGACAGACAAAATTATGTCGTGAAAAGTGTAATAATTTATGATATGCAAGAAAATAATGTAAAAGATTATATACAGCATACAAAGTATGCCAGAAATACTAAAAATAACCTTTTACCGCATACAAAATTATATCATGAAAAGTGTAAAAATTTATGACATGCAAGTAAATGCCGTAAAATATTATATACAACATACATAATATGCCATAAATATATTAAAAATAACGTTCTATGGCATGCAAAATTATGCCATGGAAAGTATGATGATTTATGGCATGACAAAAATGTCATAAAAAAATATATACGACATACAAAATATGTCATTAATGTTTAATTTATTACTTTTCACAACTTTACATGCATGCCGTAAATAATGCTCAACTTTCCAGGGCATGTCATATAATGGCATTTGTGTGCATGCCGTGAAAGAGTTTTTACGGCATGCATTGCAAGTCGTAAAAATTCAATTTTGTTGCACTACAACAAAATTGAATATTATAACTTGCAATGCATCGTAAAATCTTTCATGCACAAAATCTATGACATGCCGGGAAAAGTTGAGCATCATTTACGGCATACAGATAAAGTTGTAAAAAGTAACAAATTAAATATTAATGACATACAAAGTATGTCGTATATAACTTTTTATGACATTTTTTTCATACCATAAATCATCATACTTTTCATGACATAATTTTGCATGCCGTAGAAGGTTATTATTAATATATTTATGACATACTTTGCATGCCGTATATAATCTTTTAAGACATTCTCTTACATGCCATAAATCATTACACTTTTCACGGCATAATTTTGCATGCCGTAGAAAGTTATTTTTAATATAATATATATATATATAGGAAATAACATTGCCTAACAGTATGTAGACAGTAGCTTATAAAATACAATCTGTTAACAAACCAAGCAAAAGCAACAACTATGAAGTAAGCAAAAAAATCTAATATCCATACACCAAATAACCTGCATACTAACTTTCATCCTCAACTTCTATCATATCAAGCTAATAACAACCTCAAACATACAAATCAAAAAAAGTGTTCAAATCATAAGATTCACTAATCTCTAAAATACGACTTTAAACATCCAAAAAGTATAACTACAAATTGTAAATCAATTAGTCTAATATTTAGTCCAACAGAATGAATTGACTAGGCCATGCAACTGTACTTCTTATTGCATCTTGAAGATCATACATTTCATGAGTAGAACGAAACAACGGCACGTTGACTGTTACGTGGTTCACCCATACTTTCCAACATAAAGGTCAAAGAGTCACATGATGCACCTTTGACTTGGGATCCCTTGATGCAATTTGCCTTCTGCAACCACTACAACAAAATTGACTTTTTACGGCTTACAATGCATGCCGTAAAAACTCTTTCATGGCATGCACACAAATGCCGTTATATGACATGCCGTGGAAAGTTGGGCGTCATTTACAGCATGCATAAATTTTATTATCTTGACTCACTCTTTCACTGTGTCATGACACTAGTCAATTGCATGAGTTCCTTAAGTGCAAACACAGATTTGGTTCCTGTTTGTGCAAAATTTACAAAGCTTTCAAGCTAGGAGGATGAGGTAGTTCAACAACTATTAGTACATCAAGTCCCTACAGATTGATTCTATCCCATTCCCACCTAGTTCTTCAACATATTGTTTCTATCATCCTCACCATGAACTCAACAACTTCCGTCAAGTTCTGCAGATTTTCATCAAATAATTTTTTTGTGAACCTCTGTAAAATTCTTGAAATTTCAGGACTAGTCCTCTACTTAGCAGAAGTTCAGGAATTTCATCACATAATTACCTAACCAGACCGAAAGGCAAATCAAGAGGTTGCTGTGACTTGGACGCAACCGACAACACCAAATGGGTACAGATAGAGAAAGAGCAACAAATTGAAGCTTTAAATTACAATTACATTGAAGTAAACGACATACCTGAGATTAGATAGGTGAGATTTTTCAGTATTTAGTTCAGAAACAAAATAAAGCATAAAATATAAGAGAAAATGGGGTTCAAATGTAAAATGCTCATCATCAAACAAAAAAGTAATAAAAAAAGGAAAGAAAAAAAAAACGAGTAGTGCAAAAATTGGCAGAAAACAGAAGCTTTTGATCATGACAAGACAAAACTATTATGGTTCACATGCTTCACTTAACCAACACTGAATCAAATGCTTTATACATTCTAACAAAGCCATCGATTGCGAGATATCAAAAGAAACGGCTTTGAAGACTGACGATTATTGAATCAGATAAAATAAATTTCTCATACGGACTAAAAGAGATATCTATGAATCCTAAAATTGGGAGATTGATGCCATTTGAAATCAAGAAAAGACAAAGTAAGCAACAGTGAGAGAATAAAGAGCAAAGAAGTTGTGATTTCGCCACAAATCACGGATAAGTGTAGCAAATTTTCAGAAAAATCGCAATAAAATCTATCAAAACAAAAAACAGAACATGAAAATCGCCTTACATTTTGGAATTGATATCCAAAATCGAAGAATGAGAGAGAGAGAGAGAGAGAGAGAGAGAGAAAGAGAGAGAGAGGGTAATGCTCACCTTAGTAGACGATGGTGCTCGCTCCCCTCACCGGTGCAGATGGTGGAGGCGGTGGAGCTTTGAAATCTCAAAATTGAAATTGCCAATCGCTCTGAGATTGGATCTGAGATGAATCACCAATCGCTCTGAGATTAGATCAAACGGAGCTGAAGAAGGTTGATTCGGTCGGTTGAGAGAGATTAGGGTTTAGAGAGGGTTGAGAGAGAGAGAGAGAGAGAGAGAGAGAGAGAGAGAGGCATCGAGATCTAGAGAGTGAGTAAGAGAGTAAGGTGGCAATGTTTTTCAATTTAATTGAGTAAGTTTTTAAATATTTTTAAAAAAAAAAATTTACTTTTTAAATTCAAATAATTTACATATACTTAAACAAAAAATATTTTTTTAATTTTTTTAAAAAATCACTAAATTCAAAAATATATATATATATATATATAATTTAATACATTTCATATATATTATATTTTGTTATATTTTTTTACAAATATTTTATTTTTTAATTGTATTCAGATTAGGCACATCTAAAAGTAAAAAATAAATAAATTATTAAAAGAAGGAAAAATATCAAATCAAGGTAATTTAAGAAAAATAATTACAAATTAATGAGAAGCCATATAAATATTAATTATTAAAATTATAAACTTTTTCATGAATATGTAATTTTTTTTCTCAAAATCCTACTGGGTGCAATTATCCCTTAAAAGAGACACTAAATTATAAAATAACATTTTTGACGTTGTCCGCAATTAGGAAAATGTAAGGTGAGAAGCATGGTTAGAAATTGTTAAATTTTTTAAATCCAAAAAGAAAAAAAAAATCAGATTGAAATTTTTTTGATAAAAGTTTTCACGACATGCTAATGCATGCCGTATAAAATTATAATATTTTATGACATGAAATATATGCCATCTTAAGTACAAATATTTTATGATATATTTTTGTATGCCGTGAAAATATACATTTTTTACGGCATACTTTTGCATGCCATAAAAAAATTTCAAATTGAATTTTTTTTTTTTTTGCAAAAGTTTTCACATGTTAATGCATGCCGTGTAAAGTTATAATATTTTACAACATGAAATGCATGTCGTCTTAAGTGCAAATATTTTATGACATATTTTTGTAAGTCGTAAAAACATACATTTTTTACCTCATACTTTTGCATGCTATAAATATATGAATCAACGACTTACATGGTATATATGATGTTATTAACAAAATATTAACGGCTTGCAAAAAAAAAAAAAAATGCCATAGAATGTACTAACTACGACATACATTTAATGCATGTCGTAAACATGATGGCGTGAATAGTTAGTTTTGTTGTAGTGAGTCACTCTCACACACATGCCCACACAAGCCTACAAACTCATTTTATTGAACCAAACTAAGAGCTTGTTTGGTGTAGTTTCTAGTAGGTTGAAAGCTGATAAATGATAAACCAGAAGCTAAAATCACAGCTTCTCTTACTTCCTAATAATCAGTTATTTTCCACTTATTTAAGTTACTTCCACCTCATAAACTATAAATAAAAACTGCACTAAACACTCTAACACATTTAGAAGACTTCGCACGTGGGGGTCGTGACATAGTGTATCAAGATTAAATTAGTAGTCGTTACTCAATTTTTCTTAATTTTCTAGATAAATGAAACTCATCCACATCAAGAACAGCTATATTTGCATGTGCACTAACTCACATCTACAAGAAAAAACATAAACCAAAAAAACATGGACAATATCTTCACGGGCAATCAAATATCATAAAAACCTCACATCTAACCCAAAAAAAAATACGGCAAATAAAATCCAATTCAAAACCAATACAAGCATACTCCAAAAATACAATTCAAAACTAATAAAAAGTTAAATTTTTTGGTTTGAAGGCAATTGGGTTTGTTGAAAATTAGCTATTGTTGCAAAAGAGACTTTTTTTCCTCCAAAGTTACGACAGTTTTGTACCATTCAAAACCTTTGAATCTAGAACTATTTGCAACTCCTCTAAAATGCAAATTGTTTAAATGGAAAATAAAACAATGTAATCTAATACAACAATGCAAATTCTCATTGGATCACAAATCTACACTTCAATTACTTAAACAGTTTCAATGGGAAAATTCCAAGCTTTTGAACTTTCAAGACCCGCCACAAAACTTCATGTCTTCATCACTCAAAGCTATCTTTTGGATTCCTACATGTAATTTAAGATTTGAATATGCATGTCCAAGAATTTATGCTTTCGAAAGTGAGATCAACCATTTGCTTAAAGCAACTACCAAACAACATGCTCAGACACATGTTGATATTTGCAAATAAAAGAAAATAATTCATTATCAGGAGAAATGAAAAGAAACCTATATATAAAGGCTCATAACTCTGTATAAGCTAAGACCAAACATTTGAATTCATAAGTGCCATGACAAATTATCAAACAAGCCCCAACAGACTTCATTTTGGTGATGAGAGGAAATTATACTTCTATTTTGATTTCGAGGTTCTATGTTTGATGGAGAGAATCACCCCTAATATAAATGTCAACAAATTTGCATGTGCTCACAACATTACAATGTTATTATTACTACCACCAACACCAATCAGAATAATAGATTAGGGCTAAAAGTGAAAATATCTATAGATTCAATAGATTAGTACCACCAAGTTTCACATCTGATTGTCAATTTATGTGTGTTTCATTTCGGCACATAGTGGAGCACATGGTGGGCACACCATTAAACAGTTGTGAGGAACAAGAGAAAATATCTATAGATACACATATATACTTACATATATATATATATATACATATATATACACAAATATACTGATATATGTCACGACCCCTGCCACTATAGGTTTAGCATCGTAACCGGCATGTAATCATTGGATTACCAAAGGCCTCTGAATATATTAACATATAATTAAGGGGCTAGCGGAAGTAGATATATTAAACATACATAGCCATTGAGCTGTGTAGACATACATAGGACAAAAAGTTCAAAACTTTATATATATTCATGTGACGTCATAATTATAGTCATCTTACATCCCATTCATTACAGATATAACCAAAAAAAAAAAGAACTTACCCAATGTATAGATAAACAGAAATCTTGTTCATATTCCAAAAAGAAAACAAAGTCTTATATGTTCACAAAACATGACCACATGATTTTCGAAACCTCCTCGAGAGGCACAAGGGTTGGCCGACAAAACAGAACACCAGGCGATCATCATTGAGCTTGGCCACACGCCCGATCACTTGCATACATAAATAATAGAGTGAGCGGGAGCCTAGTGAATAATAATAGAGTAAAGGGTTTTAATAGAATGATGTCCCATATCAGATTCAGGAAACAAATTCATTTTTCGACTTAGAAACAGAAGTAGATCCATATTCATATTCTTGTTTAAATCATATACAGAAATTAGAGTTGCTGCTTAATCATACATGGTACATCCATTCGTACTAACATAAGAGATATAGAATAGATGGTGGTTATAAATAACCAGCTCCATAAAGGAACCTCCAGATTCGGGTAACAGATAATAGACATGCTGAGCTCCATGATGGAGCCTCTAGTGTGAGTAACAGATTGTACACATATTAAGTTCCATGATGGAACCTCCGATACCGGGTAACAGATACTAGATACGCTGAGCTCTTTAATGGAGCATTTGGTATAGGTAACAGTTAACAGATATACTAAGTTCCATGATCGAACCTCCGATACCGGGTAACAGCTAACAAATATCATGTGATGCTAAGGATACCACGAATACATAGTCAAAAATTGGAAAATCATTCATTGTACTGAACATATCATTTCAGAAAATAGATCTTAATTCATCATATAGAAAATAAATAAAGTTGAACATAGATTTACTAAGTTATTACTCACAGTTGACTCCAAAAGCAGACAGACAGAGTAGACAGATCAAATAGGTTATGGTGTGTGACCTACACAACGTAACAGAAACACATATTGAAACAAGCACTCAAAAAATGCTTAACTCATTGTGTTTCATTCTTAGTGTGTTTCTAAGTCTTATCCTCATAATTATGTCCTAATTAGGGCTTAGGAATGCCTACGATGCAATGAGAATGACAAAACGTGATTCAAAACACTTAGTCAAATTTGTTGAAAACAGGGTCTTCGCTTGAGTGCAACTTTCTTCACTCAAGCGGAGATTCAAAAATAAGGGTTGTCGCTCGAGTGCAACTTTGGTTGCTCGAGCAGTCTATAAACTCTGCAAAAGTATTGGTTACTTGATTTTTCCACTCGACAACCGCTCGACGGTCACTCAAGCATGTGACTAAGGTTTTCGCTCGAGAATAACTCTGGTCGCTCGAGCGGTCTGCAAAACTTGTAAACTTCTAGGAGCATGCATTTTATGCTCGAGTGCACTTTTGGTCGCTCGAGCAGAAGTGTAAAATCAAGAGTGGTCTCCTGAGTAGAGGTTCTGTCGCTCTAGCGGAGAAACAGAATTTTGAAATTTCCAAATTTGCTTCCAAGCTCCGAAACTCAATTCAAAACTGCAAATCAAGTTCTTTTGGGCCAAAACGTAAGGAAACTTGTGTAAACTTGTAAATTCTGGTGAATTCAAAATCGTTTCGCAAAATCAAAGCCCAAAAGCAAGTGAATTCTTCAAAAACAAACTTGAATTATATGTATGTGTATCATGCCTGTATTGGTATAATCTCAAACCTTGCAAAACATGTACAAATGAAGTGTGAAAGTGCAAAACCACAATAAGCTCCCATAATTGAACAAAATAGGTCCTTGCATGTAAGAATTTGTTGAAATGAAAACTCAAAATCCATGAATTATGCATACATGTATGGTATGACTTAGATTCCTTCACTTCTAGCTCAATTCTTGCACAACTCTACTTAATCCTCTAGAATTCATTTCTTAGATACCATAATCATACAATCTAGATGTTGAATTATTACCTCAACTTCTCAATTAAGCTCTGGATGGTGAATTCACTAAGATTCCAAGCCAAATCCTTGAATTTCCAAGCTACTTCCTTAGTTTGAACTCAACTCTCTCTTGGTTCCTCTCTCTACACGTATGGAGTCTTCAAGATAGTGAAATGAAGGTGCAAAATGAACTAATGGATTCATATTAGCCTTATATAGGCTCATTAAGAAAGCTTAAGTAAAGTTGGTTTAAAATTAGTCAAGTATCATTATTTTATTCTAATTACTTGGTTCCGAATTGAATTTCAATTAAACTTACCACAAAATTCTAAAAATTCCAAATAACACATAAATCAAGTCAATTTCGTGATCGGATGCCGATAAGGCCTTCAATTCATAGAACAGAATGGAAACAAACAGATATTTCTACGATAGACAGATACATATGCAAATAACATATAATTCATGCAATTAACACATGATTTCCTCTTCATTACTTAGTAGGCATCCTTAATCATGGTTTAATAGCTAATCACAGGTCGGCGTTGTTACAATATATATATACAAACATATATATAGAGAGAGAGTGAGTGAGAGAAAAAAAAAACATATGTGAGACGGAGCATCAATAAAGTAGAGTTCTTGTACTCATTTCTGGTCTTTAAGCATTTCACAGTAATAGGACAAAAGCAATAATAAAAAAATGATAAGTAAAAGTTGTGAAGTGCTTCCTACTAAACTATGCAAACTACAAAGTAGTACAGGTAGAAAGCTTGTAACCTTTCCAATCAGGTCCTGTGAAAGGTATGAAAGGAAGAGTAAGAAAGGAGCTAAATGATGAGATTAAACAATGTTATTAGGAATTAAAGAAGCAAGTTTTATTGTCAAAATTTTAAAATATCCTTGATTTGATGTAGATATTTCCACCCAAACCAAGGCTTAGCCTGGGAGACCACTCCCTGGAGTGTCTGAGTCGAGCTGAGAGCATCACAAGGGTTCGTTAGTATGAGTTTTTGTGTAAGAAGTTAACAGATTTGTAAGTTAACATGCAAAGTCTCGCTCCAATGGAACTGTTAATTCACTTGTTAACTATCATAACTGTGAATAGTGAATTAATATCGTATAAGAAAGTGAAGGTACTTTTGCATCATTTAACTATATTATTTTCTTTCCATACACATTTATACACACTCGAGTGGACTTGCCATCTCCATTGCAACACGCAAACATCCACTAAACTAACAAATCTTAACACACAAAATTGGGCCTTTTTTTTAATCATTTTTGGTCATATAACACCTAAATGCGTAATTTTAATATCTCACGGATGCTTTAAGAATGGGCATGAACAGTAGAGCTGGGAGCATGAACCAGTGGATGAGCACAACCAGAGGCCGAGCTGACCAGAGTAAAAAAGGTTATCAATATCTAGGGCCATACACAGAAGCAAATGCACAGACAAACACAGTAACACTGATGCCACAATATAGAGAAAAAGAAAGGTATTATAAAACCTTTATGGCCTTAGCTTACAAATTCTGAAGGTTTTTGTCATAAATTACTGATCTTTCTTTAGAAATTCAAAGCATTTTTTTGTCAAAATATACATAGATACAAGGACATCCATAACATAATCGACAGAACTCAACAGAACACTCAGAAAATAAGAAAGGAAAAATTTTGAATAAATAACAAATGATGTCTTTATAGGCGATTAAGAACCATCTAGTCTCAGAAAACCTAAATGTCTTTCACACAAATATATATATAGAGAGAGAGAGGGGGACTTGATTGGTATGATGGATCTGTGAAGATCAGCAGAAGAGGAGGCAGATGATGAGGAGGAGGCGGCGGCGGCGTCAAAAGATCAGCAGTACTCAAATCTATGAAAATCAGCAGTGACGGAAGGTGAAGAGAAGAAAATAAGAGAGAGCAAGAGGGCAGTGGCGGCAGTGGTGGTTGCATGGCGGAGGAGGAGGAAAAGGTGCTATGGCTGCCAGTGAACGCGAGGAGGAGCGGCGACACAGCAGGACTCCTCAACGCTTCATATTTTCTTCTCTCTCTCTCTCTCTCTCTCTCTCTCTCTTCCTCACGTCTGAAATGAAGAGAGAACCCTAATATTTTATTTTCAATTACTGCATCAAAACGACGTCGTTTTGGTGAGGTATTCATCTCACCCGTTGGTTCTTCAAGTGATCCTAGCCATCCATTTTACATCCTTGTTTACTTATTTTCCCGAATAAAACATAGTTTTGTCGCCAATTAATTAATGAACCCTTCAAAAATTCAAAATCCTTCCTCCAAAATTTTAATTATAATTGCCAACTAAAAACTTTAGTCAGTAAAAGTCATCTAAAGGCGACTAATTTTTTTTTAGTAGCTAAATATTGCCGACTAAATAAGTTTAGTCACCAAAAATAAATATTTACTTATCAAATATTTGGTCGCCAAAGAGGGAAGTAAAAAATATATTATTTAGTTGGCGACTAAATTTCTTTTAGCCAACAAAATTTAGTATATGATGAATAAAATTTATTTAGTCACTGAAAATAAATTTTTGGCGACCAAAAATAAAAAGTAAATTTTTATTTTTCATTCGGCGACTAAATAAATTTAATAGCTAAAACTAACTATGCAGTGACTAAAAAGTTTTTTCGTCACTAATTGTGGCATTTTTAGCGACCAAAAATTTTTTTAGTCACCAATTGTGGTATTTTTAGCAACTAAATTTTTTTTAGCTGCCAATAATCAATATACCCCGACTAAAAAAAATTAGTAGCTAAATCTTATACTTTTGCTAACTAATATAACTTTTGGTCACCAATTCCACAACTTTTGGCAACTAAAAAAAATTTAGTCACCATATTTGGCTGCCAAAAGTGCAATTTCCTATAGTGATGTAAGAGGCACGTGAAAGAGTCAACAAAGGGCAGTTACTAACAGTTACACACGCACGAAGAGAAGATTATGTCCCAAGGAAGTAGCGAGAAGAAAGGAGATCATGAGGAAAGATAGCAGCCTAACTGCTTCGAAGGCATCAGAAGAAGGCTATAAATAGATGAAAACAAAAACTAAGAGACCCCTAACCAAATCTAACTCTATGTCTTTAGGTAATGGAGACTGTGGGGGCATATTTTGTGAATGACAACACATGGCCAAGGTTGCACCAGAGTGTCAGCCAAGGTGCCACGTGTCTTGGTCATGTTGCTGAGGTGATCTCGGCTAGGCCGAGGTTATCTGCGGAGATACCGGAATTCGAGATGAATGGATAAAGGACAAGAGTCCTAGATTGGGGGAGGACCTCAGTCTGGATAAATATAAAGCTCTTAGGGAGTTTATCTCTATCTAGCTGGGAGTCCAAGATGAGTATTGAGCCGGAGTCCATTGAAGCTAGGCTTCTATAGGGATCAGGTTAGTGCTGGCTATAAAATTAAGGCACCCTCGTGGGTCTAAGGTATGCATTTTATGCTCTGTCTAGTGAGTTAAGTACTATTGGCTATCTTTGAGAGATAATTACTAACTTGATCGTCGGAGTGCCCCAGGTAGACAAACCGCCGCCAGATTCTTATCTTTCTGTAGCAGGTTGTTCGGGCGTAATCTATTATGCCGAGTTTTTCCTGTTTGGTTGTGTGGTCAAAAACCAGTACCCATAATTTGGTGCCGTCTATGGAAACGTGAGAAGAATAGATGGCCAACGACGTGCAGAAAGAAAAGGTCGGGGACGACATCCCTAATGGAAGTGGAAAACACACCAATCCTAATGTAGAGGAAGAGAACTGTAATGAAGAACCCCGGGAGCAGAATCTCGGGCAAAAGGACGCCAGCCAAGAGGGAGACGTACCAAAGAAGGCATGCCGAGGCGAGTATTACAACGAAAGCGACCTCCAAGTATGGAAAGATAGATGCCTGAGGAGGGACGACGAGATGAAGGGAATGGCAAACAAATTACCAGACCTACAATCGGTAGTCAACTTCATGATGTAGAATAACGTCATGCAGCCACCGTTTCCATTGGAAGACATGCTGATTCGAGTGGCCAAGATCGATGCCTAGAAAGGGGGGCAGAAAGCAATTCCTGCAGTCCCTCAGCATGACAGGACAAAAGAGCATTCGTATTGGCCTTCACGGGAGGTCAGGCTAGGAGAATCAATGAGAGAAGAGTCTTAGGAGACACCTCGTGCCAAGGAAACTTATGTCAAGGAACATCGGCATGTGCAAGGGAAGGAGCTTTGTTTTGACACGATAAACGAAGAAAAGTCCAAGAGGTCTCATAACGACACCGGGAGCAGCGCACCAAAAAGGCTGAAATCCGTTGACAGCCGAGCTCTTAGACGGACTAAGGAGGATTAGAGGGACTACCTCCAGAGGAAGTGACAAGATGCCGAGGTTACATCTCCGATCAAGCTGAGAACACCGTTCTCAGTAGAATTAGATAAGTTTAAGGCCCCAAAAAGGTTCCACATGCTGAGATTCCAAATTTACGATGATAAGTCTGATCCTAACTTTCACGTCAGCTTATATTTGAACTCAATGGCATTGTATACCAGGAACGAACCATTGCTCTGCAAGGTGTTCCCCTCATCCTTTACAGAAATCGTATCAGATTGGTTTCACACGTTGTAGAAAGGAACTGTGAAAAGTTGGGAAGGCCTTGTCAAGATGTTTGTGGCCAGGTTTGTTACAAACAAACTGCAGCCATTGAGGGTAGACTCCCTGATGGCTCTAAGAATTGGCGAGGATAAAAACCTCAAGGCTTATGCCAAAAGGTATTATGAGGTGTTTAACCGAATACCAGGGTGCAACCAGAGTTAGTGGTCATATCTTTTAAGAACAGCCTGAACGATGACTGCATGCTTCGAAAATCACTGGCAAAGGCACTACCAAAAAGTATGGAGGAACACATGGCCAGAATCGAGAAATATGAGAGAGCAAAAGAAGACATGCCAGGAACAAAGGCGTCAAAGCAAAAGAAGAGGAACGGCTCGCCGAAGAGAGGTCAAGGTAATAAAAATTTTAATAGACAAGAAACATGACTGAGGGTTGCACAGGCAGTCACCATAGTGTTCCGGATCCCAGTTTACAAAGTCCTAGAAAGGATCAGGAACTAGTCGTACGATAGAGCACTAGAGAAAATTCCTAGCGAATTTATGGGAAGAAGCCTTGAGAAGCACTGTGCCTACCATAATGAGGATAGACACCTAACTCAAGGGTGCAGAGCCCTGAGGACACATTTAGAAGATCTGGTCAGACATAGCCACTTGAGAGATCTGGTAGATGAGGCCAGAACGAGGGAAGAACAGGTAAGACTGCCCCAGGCACTGGCAGCACCACCTCTACCAACACCGCAACCACAAACAGACGGACCTCGAGTGATCAATGTGATTCACTCAAAGGTCAATGAGAACGAGGTATGTGGGGAGACCTAGAGGGTGAAACATTTACAACATGTGTATCAGGTCCAGCAAAAGAGGCCTGGGACAGACAAGTACCAGGGACCATTGGTGTCCTTTACTGAGGTCAACCTGGACATGGTGCAGCATCCACACAACAATGTTATGGTGATATCCCTCAAGATTGGAGAATGCCAGGTAAAACAAATTCTAATTGACCAAGGCAGTTCTTGTGACATCATGTATGTCAGATGTTACAAGGAGCTCGTCCTTCACCGAGATAATCTGGAGCAGTCCAATAGTCGAGTTCAATGGAAAGCCAACCTGGTCCCTGGGAGCGATAAATTCAGAAGCACAGGCACGCACCAAGAAGGTAAGTATAGAGTTCACAGTAATTGATACCCCCTCCCCTTACAATGTCATCTTGGGAAGGCCGTGGTTACATGCAATAAAGGTTGTTCCCTTAACACTGCACCAGTTGTTGCGGTTCCCAACAGAGCATGGAATTAAGAAGGTCAAAAAGGATTAGGTACAGGCAAAGCATTGCTCCATGGTAGCAATGAAATCCACCTGTAGCGTGTGAGAGGCAAAGACAATAGAAATTGAGGACGAGAACATGGAGGTCCTGGATGACGTTAGCAAAGAGCCGGCTGACAAAAGTGAGGAAGCCTTGAAGAAAGTTCTAGTCCAACAAGGTGATGACGAGCGCTTCTTCCTTCTCGACTCAAGTTTAGCCAATGAGGAAAAAGGGAAGTTGGAAGCATTCTTGCGAGCAAACATAGAGGTGTTTGCCTAAACGCCCTACGAGATACCTGGCATTGATCCCCAGTTCACATGCCATATGCTCAATGTAGACAGGTCGGCTAAACCTATCATTCAGCAAGCAAGGAGGCCGATGTTGGTTCATGTAGAGGCAGTAGAGGAAGAAATGGACAAATTATTGGAAGCCAAAGCCATTCGGGAGGTAAACTACCCAACTTGGTTGTCAAACATAGCTGTTGTGAAAAAGAAGAATGGGAAGTGGAGGGTCTGCATGGACTTCACCAGCCTGAATAAGGCTTGTCCCAAAGACAGCTTCCCACTACCCAAGATCGATCAATTAATGGATGCCACTTCAAAGCATGGAAGGATGAGCTTCCTAGATGCTTATAGGGGGTACCATCAGATAGCCATATACCCCCATAATGAGGAGAAAATAGCATTCATCACCCCAAAAAGGTTGTATTGTTACAAAGTGATGCCTTTTGGGTTGAAAAATGCAGGAGCAACTTCCCAGCGATTGGTGACCAAGATGTTCAGACATCTAATTGGCAAAACAGTGCAAGTATACATTGAAGACATAGATGTGAAGACCAAAGAACCTGAGAATCACCTGGCTGACTTAAAGGCAGTTTTTGACATCTTGAGGACATATCAACTCTAACTCAATGTGTCGAAGTGCGCATTTGGAGTTGGGTCTAGTAAGTTCCTGGGATACTTGGTTACCAGAAGGGGCATTGAGGCAAGCCTAGATCAAATCAAAGCTATTCTGGACTTGAAAAGCCCAACGTCGGCAAAGCAAATATAGATGTTAACAAGAAGGGCTGGAACCCTCAATAGGTTTATAAGTAGAAGTTCAGATAAACGTAAACCATTTTTCAGTTTATTAAAGAAGGCCACAGATTTTTTGTGGACAGAAGAGTGCGAAGTCGCTTTGGCCAACTTGAAAAAGTACCTGACAACAGCTTCAGTTCTATCAAATCCAGTACCTGGAGAGGAGCTATTCTAATACTTGGCAGTTTCAGAGCATGCAATGAGTGCAGTGATAATCAGACAAGATAACGGAGAACAAATGGCAGTATACTATGTGAGTAAAACCCTAGCAGGCATAAAGACCAGGTGCTTGCCCCTGGAGAAATTGACACTAGCCTTAATGATGGCTTCCAAGAAGTTGAATCATTACTTCCAAGCCCACAAGATTATGGTATTGACTGAGCATCCCTTGAAGTCCCTGCTATAACAAGGAGATTTGACAGGCAGGGTAGCCAGATGGGCAATAGTATTGGGCCAATACAACCTAGAATTTAGGCCCAGAACAGCAATTAAAGGCCAGGTTCTAGCCGACTTTGTGGCTGAGTTCACACTTGGTGCCATCCTACATCGGGCTCCGATGAGCCACGGCTTAGGATGTCCAGGGGAACAAGAAGAGACCCAGTTAAGAATGAAAAACCCTATAGCAGGAAAAAAAAAAAAAAAAAAAACTCACGCCTGTGACATTTACATTAGCGACTCCTTCCGCCTGTTTGTTGATAGGAGTTCAAACCGTCATAGAGCGGGGGTAGGAGTAGTGCTAGTATCGCCAGATAGGCGGATGTTGGAACAATCTATTCGATTGGCGTTTAAGGCCTCAAATAATAAAGCTGAATATGAAACACTGATCGCAAGATTAAAGTTGACAGCAGCAATGGAAGCCGACGAGGTGGTAGTCTTCTGTAACTCCTAGCTTATTGTAAACCAGGCAACATGCGAGTATACAGCCCAAGATGAAAAGAATGATAGCCTATGTATAACAGGTTGTTAGACTGTTAGCCTTATTTTAGGATTGCTGAGTACAACAAGTTAGCCGAGATGACAGCAGTCATGCCGATGCCTTAGCTAACCTGTCTAGTGCAATGAAATCAGGGGAGGCAAGGACAATAATGGTTGATTATTTGTCAGGCCCAAGTGTGGAATCACTAATCATAGAGTATGAAGCAATGTGTGTGGAGATGGGTCCAAGTTGGATGGATGCAATAGTAATGTTCCTTAGAGATGGGAAGTTACTAGATGATCGTAAAGAAGCGCACAAGACCAGGCTGAAGTCAGCTAGGTTTAGCCTAACGGTAGAAAAACATCTCTATAGAAGGTCTTTTACTAGTACCCTTTTGAGATGTGTGCATCCCTCCCAGGGTGGAGACTTCTTGTATGAAATACATGAAGGAGTATGTGGAAGCCATGTTGGAGGCAGATCACTTGCTCATAGGGCTATCACTCAAGGGTACTGGTGGCCCTACATGCTGAAGGATGCTGAAGCCTATGTCAGAAAGTGCGAGAAGTGTCAAAGGTTCACACCTTTAATACATCAACCAGTAGCAGATTTGAACCTAGTGTCCAGTCCTTGGCCATTTGCCCAGTAGGGCATGGATCTTGTTGGACAACTACCCCAAACAACTGGACAAAGAAAGTTCTTACTAGTAGCAATTGATTATTTCACAAAGTGGGTAGAAGCTGAACCCTTTGCGAAGATTCAAGATATTAATGTGAAGAACTTCATATGAAGAACATCATCACCAGGTTTGGGATCCCAATGGAAATAATAGTAGACAATGGTACACAGTTTGACAGTAAGCTAATCAAAAGCTTTTGTGCAAAGTACAAAATCAAGAACTATTACTCAACTCCAAGTTTCCCTCAGAGTAATGGTCAGGCAGAAGCATCTAATAAGACTATCTTAGATGGGATTAAAAAGAGGCTGGCAGCAGCAAAGAGAAAATGGGTGGAAGAGTTGCCCAATGTACTCTAGGCATATTGGACTATGCCAAGGAGATCAACTGGGGAGTCTCTATTTGCCATGGCTTATGGCACTAAAGCAGTTATCCCACTAGAAGTCGACATTCCAAGGATCAAAACCCAAGGAGTGGAAAATGGTACTAACGAAGCATTTCTAGCCCAAGATCTAGACCTTCTAGAGGAGAAAAAAGAAAGAGCAGCAATTCGGCTGGGGGCATACTAGAAACAACTTGCTAGGGCTTACAACAAGAAGGTTAACCCATGAGAGTTCAAAGTTGGAGACCTTGTGCTGAGGAAAGTGGTCGACAAAAAGAAGGATCCTAGGGAGGGCAAGCGAGGGCCAAACTGGGAGGGGCCTTATAGAATTATCTCAGTCACCAGCAACGGGGCATATCAGCTTGAAGACAGTGAGGGCAAAGAGTTACCAAGACCCTGGAACACTTGCAACTTGAAATTTTTCTATCATTAGATTTTTGTATTTTCGAAGTTTATGTCGTTAGCCGAAATAATAATAAAATTTTAGCTTGATTTTGAAATTTGTGTAATAGGACTGACCAATCCTTTGGTGATGTTTCTGATTGAAACATGACGAATAACTTAAACTTATTATATGGCAAAGTTGAATTATAATTGCGTATAATAGAGTTAAACTAAATTGGCGATGTTTCTAATTGAAACATGACGAATAACTTAGACTTATTATATGGTAGAGTTGAATTATATTTGCATATAATAGAGTTGAACTAAGTTGGCGATGTTTTTGATTGAAACATAACGAATAACTTAGACTTATTATATAGCAGAGTTGAATTATACTTGCATATAATATAGTTGAACTAAGTTAGTGATGTTTCTGATTGAAACATAAGGAATAACTTAGACTTATTATATGGCAGAGTTGAATTATACTTGCGTATAATAGAGTTGAACTAAGTTGAATTGAAACTAGACTTGCCATGTCAACAGAATTAAACTTAGAAGTGCATTTCAGTTAGATTAATAGAGAAACCAAAGTTGAGAACCTCGGCTAGTCTTTGTTTGAATCTGACTTCGGTGAAAGACTATACATGCTTAATGTGAACATAAGCAAAACTTAGGTTCACATTAGGGGGCAAGGAGCTGGAGAATGATGAATAAAGCTTAGAAATTTGAAGTTCTTGGAACTTGTTAAAATTTTATAGACACAAAAATTTACAAGTCAGAATGGGCTTAACACTTGTTGAAATTTCAAGAAAATTTACAAGTTGAAGTTAGCTGAGGTTATATAGAAAAAAGTATCCGAGGTACATCTTACCCGAGGTAACCAACCAGGTCGTCCAAACTTGGAAAGGGTAAAGTCTTAACAGAGTATAACATATGGAGATACAAAAGAAATACTGAATAAACACTTGCAAAAATATTTTTGATGTTTTTGAGTGTTAGCCGAGGTGTGCCAATGGTTAGCCAAGGGAAAACAGTCAAGGTTTGTATCCGAGGTATTATACTCTAGAGTTATTATACAGCTAAAGGCATATTTTGAAGAAATGCAAAAATATTCTAAGTATAGAAGCTTGAAAGGCATGAAAGAAAGCAGTAAAAGCATACATAAAACAAACATTCAACACTTAGAAGAAAATTGGAGACTTGCATTCAAAAAAGGCACTTTGGCCTGGCAAAAGACAACTTGGTCAAATTACAGAAGGGGCACATCGGCCAAATTTCATGCTAAACATTGTTCAAACAAAACAGAAGTACAAAAAAAGAAAAGATTCAAAGTGGAATGCTCCACTTCAGTAATGGGCTATGTATCGACCTTGGCAGACAGCTGAGAAAGCTTCTCAGCAGTCCTCTCAGCTTCGATCTCGGCATCGATCACATGAAGAGTTTGATCGAGGCTCTTCTCAGCTGTCTGTACCTCGAACCCTGACATGGTTCTTTTGGGAGAGACACTCTTGGAGACCTCATCCTTGTCATCTTGAGTCAAGTCCAAGACTTCCTCATTCAGAGTTAGGGACTTGGCCCCAGCAGAACCCTCAGCACCAGCTCTAACCTTGGCTTCTTCTTCTTCTTTTTCTTCTTTCTCCTCAGCCTCACCCTCAGATTGGCTTGGAACGGGGGGGAATGACATGACAAGTCAGCTCTAATCTGCAAAAGGGTGAGTCCTCGGGTACAACCAGCTCTTTCAGAGCAGCCATCTAACCAAGGGTGTAACCCCTATTGTATGCCTGTCTCACTTACTTTTTGTATTCCTCACGGACGTCGGCTGCCTCCTCGGCATAGGCCTTCTTGTCTGCCTTCTTGATTTCGACTGACTTCGTAGGCAGTGTCGTTTGGAGCTCGGTTTGGGCCTGGGCCTCTTTCTCCTTGGCTTCTTTCACCTCGGCCTTAGCGACCTCAGCAATATTTTTACAGCCTCAGCTTAGTCCTCAACATTCTTCAAGGCCAACTCAGTAGCCTTGGCCTGGTCTAGGAGACCTCGGATGCAGGCCTCAGCCTTAGTGAGTGAGGAAAGGAGTTTGGCAGCCTCCTTCATTTTTTGGGTAAGTTCTTTTTTAAATTCATTGGTCTTGACTGCAAGGGAGTGACCCTGCTGGATAGCCTGCAAAAGTGCAAAGGAAATTAGTTAAGTATGAAAACCAGAGTTAAAGCTAGATAAAAAGTTACAAGTATTGAGACTTACCAAGACACAATGCTACATCATCATTGCATAATTTTCATACTCCGAAAGCTCAGCCATTCCATTAATGTCGGCTGGGAGTAGACCGGTGGTAGAAATAGCAACACCGACCTCCAAACTGTCCAGAGCACTGTCCCCCGCTAGAAGAGGTTGGTCTCCGACTGTGATAGATGGATTCTAGGGAGCATCGGCACGGAAACCAAAAGGATCAAAGGAGCTACTGGACCTCGGCCTTTTGGATTATGGTGGATCAGATGCCTCGGCCTGGGCTGGCCTCTTGTCAGCCGAAGGAGTACTTTTTTCAGCCTTGGCCAACTTGGAGATTGGTATAGTGTCCTCAGAGTCAATCTGAGTCACTTTTGCCTTGGCTTTGGCTTTCTTTACCCTCTTTGGCTTAGCCTTGGGTTAGGATTGTGATGGGGAGGATTGCACTATTTCAACACCAAGCAGGTCGGCCAAGAGGTCTTCAACGATAGCCTTGCTATGTTCGATCTCGTCGGCAATGGTGGCAACAGTGAGTTTTGTAACGCCCTCAAAATAAACCCATAATATATAACAGTAGCATGCATTGATAAAAGAAAACCAATCATTATCTCATTCATCAGAGTATCATTATTGAAGGATATCACATGTAACATCAAAATAAATGCCCTATGGGCTTACATCTTTCCAAGCTTAACACTTGGGCACAAAAACGTGAGTACTAACTCAACTACAAATTTAGCCCTTGGCTTGAGTTTACATGTAATATCAAATAAACTGAAATAATAACTAATCTAAACAGATTCTTCAACACTAAATCCTTCCAAGCTAATTCCTTGGAGGTAGTACATCACCTGGACCTGAAAATGATGTTCCCGTATAAGGTGAGCCACTCAAAGATGATGAAATATACTAAACCAAATATAAGCATTGAATAAAGCAATAGCATTCAATAGATGGACTACACAAAATATCAGTTTCATCATCATACAGTTTCATGACACTAATGTCCATGACACGTTTCACTTTCCATTATTTATTCAACTTTCCATTTATACAAATATGGCTCAGAACCTAGCCAGATAACTCAACAGAGATTACATCTCTTATTAACAATATTTCCAATTCAATTGGGATAACAAATCAAGTTAAACATTTCTTATATCATAATGGATACACATGTTGGTGTTGTATCAACCTCAACCAAAATTCACTTCCATACTTCCCAATTGATACACATTTTTGTGATGTATCAATAACATATAAAAACACTTCCATAAATCAATAAGCACACATATTAGTGGTGCTAATGGAGTCCATCCCCTATCTCCTCCCAAACAATATCCGATTTAGGAGTCCATCCCCTATCTCCTCTCAAACCGTGGAGTCCATCCCCTATCTCCTCCCAACAATATGCATATACAATGTGTTAAACACTTGCCATATACAATACTCAATCAATACACGTATTTTCTGTATTAATTCAACAGTCAAAATCAATGGCTTAACCAATGTGATTAGTTTCAGTTTTCCCTAATTCACATGCAATGTCTACAACAATCACAACTATCCTCCACCGATAGTCCAAAACAATTATCTCTAAACAGGAAATAAATGTTACAACAAATGTAAACTCAACAATTTCATGGGTGTGTTATTAAACTATTCAACAACACCATTTAAGCTTATAGTTTCCCAATTCCATGAATTTAACTAAATTCCCCAATTTTCCTTAAATAAATTATACAAATTAATTTATTACAACAACTAGGGTTTTTTTTCCCAAGATTACCAAATAACCCCAACATATCAAAATACCAAAACTTAGAACGACACCTATAATATGGAGTAGGAAATCCCTACCTCGAAGTGAAGAACACGAATGGAGAAGATGATCAAATTGCAAAGTGCTCCAAACCGTCAAACGTTCAGATAAAAACGAAGCCCTCAACCCCTTCTATCTTTTTCATAAAGAGCCTAGGGTAGAAACACCCTAAAAGTATATGAAACCTAAGAGAGAAGGTGGGTGGAGGGAGAGAGAAATCGGACCTAGGGTTTTGGAATCAAAAAGAGGATGAAAAAGTGTTTTAAAAACCGCTGTTGCCTATTTAAACCCGACAGGCTCGCTCGAGCGACCAGACACAAGAAAGACTCGCTGGAGTGAATAAAGTCTCGCTCGAGCCAAGAATGCAATGCTTCAGGTCTGCAACCTAGAAGCATGCTCGAGCGACAGAATGCTCGCTCAAGCGAAGAACTCGAAAACATGCACCTCGCTCGCTCGAGCGAAGAAAAGCTCGCTCGAGCGAAGAAACACAGCTCTTAGGTCTATACTAGACGCAATCGCTCGCTCGATCGAAGAGACCTTGGCTCGAGCCACTAGACACAAAATTCTACTCTCGCTCGAGCGACCAAACCCTCACTCGAGCGAAGGACCAGAAACAAAATCTCGCTCGAGCGACCAACTCCTCGCTCGAGCAAAGGTCCAAAATTCTGCACAGTAACACTTGGTTTCCAAATCCAACCAACCTGTAACAAACCTGCCCAACACATCCTATAACTCAAAAAGAGAAGATATAGGACGACAACAACAATTATACAATGATAGGATCCACGTAACCTAAGTTCGGATACAACAACCGAATGGGAAAAGACCAGGGTCGCTATAAGTTTGGTACCGAAACGGAATGCTGGAAGTGTGGTAGGTGGGTTTGTAGGATTGTAAGCTGACGACTCAGTATTTTGGCATTTACGGCTATGAGTTCTACCTGCAGGAGCGAAGAGTGGAGCTCGATGTCGGCATTGGCATTGGGTTAGAGGAATCAGTTGGGGAGCAGATGTTGATGGCTGCTCCGCTGGATCAGAAGTTGAGGCTTGGTCAGGCCTTGGTGATGAAGTAGTAGAGGGAGTTGTTGCTGAAGGTGGAGACTTGCCCTTTCGAGGAACGTCGAGCAGCGGGCTCCGATATGTCTAGATGTAGTTGAGGAGGATGGGAGCCTTGCGAAGTTCAATTGGCAAGCCAAGAAGGTGAACCAAGTCTTTGCTCGGCGTTTAGTATTAGTGGAAGTCTTTTTCTGGCTAGGGAAGAGCTGTAAAAAGAGGTCATATATTAGAAACAAATTAACAAAAGGGTGACTAAGTAAATAAAAGAAGGGACTCTAAGGACGAAAACTAAGTCCTTACCCTTGTCATCCCTAAAAACTTCACAGCACAAAAGGGAAGAGGTGGAGTTCATCATCTGGCGCGAACTCCCAATTGCCCGAGATAATCAAGTAGTCATCTTTCGTGCCTTTATTTGAGTCTGGAATGTCGGCTATCAACTTGTATTGTGTAGATCTTGGCTTAAGGTAATATGTGTAGTCAGCCTTGGTTTTAAGGCCACACATCGTGTAGTAGTACTGGATATTAGACAGGGTGATCCTAGCGTTCTGCCGACATTCCAACTTGGCAATTCCGTTTATAATCCTAAAAGAGTTTATTGCTAACTACATGGGGTTCAATTTGTAGTAATGGAGGACCTCCCTAAAGAGGATATTGAGGGGGAATCTGACTCCTCCTTCAATGATGGAGACTACGGGAAAGGGCATATAATCCTTTCCAAGCATAATGGAGTCATCCTCTCCAGCTAACCAGATTTGAATGTCATCTGGAATGGAGAACTCTCACCTGAAGTATTCTAGTTTGGTCGGGGTGTCTACTCTCCACCTAAACATTCCCATGATGTCGACTTAGGGTGGATTAGTGCACAGTTTCAGGAGAGAAAATTTGTTATGGGTTTAGGAATCTCGGTTAAAGCCTAGACTGGCACTGGGGCAAGGGTTTTTCAAGATCTAGGGGGAATTCGTTTTAATTTTCCTAGGGATAGTGATTTCTATCAAAACCCAAGGCCTAAATCTATACAAAAACAAGAAATCAAGGGAAAGATCTAGAAATAAGCAAGAAAAATAAAAAAGAACAATGGTTCAGACTCAAGAAAACAAACAGAAAATCAAGAACAATGAGTAAGTGTATACAGGTGTGCAAAATCCAAGAACACTGGCAAAGTTTTTAAAACTTCAAATTTATGAACACTACGAATCACAAACAAAAGTGAATAAGACAAAAGGGTGTATTGAACAGCATACAGTAAAGATTCAAGAACATAAACAGATTTGCAATGGCATCAAATAGTGTGTAAACAGGCAATAGATTTTGAAATAAATCAGAGATTGAAAATGGAGAAAACTGTGACTTACCAAATAAAATGAACACCGATATGGGGTTCGCCGAAGTCACACAATGCGAATAATCGCAAATAGACAACGAAAAGGTGTAGACACCCCATTTTTAACCGACCTTAAGACTCAGACATCATCGATTGAGCGCTTGGTGATTGCGCATGTTGTGCTCGTTTCGAGGTTTCGGAGTTCTTGGCTGAGAGCCTCGCCTCCAAGCCTCGGGACCCTTTGTACTTTGACTCGGACCGCGGACCAAGTCTTGTTTTCTCTTCTCGGAGAGAGGGAGAGATCTTGTAGACCATCTATCAGTGGTTGTAGACTAGTTTTCGTGGTCGTAGGCCACTATTTCCGTTTGGAGACTAGTTTCTGATTTTTTTTTTGCCGGCCGCCGTGCGCGCCTCGTTTGGACCGCTTAACATTCTCCGTTTGTACGGTTTTGCACGTTTTTTGAACACACCTTGTTTTCTCTCTTCTGAGGACAACGTGGTCTGGCTCTGAGGGACCTGGTAGTGCAGGAGACCACTTTTGTGGTCGCTTGCGGTTTTCGAGCACGGGCAGCGCGTACACCACTTTTTGCTCAATACGCCTGGCTGAGGGCCCCGCCGCTGCCGCCACCTCGTGCTTTCAGAGTTTTTCCGAGCCGGGTGCGCGTCTTGCCTCCCGAACTCTCATTTTGCATCCATGTTGGTCCGTTCTTGGAACAAACCTTGTTTTCCTTGTTTGGAAGGTGGTACAAGGGTGGGAGACCAGATTTCTCCTTAGAAACCACTTTTCTCCCCGCCAGCCAGTTTTCTGGTCGGGAAACTGGTTTTCTTCGTCTTTGGGCCACATTTTCTGGTTTCCCACCCCACCATTGGCTTGCTTTCAATGTGGAGGCCACCAATACCCTTGGCCGACCACTTTTTCCACACTTTGCAACAGACCCAAAGGGGGAGGTGGACGACAGCCTTCTACGACGATCGTGGTTTCGTCTTTGTCAGTCAGTGTGTGGATGCCAATTTGTGCCCGGTGGAGGCACCTGTTGTGATAAAGAAATGAAGAGTGGTCCTCAAACCCCGATCATTTCTCTTCCTTTTTGTCGTGATTGTGTGTGGATGCCGGTATGCAATTTGGAAAGGCCTGTTGTATCCTCCATACACGTGTATGGAGGATTTGCATCCAAGCTTTTAGCTTCTTGAGGAAACTTTAGCTTCAAACCTCTATAAGAGAGGCCCTCCCTCTCCTTTGCACAGGTGGAGAATTTTGTTAAAGGCAAAATACATATCTCTCTATATCTCTATATTTTGGCTCAAAGTGTGTATTGTTCTTGATCTATTGCACCACACTTCATAGCCATACACCTCCACCATTGATTTGAGGTTCTTGGAGGGCATTTTCAGAGGTTGAAGAGTTGGTTTTTGGTCCTAAAACTTGCTGGTTTTGCTGAGCTTCAAGGGTAACTCCTTTTTCCTCTTTTTAAGCTCTATCTTAATCATTCTCTTAGCCATACTTGCATGCACATTTAGGATTTGTTGTCAACTGAAAAAAGCTTCTTATTTAAGTGTTTTTCATGTTTGTTTAAGGCTCTTTTGGTGTTGAGGGTCATTTACCCTCTTGCATGCTCTATTTAGCCTTGTTTTGTGCCATGCCATGAGACCTTTGTGTTGATATTTGTTTGGCCTTTTAGCTACTAAAATCCAACAGATTTTTAGTGGTTGGCATGTGATTTTGAGGGCCTAAATCAGAGAGGGGAGACCCTCTCTCTTTTGGCCTTGTTTGTTTGCATTTTTGGCCTTTCAAAGGAGCACATACTTTCATACTTACAAGGCTTGGTTCAGGCCCTTTTTGGTGACTTTTGGGACCTTCCTAGACTCTATCTATGGCTGGTTTGGTCACCTTGTGTTTGCCTCTTGCATGTGTAGAATAATCCCTTTCATGGCTTGTCAAAGTAGCACCTCATTCTTGCATGTATTGGTCATGTCTCGGTGGGTTTTTGGCCATTATTTGGCATGCCATGATTTTGTTTTTGGCTGGTTTGATAGCCTCTCATATGCTTCATACGCTTGTAATATAAATCATGTTTACCAGCTTGAATTGCATGATGTTGTGGCCCTCTATTCTAGCATATTTTGGGCTTCCTTAGCTCTGTTTTGAGGCCTCTTGGTCGAATGATGCTTGCCATGCATGCTTGTAGTGTAATAGCATTGCCTAGCTTTGAGTTTTGAGGTCCCTTGCATGCTTAACTTGAGGTATTTGCATGTTTTTGGCATTATGAGGAATGTTATTTCAGAGCTTATTTCTTGGCCATATTCTCATGTTTGTCACTCTTTCAATGTCCTTGAGAGTTGCATCATTATACCCCATTTGTGAGCGATTGCATGAGTTTCATTTTTCTGCCTTTCAAGCCATCATCTTAGTTCACTTTTGCTCCTATCCAGGCCTGCATAGGGTCTGTTTGGAGTTGGTTTGGCCATTTGAGCATTGCCTTGCATGCCTATAGTGTAATACACTTCACTAGTTTCAGTGCTTGAGCCATTCAACATACATTGTGTGAGTTGTTTACATCATTTGGAGTCATTTTGTATGCCATTTCAGAGTTGGAACATGTGTCCTTGCACTCCATATTTCATCCTTTTCAATGCGTTTGGAAAGTTGTGTTTTATGCCTTAGGCTTGGGGCCATTGCATTGGGTATGTTTGCATGAGTTTTGGAGCCTTGTTTTCATCATCTTTAGCCACTGATTTGGGTGTGGCTGAGGCCCATTCATTTTGGTTTAAGTCCATTTTGCATCGAGTATGCCATTGTAGTTCATAGCATTGAGTATGCCATATTGTCGCATGATTGATCATTGCATTGTGCATGCCTTGTTCATTTCATTGTGTATATTAGTTCCATGTGCATTGTGTATGCTAGTGTCATGAACATTGTGCATGCCATGTAGCCTATAGCATTGTGTATGCTAGTTGCATGTTTGCATGTTATCCCTTGCATGTTTGCATCACTTAGTTGCATTGCATTAGGATTGCATGCTAGAGTTGCATTTGTGCATGCCATGTTTGTTGCATTGCGTTTGGGATAGGAGTTAGTCCGAACACAGGAAACGAGGGACGTCTCGTACTCAAAGTGACGAAACGTGCCTCGATTTCGAGTCGCTGACATTCCTAACTACCCATGATGGAGTTGTTGGCTTTCGGTGCTTGTATGTGCATTAATTTCACATTGAGTCGTGCAATTCGGCTCCTCGGCCATCATGCATCAAAATGCGTGATTGGTGGCCCGAGGGTCGAGGGCTACACTCCCTTGAGCTTATGCAATGATGGGGAGAGTGGTCGTGCACACATGTGTTGCGAATACTTTGCCCTCTCCCTCTCTTGCCTTTTGTTGTAGAAAACCAAAACCGGTCCGGAGTCGATAGTGGTTTTTTTGTGGGTAAACCACTTTTACGGTTTTCACCACAAAAGTGGTCGGCAGTGGTCTCCAAGGCCAATAGGCTCTGCGGACCCTTCCCCGCAATTCCTGGGTTGGAGTTTCAACCTTACGGAGCTTTGTCTTGCGTGTTGCAGGACCAATTGCAAACAAAGGCAAGTCGAGGCGTCGCGAGGGATTTCTGAATAAGGCAATTCAAGCATGCATGCATCCTTTGTCATTCAAAGCAGAGCTGGGGTAGCCCTCATTCTTTTAGTTTGCATGCTCTTTTAGGTTGCTTACTTAGTTAATGTTGTGTAATAAGTAGTTGTAACTTGTTATTCATTTCATCATGTAATAACTAGTTTAATTAGATTAGCTTAGATTAGCTAGCTGGTTCTGTATTATTTATTTGGACCCTCCTCCGAGAGGTCAATGTTGTAAATAAGTGTGCGTGTGTGTGATGCATGTCTTCCAACCCCCATTTCTTTCTCCCTTTTATTTACCCGCTTACCATGGTTAGTTTTGGGGCATGTTTCAATTAGCATCCTTATGCTCTCATGTTTGCATCCATTCATCAGTCTTGCATGCACCGGGCTCGGCGCATCATACTAACTGTATCGTATTTCAATTCCAAGTTGAATGTGTGTTATCTGTAGCATCTCATATTCTATCTTAGAATAGCCAAGCCTATCTTAGTTGCATTTTGCATGTGTTGCATTAGCCATCTTAAACATGAACTAGGATCATGCATTGATTTCTAACATAGCTTTTGTTTTGGCTCAGAGTACTCAGTAAGTGTTTATGCTTTAGCATCCTTGCATGTATGTGAGTGACTGCCATGATAGCATGCTTACCATGAGGCTATGTGCTAATGTGATATAACTGTCCGATTGCCTGTGGGTGAAGGTTGGGTTACTTGAATTGGGACAATTCATTGATTGCAAGTTTTAAGCCCACTTGAGAGTGGCAAATCACCATATTTTCTAAGCCCACTTGAGGGTGGCAAAATCTGTATTTTAGCCTACTTGCGAGTAGCAAACCATTTTCAAAACGAATATGCAATGCTTTGTTCCAACTTAGGTAATCCAGTCTATACTTGTATGCTGTGCGCATCACACAGTAATTCTAGGTTAATAACCGGAATAAGAGCACATATGTTTTCAAAAAAAAGATATCATGTTAGTAAAGGCCGATCTTTGATCGGGTGAGTGGGGGTGCTCATTGCATGACCTTCCCCTCTCATACCCAAGGTCCCGAGATGAGGCAACTTTGGTGATGATGGACACGTGGCCTTAGGCACGACTTAGGGTTTCCTAAATTCCCCCAAAATAAAATATTTAGGTGGCGACTCTGTATCTGGCAATGCAGTCCATGTTTGGCATTTCTTTCTAAAAATCAGTTTTTCAAAACAATTTGTCGGATTTGGACTCTTTGGTGATTTATCGATCTTGCATTGCACTTTGTGAGATTAGATTCAGAACCGTGACATTGAGTCCAAACTGTAGTAAGCCCAATGAACAAAACGGGATTTTCCTGGGACGTCCGGGCCCGTCTACAAAAGGTCACTGAAGGAGGTAATCGGAATAGTTGTAGAACTTGAGAGCTTGAACAATGGCAGTTTGGGAGAGAGATGTTAGAGAGAGAAAGTTTCACAGCGAAATGAATATTCAGAAGTGAAGAGATGGGGAGTGAGGGAGACATTTTGTCAAAATTATGAAAAAGGCAGCAGATCATAATGATGTGCCTTGGACGACGTGTCTGTCAGGCAGCATGCGTAGAAGCAACGTGTCTTGATAGCGTGTGTCAGGTACGAATCAATGAGAAAAGGATGCTTGGCGGAAACGGTTGACAAAACCGTACGTGACAGCTCATGCGCAGATAAAACTCTTGGAGTTCTTGATTTAATGAAACAAAACCTCAGCTAGGGAAACGATCTCGATTAAGGAACTCAAAGAACTTGGTTCTTGATTCTTGGTTATTGATAAAGTAGACTGCAGAGTCGTGGTCATGTGAAGATGACAGGTGACCATCTCGGTCATGAAGGATAGAGTAAGTTTTAGCCGACGTGCCATGTGGACAAACGATGTACGTTCCATCACCTCAAGATGCCGAGATAATAGAACCTAGGGGCAGTTGTGGGGGCATATGAAGGATAGAGTAAGTCTTAGCCGACGTGCCATGTGCACAAACAATGTAGGTTCTATCACTTCAAGATGTCGAGGTAATAGAACCTAGGGAGCAGTTGCGGGGACATATTTTGTAAATGACAACACGTGGCCAAGGTGGCACCGGAGTGTCAGCCGAGGTACAACGTGTCTTGGTCATGTTGCCAAGGCGATCTCGGCTAGGCCACGGTTATCTGCGGAGATACCGGAATCTAAAATGAGCGGATAAGGGACAAGAGTCCTAAAATGAGGGAGGACCTCAGTCTAGATAAAGATAAAGCTTTTAGGGAGTTTATCTCTATCTGGCTAGGAGTCCAAGATGAGTATTGAGCCAAAGTCCATTGAAGCTAGGCTTCTCCAGGGATCAGGTTAGTGCTGGCTATAAAACTAAGGCACCCTCGTGGGTCTAAGGTATGCATTTTATGCTCTATCTAGTGAGTTAAGTACTATTGGCTATCTTTGAGAGATAATTACTGACTTGATCGTCGGAGTGCCCTCGGGTGGACGAACCACCACCGGATTCTTATCTTTCTATAGCATGTTGTTCGGGCTTAATCTATTCTGCCGGTGCTCTCTTGCTGAGTTTTCCCTATTTGGTTGTGTGGTTAAAAACCAACACCCACAGAGACCTTACCTAATGGTTATCCATAGAGATCTGATTCAAAATACACAAGATTTCTCCATTTTTCTACCTATCAGATCAAGTCAATGACATAATTTAAATCTCCATAAGAAATGGGTTGGGAATAAGTACCCGGCCATCTCTCCATGTGTTTTGGCATACTCAGTTAGTTCGTATTTCTCTCTCGAGTCCAAAGGCAATGATCTCGGGCTGATATGTTCTAGAAATGCAAGTTTCTCTCTCTCTTTCTAGTCATTCAATTCTCTCTCTCTCTCTCTCTCTCTCTCTCTCTCTCTCTCCATTCACAGCTTAAACCACACCTATACATATACATACATTTATATTTACATTCAATTTCCTAAATCTCAAATCATGTTTCGCTTATTGATCATGTATATATATTAGATATTCTGATCATATATATATATATTAGGTAGATCATACATATATTAGATATTCTGAATTTGTGTATATAATACAGATTAGTTTTTTTTTTTTTTTCTTTATTTGAGAATGTGTTTCTTCTTTTACTTTAAGATAAGTTTCTTAATTATTTAACTAATATATATTTGATTGTGCTACTGAGCCAAAAAAAAAAATTTTGATTAACGTTATGAATCTCAAATAATCTACCAAATTTTTTTATCAAACCTCTCACATGGTGTGGGACCCACACACATTTGGATTGGTGTGGGTTCCACATCTATGTGAGAGATTTGGTAAAAAGTTTAGTAAATTATTTGGGGTTCATAACATTTTCCTAAAAAATTTGAATGTGTATTTGGCTTTTGGCTGTGTACCTTGTAAGAGAGAGAAAAAAAAAAACAAACAAACAAAACAAAACAAACAAAACAAAAACAAACAGGCCAAGGTGGGTTGAGAAAAATTCAAACCCATTAGGAGATGGGGAGGGTAGTCTCCATAGGGGATGAGAGATGGGAAATTGGAAAAATTATAATAGAGAAATGGGAATGGAGAATTAATATCCGCTCCATCGCCCTCCATTGTCATTCCTAGTCTTTATCAATTTCATTTATCTTTAAAATTTCAGCACTTTATTTTTATGCACTACTCTTACATTTCATAGGAGTAAATTAACTTTGTAATTCCAAAACTTGTTCGGTTTAAAGTTTTGAAATTACCCTTACTAAAGGTAACATGTTTATTCAATTAATTAATTGCAATTTCTGCCCAGTCTCTCTCTCCTATTATGTTACAAATTTGAGTTAAAATATTGGTTCCTCTTTTGAACACAACATAATAAAGTACTCTTCATTGAGGTTAAGAGAACCTTCACATAATTGCTTGATAAAACTGACATGCTCAAATTACATTTCTAACATTTGAAATGTCAAAATTAGTCAACATATATCAATCTCAATCAAAACAAAGTTAGTATTTGTTAATAAAGTATGTTTTTTTTTATAATATTATATTTTTCTAACTTAAAAATAGGGCAAATTACAAACACCCCCTTTGGTAAAATACAAAATTCAAAGTTTTTGAAAAAAAAAAAAAAACCCCGAGGTTTACATTTGAGTTTTACATTTTCCCCCCAAATTTTTTTTTTTATTTACCTATTTAATTTTTTTTCCCTAATTTTAGAAAATTTTATTATGAGAATTTGAAAATTGTAATACCTAAACCGGGAAAATCTTTTTTTTTACTAAACCTCGAGGGGGTGTTTGTAATTTACCCTTAAAAATATGTATTTATTGTATATACAATCTATTAGATGCTGGTGTGAGGCCTGCCAGCACCTGCCCATGAGGTTTAATTTTGTTCTAACAACTTGCAGATCTTACTAACAAATTAAAATATGATATGAAAAACAAAGAATAACCCGGGCTAGCCCTGAATTCTATAGGGCCCTAGGCGAAGTTTCAAGAGGAGTCCTTCTACATATTTTTCAAACAAAAAATTTGAGTAATGTAATAAATAGCAAAAATGCACAAGTTATTGTTTTGGCCTTTTTTTAGTGGGACTTTTTGTTTTGGAGGGCCTCTAACAATAATTGGATCTTTTTTAAAACTTAATGGTATAAAGAATTTTCAAAATTTAAGACTTTATTTTTGGCCAAAATTTAGGGAACCTAGGCGCAGGTCTCACTGGCCTTAGTTCTAGTTAATTATTTATTTGTTACACTTTCTCAGGCTTGGAGGATGGCAATATCCCATTTGGACCAGTCGAAGGTACTTTGCTGCAAATTGACTTATCGTTCATTTCAGTACATTTGGTATTTTAATTTTTTTTTTTTTTTTTTTCGTCAAGTTAAAAGTGCAAATCTCATTTATTTTTTTAGCTTCAAAATGATTTTCTTTTCTCCTAGTGAAAAACAACTTTGTAAGGGTATTTAATTTTTTCTTTCTCTTAAGCCATTAATAGGCTTAACGGTGTGCTTTAACTCACAAACCACATGTGGGTTGTGTGCTTATTTCCAAATGACAAGGCATGTCCACATGCACCAAACCACAAGCTGGTAACATGAAATTTGCCCTCGAGCAAATTTCAAATTGTTTTAGATTTAGTTATATCTTATGCTATTTTTCCCCTTTGCACTGCACTTTGTTGGCTTTGCTGATAATGATTGCACAATTTGTCAATTTCTTTGTGTAAATTGTTATTCAACTAGTCAACGTCAGTGTCAAGTTTACACCTTGTGTTGTCAAAATATCTAGCTAAATTCAGTCATTTTTTTTGGGACTTCTTATCAAGCACTAACCGTGTGTTTCAATAGGTTTTCTCCACTTTACTGCTCAATTTGTGGAGTGCATTGCATGCATTAATTTTCAGTTCTGGAGTGAATTGAGATCCAAAATTAAATTTCTCAATATTTTGAGGGAAAAGTATGATTTTGATAATGTTTGGTGTTGGGTTTGGGTCCATCAAGTTCATTAGTTCAAATGGTGGCTTCATATACCTTCTGCACAGCTGTAGATCTCTTGACCTTTTTATAAAGCTCATATGAAGTCCCTTTGTTTGAAATACATCAGGAAGCTGATATAGCATACTTGGTTAGAAGTCACAAATGGCAATGTGTTGTTTCATATATCTTGGTATTGGTGTTTTTTGAAGTCCTTTAAATAATATTATCGAAATTTTATTCTTACTGAACTTGCATATATTTATTTGATTGAGTCCTTTTATGTTACTACATTGGGTCGAAGTGGTTTTAGAAGACTTTCATATGGTTTGTAGATTTGATTGCTGCAAAACAAATATTAGGCTCTCAAATATGAATGAAATGCATATTCAAGTATAGATTAGGCTCTCTTCTCTCTCTCTCTCTCTCTCTCTCTCTCTCTCTCTCTCTCTCTCTCTCTATGTATATATAATATAATTTAATTGCCTATCTTTATACTATGTATTGAGATAAAAAGAGTCAAAATTATCTCTAATGTAATTTAATTAAAAAATATTATTGTAATTTAATTGCTTGTCTTTATACTATGTATTCTTCTCCTCCTAGGGTTTACAATCTTGAATCTCCTCCTAGGGTTTGCCCCTTGCGATTTCAAGCTGTAAATTCTCTCTCTGATCTTGAAGTTCATATTTAATTATAAATTTGTTGTGAGAGATTTGAATTTGAATCCATGTGTTCAATTTATTTGAATTTGAATTTGAATATGAATTTATAGTTGTCAAATCGTGAAATTCAATCTGTGATGCTGTGAAGTTGAACTTGAGTGATTGCTTCCTCATGAATTTACTTGAGTTATTGTGTGCTTGTGATCTCTAAGTTTATATTGCAAGGCTTCCTATTCTTGACCAAAACAATGTAAATAGATTTTCATAGCAGTGAGTGAAAGTCTGTCACTGCTAAATTTGTTCATAGTAGTGATAGATTTTCTTGCAAGAAATAAGCTCTATTGCAAATTTGCAACAACTCTTTCTTGCTGGAAATAAGCTCTCAGACAAAGTCATGTGTTTTTGCTTCTTTAGCACCAGTATATTTTATGATATGGTAATGCATTCCATGGGAAACACTGTGAGTATTGAAGGATTTATTTAGTATATAGGGAAGGTTAATCCTCAATACTACTCAAGAAGACCCATAAACATTGCAGTAGTAAAGCATAATTGCAAAGTAGACAATAGTGCAAAACATCTTTTAAGATGGCTTCTTCAAGCTGATCTCTTATTGTAGTAGCAGAAAACTTGAAGACCAAATGAGGGGCGTTTGTAAGAGAAAGTTTCATAAAGCAAATATTTTGGTAAATAAAATCTAGATTTGTAGTGCCTAGATAAGCCTCTTTGTTGTTGTTTTTATTATTTATTTTTGGGTAGAAATTGATTGCATGAAGTTGAATATTTGTGTAGAAAAAAATCAAATTTACATGTGTTGTGTTTGTGCCCTGTTATGCCCTGTTTGTGGCTGTTTTTTTTTTTTTTTTGTATTACTAACTACTTTTTTGTTTGTTTTTGACTTTCTATTCTTTTTTTCCCCCCGTGTCACCCGTGTAAAAAATGTAGACATTGATCAGATTTAGATGATTGAAGATGTACTTAATTTGAGCCTTCTTGGCTGTGGAAAACTACTTTCACTTTCACCCAATGCTGTAGGTGCTAATCAGACATCTGAACATGGTCTTCTCTCTGAGCTCAACGTCGATGGTTCTATGCTTAGTTCTGGAAATCTACTATCAAGTTTCTCCTTTATTGTTGATGAAGTGTTTGAGCTTGAGAGAGGGTCATCTGCACCTTCTTTTTTCTAGTCAGTCTCTCTTCATCATTTAATGCATCTGCTTCAGCGCATTATGGCTTTGTTCCAATGAATTTTTAGAGTATGAAAGTTGGAACCTCCTCACCTAAGCGGGAGGGAGGAACACAAATAACACAGATCAATAATGCTCCTGAAGTTTATGGTGGATCTCCCCATTATAATAATGGCTCTATTTATTCAACAAGCAATTTGAAGGGCATCATGCAGTCTAGCTTTGTGAGTTCACTACCTTCTAGTTTAGGAAGGAGCACAACTTTGAAAAACTATCTATTTCAAAATCTGACAAGGATTTGGCTTCTCTTAGATCTCCACATTCTGCTAATTCTTGTGCCACAATGGATTTGTCTTCCCCAACAAGGCTGACTGGCCCTTGAGTTTCTACACCAATTGTAATACCTAATGGGCCTAGAACCTCAGCAATTCGATCTTTTAAAGTTTCTGGATCTAGCCCTTGGGCTACAATTGCCATATGTAAGTTACTTTGATTTTATCTGTATTAGTTGCGACTTATAAATTTTAATTAAATAGTATTTTTGTAATTAACTGTATTTGTGATAAATGTGTTCCTTTCAACCGAAACACCAGATTTTGCAATTGGTCCTAGCTCAAATCTAAATGCTATTACTAGACATGATAGAAGATCAAGAAAGCGTACAGTTTCAGATATGTTGAATTTGATTCCATCACTTTAATGTTTAGAGCTCCAGTCAGGATTTAGTAAGAGAAGAAAAATCATGGATTCAAGATTCAGTCATCAGACTTCATCTTAGACACTCATTTCATTGGAGATGATTGGCAAAACTGAAGGTTACAGTTATGCAAGTCTAATTGTTGAAGCAAATAAAGGAAATGCACCTTCTAGTATATATGTTTCAGCTCTTCTTCATGTGGTCAAACACTGCTCACTTTGTATCAAGCATGCTCGATTATCTAGCCAAATGGATGCACTTGACATTCCATATGTTGAAGAAGTGGGTCTAAGAAATGCATCCTCAAATTTATGGTTCCGACTCCTATTTGCAAGAGGCGATACATGGAAACACATGTGTCTGCAACTTGGTCAACTTGAAAGCATGTATCGGGATGTCACAATAAATGACCAACACTTCAGGGACTTGTGGGAACTTCATAAGGGAAGCAATAGTACTCCATGGGGATCTGGTGTTCGTATTGCCAGTACGTCTAATGCAGATTCTCATATCTGTTATGATCCGGAAGGTGTTGTTTTGAGTTATCATTCTATGGAGGCAGATAGCATCAAGAAGTTAGTGGCAGATATCCAAAGGCTCTCCAATGCTAGAATGTTTGCACTTGGAATGCGAAAATGCTTGGAGTAAGACCAGATGAGAAACTAGAAGAAGACAGTGCAAACTTCAATGGTAAAGCAACAGCTGGAGCAAAAAGTGCTCTCGAGGCATCTAACAAATTTTCGGAACAGATGAGGAGGGTTTTTCGCATTGAGGCAGTTGGGCTCATGAGTTTGTGGTTTAGTTTTGGTTCAAGGGTACTTGCTTGCTTTGTTGTCAAGTAGGAGTCTGGTAAAGAGGAATGCACGATGCATGTTTCTCCTAACCAACTTTGGCCTCATACCAAGGTTAGTTTTTTGTTTGTCTTTGACTTTCTGTTCTTTTTTTCCCCCTAAATATTTAGTCTAATGGAAATCAACCTACTTCAATTATTTTTCTTTTTTCTTTTTTGAAATGTTACAGAGGTATTATTGTATATATACATTGCAACGTTGTTATAAGGTAGTGTTAAACTTGTGATATGCTTCACAGTAGCCACATGTTAGCTACAAGTTAAGACAGTTGCAGTTAGAGTCAGTGAGGAAGCTGCTTATGGCCTATGGTCTCCAAAATTCATCCAATAACCCTCTATTTTGGAGTATTTCTATAATATATATGACATGGTCCCTCAATTTTTCCAATATTCTTTTGGTTTTCCGATATTTCATGAGTATTTTTACAATGTATATGGGATGACTATTCACATATTAATATTATATAATAGCATCAGTGTGTACTTTTGCACCAAAAACATATATATATATATATATATAATATGTAAAAGCATTTTTTTTTCAAATATAAAAATCATAGAGGTATTTTTTTTTCATTCATAGAGGTATTTCTTTTTAAATAAAGCAACTACTGTGAAAATAATATAACAAAAATGAGGATCAAGGTAAGTTGTAGTTTCCTAATCAGTTAGCTGAGCTACCTAAACAATGCAGCTCTCCTTTAAGGAGCCTACTTCTTTACCTCTACATTTCCCAAATGACCTTTTGGATGCTGTCATTTGTGGCAAATTATACTCCAATGGGTATGAATGATCTAAACATCACTTTGGATAAAGTTATGCCGATGACCCTTATGAAGTAATGCCATTTTATTTAGATATTCTCTCCCATTTGGGTTCACCAGGTATGTTCAAACCAAATCTAGCTAGCCATATCAGATTGTTTTTGGGTAGCTTTTGCCACTATATAAAATTAATTATCGCAGTTTCATGTGGTTCCCACCCAATTTTAGATAGCTTTTGTCAATTTTGAATTTGCTAAGTGATGCAAAGTGCATAAAACTGTTATGACCCTACCACTATTATATATTTTTCAAAAAAATTCATAAGTTTGCAAGCTTTGAAGAAGAGATTTCCTATTAAGATGGATTTATTTTTCTGTAGGTTGTTGAGTTTGACCTGGCTTTGTAGGAAGCTGGGTGATTTTCTGTTGTTTTGGAATTTGTGCTTGCACCTGTTGCTGCTGCTGCAACATCTGGTTTTCGAATCCCTACAATTGGTATTGGGACAGAGCCTTTCTGTATTGGCCAAGTTAATTGATTATTTAGCTCTCTCTACTACTCGTAATACTGAATTAGACTTGACTAGTTTGTGTTGTGTATAAACTTGCTGCTTTCATTTGTATATATAATTTGCTATCTGATCTTGTAATTTGCTTTTAAAGTACTAAAGTGGGCATTATAGTGATATCATGTGTTCATAGATTGAGTTTACTCATGTAATGAACTTTGAATTTGTTTTTCCTCTCTCTCTCTCTATGTATATATATATTAAAAATAACCTTCTACGGCATACAAATTATGTCGTGAAAAGTATAATAATTTATGACATGCAAGAAAATTATGTAAAAGATTATATATGGCATACAAAGTATGTCAGAAATATATTCAAAATAACATTTTACAGCATACAAAATTATGTCATGAAAAGTGTAATGATTTATGACATGCAAGAAAAATGTCATAAAAGATTATATACGTCATACATAGTATGCCATAAATATATTTAAAATAACTTTCTACGGCATGCAAAATTAGGCCATGGAAAGTATGATGATTTATGACATGACAAAAATGTCGTAAAAAATTATATACGACATACAAAGTATGTCATTAATGTTTAATCTATTACTTTTTACAACTTTACTTGCATACGGTAAATGACGCTTAACTTTCCACGGCATGTCATATAACAACATTTATGTGCATGCCGTGAAAGACTTTTTACGGCATGCATTGCAAGCCGTAAAAATTCAAGTTTGTTGTAGTGATAACATACTTTATTTGAAGCAAGATTGTCACAATAGCTGAGACATGAATAGGTTAATACAAATCTTAACATGGATCACATGCCATGCAAAACAATTAGCAACCTTTAATGGGATTTTAGTAATTTTTGTACATCTTTTCAAAATTCATCTTGACTAATATTGTATTTATCTTTAGTGTGATAATGTCCAATCACAAATTAATAAAGGAGGTCCATTACAACCCAAGAATCACAATGTGTAGCATTTCACTTATGTCGTGTTTGGTTCGAAAATTTAGAAAGTGATATAGAAAAGAAAATTGAAAAAGAAAAAGTAAGTAAAATATGAATAAAATATATTTAAATTTCATTTACTTTTACACACCTTTTCTCTTTCCTTTTCCAAATCTCCTAACCAACCACAGCATTAGAGGTCAAGGATTTGATTTTCTTTTCTTCCTGTGAGAGCCGAAAAGTGGTTATACTTGAAACGACAAACAGTGCATCCAAACCCATCTAAGATGGGCCGAATAAAGCCAAAGCCCACAGAACTACGTCTTTGCCGAATAGACGTCCTGTGATAACCCTATCTTGTGTTAAGTTAATTAATCATGATTATGTTGTGAATATGTGATTAATTTGAATTTGGGTGTTCATTGCATGATTATATGTGATTTTGGCCTTATATTTGTTCACCGTAGGAAGATTTGTTCAACTTACTGTTGTAAACTGAAAATTGAAGGCATTATCGGCTACAAAAATTGAAATTGACTACGCCATTGTGATTAGCGTAATTTTTAGAGCTTACAATGAAATTCAACTGAAAACTGATTCAAAACGAATTAATTAGTTCAAAGTGAATTAATTAAGCACCATTGATTAGTTCTAATTAAGTGTGGTTAGGGAAAGCATATATACATGAGCTAAGTATGCTTAAGCTCATATTTTTTTTGAGCTCAAATCAGATTCTACACTCTAAAGAGAGAGGGTGAACCGAATTTACAGAGAGAGAGGAGCCATTCTTGAAGATTTTGCAAGAGAACTCAAGTTTTGGAAGGCTAGGCTCCAGAACTAGCTAAAATTGTGAAGATTGAAGCTCCTAGGTGACTAATTGAGCATAAATTCATGAGTTTGAGTTTGTAATTTTGTGAATTCAAAGTTATATAGTAATCAAGAACAAGAATTAAGTTGAATCTGATGAATTTGAAATCATTATAAACATGCATGTAAAAGATTGCCATGAATTTGTGTATTTGAGCATGAAACATATGATCCATGTTGAATTTTGATTAAGATTCATGCTTACGATCATCTTTTGCATCACTTAAGTTGAGAATGGAAGTTATATTCCACATACAAGCACAATTCATGGAGGTATAAGTTTTGGTTGCATGAATTTGAAATATTGGAAATAAGTTTGGTATAAATTAAGTATGCATATAATTAATTCATGGGAATTGAGCTTCATAATGTTATAAATTTAATATTTGTATCATGTTAGAAGATGTGCAAGTGAATTATGAGTCATAAAAAGCTAATTACATCAATTGGAATGCAAATTTGAAGCTCAAACAGAGTTCTGAAAACCCAGAATTCGACTTGTCCGCTCGAGCGAGGAAAGTCTCGCTCGAGCGTGAATTTGTAGCTCCCAGAAGTTTTGCAGAGATTCCACAGTGGCTCGAGCGGCCGAATCTGCGCTCGAGCGTACCCTGCTTTGCATGGCTCCTCTCTCGAGCGTCAATAGTCTCGCTCGAGCGTAACTTACAAGTAACCAGAACTTTTGCAGACCGAAGGGGTTCGCTCGAGCAGAGAGCCCTGTTTCGAAAACTTTGAAAAGGAGTTTTATGATTTGTTTTCCGTTCTCTTTCATTTCTAAGCACTCTTAGACATGCATTAAGCATTGTAAATGGACTAAGAAGATAAGAAAGAGGCCTAAAAGGAATAAATAAATTAAAGAGTAGATTGAATAGCTTGTGACCTAATGTGTTCTGAAATTTATAGGGTCAAGCGCAAGGACAAATTATCAGGCAGATCACTGTGAGTAATATCTTAATAAAGATATGTTCAAGTACGTTATTTTCCACAATGTTACTTCTGCATAAGCCTTATGGATCTGTATTTTGAATTATGGATGAATAGTCTAAATGTTAGTCTTTCGCATAAGACTAATTGAATACAAATGTGATTATGATCATGGGTATGACACACACACGAATACGAATATGGAAATGAATGATGGGCCAAAGATCGTTTGACAAGAATGATTGGGCCAAAGGCTGTTTGATAAAAATGATTGGGCCAAAGGCTGTTTCTCATGGATGATTGGGCCAAATGCCATTTGACATGAATGATTAGGCCAAAGGCCGTTTGACATGAATGAATCGGTCGAAGGCCGTTTGACACGAACGAATTGGGCCCGAGACTGTTTGATAAGAATGAATTGGGCCCGAGGCTGTTTGATATATTTGGCTTGAGGCCGTTTGATGTGTTAGATGGAAACTTAAATGGGCCTATGGTCGTTTAATACGTTTGCTACAAATTTCATTCATGTAACTCCTTTATTTTGATTTTATTTACTGGGCTATCGCTCACTCTCATTTATATGTGTGTAGGTGAGCAAAGAGATGTTCAATCCCAGCCTCAGTGAAAGACATAAGAGAAGTCAAGTTTTTGTAGAGTCAGCTCAAATGTCTCACGCATGAGACTTGTTTTGCTTCTTTTGTTTTCTCTTTGTTACCTTGGTGAATATGTTGGATCACCATGTACATAAGCTTTTTGTTTGGCTGACTATATGTTTGAAAGTTCTTGGACATATAAGATGTTAATTTCATCTATATGTGTGAGTTATTATGGAATGTTTGTTTTACTATGTAAGCACAGCTCATCGAACAAAATTTTTGAGTTTTCTTCCGTTCGGCCCCATTATTGTTATAATATATGTTTGATTTCTATTTGAGGCCGTAGGTAATCCCATGATTACTGGCCGGTTATGACCTTAATCTATAAGCGCAGGTTCAGATCATGACAGAATGGTATTAGAGCACGAGTAATAACTCACACACTTGTCCAAATGAGCAATAAGCATCTAGAAAAGATCTTGGATGCATTCATGTGATTAGTATGAACTTGAAGACATCGAACATATGCTTAAATGCTTCGAAAAAAATGACTATGTGCTATATATTTTGTGAATTACTTGTATTGTGAATTATTTGAATTCGTGTACTCCTTTGTATATGTGTGCTTGTGAACATTTTGTATAATGAATAATGCAAGTCTAATCTAATAATGGTAAGAACAAGAGGTGATGAAATAGAGGAGTCCTCTACTGCCAGAATTATGGAAAGGTTGATACAGGATATGGTAGAAACATTGAGACAACAACAATAGTGGCAACAACAATGACAACAGCCACACCCTCCACCTCCAGCACTACCTGGACCAGACCTACAAAATGATGACTGAACAATATCTCTCACCAAAGAGTTTAAGAAAATGAAATCGCCACAATTTCATGGGGGATTGGATCCATTAAAAGCTAAAGCATGGGTCCTCAGCATAGAGAAACTGTTTGAGGTATTTACTTGTCTTGAAACCCAGAAGGTGTTACTAGCCACCTTTACTCTTGAAGATGAGGTAAGAAAATGGTGGATGTTAATATGTGAAAGCAATAAAGATATTGGTTAGGCACGATTTTTGGAGATTTTCTATGACAAATACTTTCCATAATGTGTCCGTGACAAGGAAGTGTCAAAGTTTATGGGAGTTAAGCAAGATAGTATGACCGTAGCTGAGTATGAGGCCAAGTTTACTAAATTGGCTAGATTTGCACCACATATGGTCGATACCAACTACAAGAAAGCAAGACATTTTGAAGGAGGGCTTCGAGATGATATCTTAGAGAAGGTGAATGTACTCAAGCTAGAAACCTATACCGAAATGTTAGACCGGGCCATAATATCAGAAGCTAATATAGCCAGACAGGCCAAATCATCAACCTCCAAGAAAAGTAGTAAAAGACAGGGCTTCTTTTCAAAGAAGAGATTTTCAACGAAGCAGAATACGGGCTCCTCAAGTACATCAAATTCTTCCAAAGACACATCCCCAATGTGCAACTAGTGTGGTAAAAGGCATCGTGGGGTTTGTTACGATATATCAGGGGCCTGTTTTAAGTGTGGTAAGACAAGGCAACTGGCCAAGGATTGTAATCAAAGCAGTGGGAAGATAGCTGCTAGCTCAACTGCATCGATCCCAAAACCGAGAAACACTACAAGGCCTACTTCCACCAAAGATACCATGACACAGGGAAGAGTCTTTGCACTTGTTCCGGGTGATACATGGAACGCAAATGCCATCGTTTCAGGTACTTTTTCTATATGTAATCAGGATGCATTTGTGTTAATTGACTCCGGATCAACGCACTCCTTTGTAACATATGCATTTGCATCTAGATTGAGTAGACCTCTAGAGTCATTGCCATATTTGTTATGTGTATCTGCTCCATCCAGGGAATCTGTGTTGTATACATCTATTTGTCGATTTTGTGATATGCGTGTCGGGAATGCTACCTTGTATGTGGATCTGTTACCCCTGGACTTTAGAGATTTTGATGTAATTCTAGGCATGGACTGGTTATCTAAATACTATGCCACCATTGATTGTGTAACGAAACAAGTTGTATTTAGAACACCAGGACAGGAAGAAATTGTGTTTGTGGGCAACGAGGTAGTGCCTCCACCTTATTTGATATCTGCAATGAAGGCATGCAAATTAATCAGGAAAGGGTGCCAAGGTTATTTATGTTGTGTATTGTCCGAACAATTTGTGAATGTTGAATTAAACAGTATCCCTATTGTTAGCAAGTTTCCAGATGTGTTCCCAGATGAATTGCCCGGAGAATTGGTTGACAGGGAGATAGAGTTTACTATTGATATTGTGCTAGGCACTCAGCCTATTTCAAAAAACCCTTACAAAATGGCTACTACTGAAATGAAAGAATTGAAGGAACAGTTGCAAGACCTACTGGATAAAGGGTTTATTCGACCGAGCACTTCACCATGGGGTGCACCGGTGTTATTTGTGAAAAAGAAAGATGGAACCTTACGCCTGTGTATTGACTATCAAGAACTAAACAAAGTGACAATAAAGAATAAATATCCCTTACCTCGAATTGATGACTTGTTTGACCAGCTGCAGGGATCACAAGTGTTTTCCAAAATTGATTTGAGATCCGGGTACCACCAGTTGAAGGTAAAAGCAGAGGATGTTGAAAAAAATGCATTTCAGACAAGGTATGGCCATTATGAATATCTTGTTATGCCATTTGGGGTGACTAATGCTCTTGCAGCATTTATGGACCTAATGAACCGAATTTTTAAGACTTAACTTGACGATTTTGTTGTGGTTTTTGTTGATGATATCTTGATATATTCAAAGAGTAGACTTCAACATGAATACCACTTGAGAACTGTCTTGCAAACACTTAGAGAAAAGAAATTATTTGCCAAACTAAAGAAATGTGAATTTTGGTTGGATGAAGTTATTTTCTTAGGGCATGTTATTAACAAGGAGGGGATTTTAGTAGATCCACAGAAGATAGAGGCAATTGTGAATTGGCCTACTCCAACGAATGTAACAGAAGTCCGTAGTTTCATGGGTCTGGTCGGATATTACAGACAGTTTGTAAAGGATTTTTCAAAAATAGTTGTACCACTTACCCAACTTATACGCAAAGGACAACTATTTGAGTGGACTGACGAAAGAGAGTCTGCCTTTCAGAAATTGAAGACATGACTAGCCACTGCACCAGTTTTGACATTGCCCTTAGGTATGGAAAACTTTGTGATATATAGTGATGCTTCTTATAAAGGTTTGGGCTATGTACTAATGCATAATGGAAGGGCGATCGCCTATGCCTCTTGTCAATTAAGACCGCATGAAAAGACCTACTTGACACATGACTTGGAACTAACCGCAACAGTGTTTGCTAGGAAAATTTGGCGGCACTACCTGTATGGGGCGAAATGTGAAGCTTACACAAATCATAAAAGTTTGAAGTACTTCTTTACCCAGAAGGAATTGAATAAAGGAGATAGCTTGAACTAATAAAGGATTATGATCTTTAGATTCAGTATCATCCTGGGAAAGCCAATATAGTTGCTGATGCCTTGAGCAGAAAATCAACGGGGAATCTAGCTTGCTTACTGAACAGAAGGAAATTTTGCTAGATTTTGAGAGAACCGAGATTGAAGTCGTGTTGTATAAACAAGCTGGGTTGGTAGCTTCCATTTCAGTTGAACCAGCAATAATTAATGAAGTTACGCAAAGGCAAAAAGAGGATGATTCCTCAAGAAAATAATTGATGAATTTGAGGCAAATCCGAAACCAGAGTTCAGTATTGACAGTGAAGTGTTGAGATTTCAAAACTGAATGTGTGTCCCAAACGTTTCGGAACTAAAGAAAAGAATTCTTGATGAAGCTCACAACTCAGTATTTGCTATGCACTCGAGTAACAACAAAATGTATCGGGTCTTAAGGCAAAGTTATTGGTGACCCAAAATAAAGAAAAAAAATTTGCAGAATATGTGTCTTAGTGCCTTCAATGTCAGCAAGTTAAAACTGAACACCAAAAACCAAGGGGCCTACTCCAACCTCTCCCTATTCCGGAATGGAAGTGGGAGCATGTGACCATGGACTTTGTTGTTGGCCTACCTTAAACTCCTAGAGGTATGGATTCTATTTGGGTTATAGTTGATAAATTGACTAAATCTGCACATTTTCTACCTGTTAGAACTACATTTAATGCTTATAGATTGGCTACTATATATGTTGATGAAATTGTTCACCTATATGGGGTTCCGGTGTCCATTGTCTCGGATAGAGATCTGAAATTTGTATCTAGATTGTGAAAAAGTTTGCAAAGAGCTATGGGAACAAAATTGAGATTCAGTGTTGTATTCCATCCACAAACAGATGGGCAATCATAACGGACCATACAGACCTTGGAGGACATGCTCAGAATGTGTGCTTCAGATTTTCAAGGGAGTTGGGAGGATTATTTGCCACTAGCAGAGTTTGCATACAATAACAGCTTCCACTCTAGCATCAGTATGGCACCATACAAAGCTTTGTACGGTAAAAAGTGTAGATCACCAATTTGTTGGACAGAGATTGGAAATAGGGCTTTACTTGGGCCCGAAATTGTGCAAGATACTTTTGAGAAAATTAAAATCATTCAACAAAGGCTCAAAATAGCATAGAGTCAGCAAAAGAATTATGTGGATGTTCGAAGAAAACCTCTTGATTATGTGGTTGGCGACCATGTGTTTATTCGTGTGATTCCAATGAAGGGCCAGTTGAGGTTCAAAAAGAAAGGAAAATTGTCGCCCCGTTATATTGGGCCGTTTCAAATTCTAGAAAGGCTTGATCCAGTTGCTTATAAGGTTGCTTTATCACCAAGATTCGAACAAATGCATAATGTGTTTCATGTATCGATGCTGAGGGGTTATCTTCGAGATCCATTTCATGTGATTGATTACCACCAGATAGCTCTCGATGAAAATCTAGAATACGAAGAATGGCTAGAATGAATCATTGACCAGCAAGTGAAATAGTTGAGAAATAAGTCCATCCCAATGGTAAAGGTAGAACGGAAAGAACACTATGGGAAGGACGCTACATGGGAAAAAAAGAATGAGATGCGACTACGCTATCCACACTTGTTTTTGAACGGAGATAAAATAAGTTTGGAGGACCAAACTAAATGGGGGAAGATTGTGATAACCCTGTCTTTTGTTAAGTTAATTAATCATGATTATGTTATGAATATGTGATTAATTTGAATTTGGGTGTTAATTGCATGATTATATGTGATTTTGGCCTTATATCTGTTCACCGTAGGAAGATCTGTTCAACTTATTGTTGTAAACTGAAAATTGAAGGCCTTATCGGCCACAGAAACCGAAATTGACAACGCCATTGTGATTAGCGTAATTTTTAGACCCTATAATAAAATTCAATTAAAAACTGATTCAGAACGAATTAATTAGTTTAAGCATCTTTGATTAGTTCTAATTAAGTGTGATTAGGGAAAGCCTATATAAATGACCTAAGTATGCTTAAGCTCATATTTTTTTTGAGCTCAAATCAGATTCTACACTCTAGAGAGAGAGAGGGTGAACCATTTTTAGAGAGAGAGAGAGAGAGAGGGAGCCATTCTTGAAGATTTTGCAAGAGAACTCAAGTTTTGGAAGGCTAGGCTCTAGAACTAGCTAAAATTGTGAAGATTGAAGCTCCTAGGTAAGTAATTGAGCATAAATTCATGAGTTTGAGTTTATAATTTTGTGAATTCAAAGTTATATGGTAATCAAGAACAAGAATTAAGTTGAATTTGATGAATTTGAAGTCATTATAAATATGCATGTAAAAGATTGCCATGAATTTGTGTATTTGAGCATGAAACATATGATCCATGTTGAATTTTGATTAAGATTCATGCTTTTGATCATCTTTTGCATCACTTAAGTTGAGAATGGAAATTATATTCCACATGCAGGCACAATTCATGGAGGTATAAGTTTTGGTTGCATGAATTTCAAGTATTGGAAATAAGTTTGGTATAAATTGAGTATGCATGTAATTAATTCATGGGAATTATGAGTCATAACAAGCAAGTTACATCAATTGGAATGCAAATTTGAAGCTCAAACAGAGTTCTGGAAAACCCAGAATTCAACTTGTCCGCTCAAGCGAGGAAAACCTCGTTCAAGCGTGAATTTGTAGCTCCCAGAAGTTTTGCAGAGATTACACAGTGGCTCGAGCGGCCGAATCTGCGCTCAAGCGTACCGTGCTTTGCATGACTCCTCGCTCGAGCATCAATAGTCTCACTCGAGCGTAAATTACAAGCAACCAGAACTTTTGGAGACCAAAGGGGTCCGCTTGAGCGACCAAATCTGCGCTCGAGCGGAGAGCCCTATTTCAAAAACTTTGAAAATGAGTTTCATGATTTGTTTTCCGCTCTCTTTCATTTCTAAGCACTCTTAGACATGCATTGAGCATTGTAAATGGACTAAGAAGATAAGAAAAAGGCCTAAAAGGAATAAATAAATGAAAGAGCAGATTCAATCGCTTGTGACCCAATTTGTTATGAAATGTGTAGGGTCATGCGCAAGGACAAATCGTCCGGTAGATCACTATGAGTAAAATCTTAATAAAGATATGTTCAAGTACGTTATTTTCCACAACGTTACTTCTGTATAAGCCTTATGGATCTGTATTTTGAATTATGGATGAATAGTCTAAATGTTAGTCTTTCGCATAAGACAAATTGAATACAAATGTGTTTATGATCATGGGTATGACACACACATGAATGCGAATATGGAAATGAAAGATGAACCAAAGACCATTTGACAAGAATGATTGGGCCAAAGGCTGTTTGATATGGATGATTGGGCCAAAGGCTGTTTGACATAGATGATTGGGCCAAAGGCCGTTTGACATGAATGATTGGGCCGAAGGCCATTTGACGCGAACGAATTGGGCCCGACACCGTTTGATAAGAATGAATTGGGCCTGAGGCCGTTTGAGTTATTAGTTGGAAACTTAAATGGGCCTATGGCCGTTTTGATACGTTTGCTACAAATTTCATTCATGTAACTCCTTTATTTTGATATTATTCACTGGGCTTTCGTTCACTCTCATTTATATGTGTGTAGGTGAGCAAAGAAATGTTCAATCCCAGCCTCAGTGAAAGACATGAGAGAAGTCAAGTTTTTGTAGAGTCAGCCCGAACGTCTCACTTATGAGACTTGTTTTGCTTATTTTGTTTTCTCTTTGTTACCTTGGTGAATATGTTGGATCACCATATACTTAAGCTTTTTGTTTGGCTGACTATATGTTTGAAAGTTCCTGAACATGTAAGATGTTAATTTCGTCTATATGTGTGAGTTATTAAGGAATGTTTGTTTTACCATGTAAGCATAGCTCATCGGACAAAATTTTTGAGTTTGCTTCCGTTCGGCCCCATTATTGTTATAAAATATGTTTGATTTCTATTTGAGGCCGTACGGTAATCCCATGATTACTAGCCAGTTATGACCTTAATCTATAGGGATGGGTTTGAGTCATCACACGTGCAAATAAACGTGAAAAAATCAGTGAGCGCCGCATTGCGGGTACTTGCGCCGAACAACAGAGCCGAATATGTCGAGCAAGTCGGCATGACCCCATTAGATGGGACTAGACTGTCCCTTTCAAAGAAGTATAGTAGAAGGATGGGTCCTGACAAAATGATGATAAAAGGCTAAGCTGTATGGAGTAAAGATCGAGGAGAGTGACTCTATAAAAGGAGGAGGAAGGCTAGAGAAACAAGTATGTGAAATAGAACCTTGAACTTGAAGAAATCATAAAACACCAATCTTTCTACATAGACCAACATACCTGTCAAAGTGCTAATTCTGGCACCACCATCCGAAATTTTATTTCCATTTCAAGTGACAGCTGTGAAGATCCTACAAGAGCTTATTTGGATAGAAGGAACATTCCATAGTCACTTCCTCACACTTCCCAAACTACAATCTCCACTGTATTACAAAAATAAAAAGAGAAAACTTGACTGAAAAATATTTCAAAACCTCCATATGTACAGTCTAATAAAATTGAAATGGTGCAAAAAAGAGAAAATCACCTTGTGTATAATTTGTGGAAACCATCATCTAATTTTTACTTTTAACTTTTGGCAGACACCACAAATTTATACTAAGTCATTTGTGTTAGTAAGTGGGCATTTTTTCCAAGTTAACAGGGAATTTTTTTATTGGTAAATAGAAAATAAATTTAGAGCTTAAATTTGGGTGTTGAGTTTGACTGACCTTTAAGAATTTAATATTCTTTTACTACACATCCTATTCTTTTTACGGTGATCGTAGTCACAATTAACGTGTGCTAAGAGCACGAATTTACTCTCATTATTCAAAATTAGTAAATCACAACTATGTTGGGGTGGTGCAGGTTTGTGGTGCCCTGCCCCTGCTCCAAATCATATTGGGGGCAGAGGTGGTCGAGGCACAATGGAACTAGGATGAAGCAGGGATGGAGTAATTTTGTAACCTTAATAAAAATGAGAGATGATATATTATATTTTGAAAAATATTTGATAAATAACAATTAAAATATGTAAGATGAAAGATGAAAAAGTGGTATTATTAGTGTTTTAATATTATTATATTGGGTAAATTATAAATACACTTCTTAAGGTTTATTTAAAATACAAATTGCCCCCTTGCGACTCTGTAAATTACATCTCGCCCCTTAAAATTTCTAATTTTATAACAAATGGCACATTTTATTAATAAACCATCAAATTAATTAACAACTTTTAATGATGTCACAAATTTATTTCAATTAATAATTTAAATAATTTTATTATTGTATACTAGAGCAGTTAGAAATTTTATTTTTCAATTAATTATGTTAAATAAAAAATTCTAATAAGGGAGTATTTGTAATTTTCCAAACTATAAGGGCAATCCATATTTTAAGCAAATCTCAAAGGGTATATTTGTAATTTTTCCTAATTAATTATAGCTAAGTATTAAGGGCACTCGGGTCAAAAGTCTAAAATTAAATTTTCCTTATCCACAGGTCCAAGTGCTAAACAATAATGTCCATAAGGATAAACTCTTACAAAATGACCAACTACCCCTCCATATTTTGCGTTCCTCCCAAGCGTGGATTTATTTCACCCTCTCATATCTCACATCTTAGTCTCTCTCTCTCTCTCTCTCTCTCTCTCTCTCTCTCTCTCTCTCGCTCTCTTTTCCCTTTCTTGCGTCTTTATCTTCGCTATCGAGCCACTACTCCGACACCACCGACGCTACAGCTCCTCCGCCACTACTGCTCATCGCTCTTTTGCCGTATCCAGTCCTTCATCCGCATCGGCAACTGTAGGTGTACCCAAGCGGGCCCAACAGTTCAGACTTCTGATCTTCTAATCTAGTCTCGTAGTGCAATGTGAACAAAAAATGAGAGTCCAAATCTGGTAACTTTTATAGAAAATCCATTTATTGCATAATATGCTAGAAATGGACTACATACTAGATCTCAGGGCCACCACCTAATCTTTTGGAAAAATTAGAAAACTCATAACTCATGCCAAAGGCCACTGTCCGTCATAATTAGAAATGTCTCAGTTCGGGACCTTAGGTATAAGAGAGGAAGGTCATGAATTGAGCACCTCACTCACTTGATCAAAAGATCGGCCTCTACTAAACCATGATATGAGTTTTATAAACATTATATGATCATGTTCTGATTATTTATTGATGCTACAAATTACTATGTGAAACAATCAAGTATAGATTTTGTCATTTATTTTGGTATGCCTAGATTTCAAGCATTTTGAAAGAGCCTTTTCGTACAAACTCAGAAAGCATAATAATCAACCACATTCCAATACAAGCAACATAACCTCCATCTACTAGCATTCAAATAGATATCTCATTTAAGCACTTAGCCTCATGGTATAGCAACAGATATAATAAGGAACACACACATGCAATATGCTAAAACTGAAAATTCTCACCTAACACTCCGAGGTAAGTTCTAAGAAATGTTTCAATATATACATATGCATGATCCTATATACAATCGACTAATGTAGTATATACACGGCATGCATCTAGAAGTCCAGATACTAAGATATGACATAAATATCATCTCAAGGCATGGAACAATGCATGTATTCAACTTTGAAAACAATAAATTCCACAAATGCGAGTGAACCAAACTTGGATGCATGAAAAATGGATACAATATACAGGCAGAATAAAATAAACTATGATGCAATACAACATATATGAAAAGCAAGTAAATAAAAGAAATAGAAAGATGTGGGGTTGGAAGTTGTTACAAGAATTCGAATAAGAAATGAGGTGTGTGTGTTTGTGTGTGTGTGTGTATGAGAGAGAGAGAGAGAGAGAGAGAGAGAGAGAGAGATTATTATAACACTTTGAGTAAATAATAACAGAAAAGAAAAAGGACTAAAGAAATTATTACAACAATGAATTAATTCAGCCAAGTTACAGCTGAATCTAATAAATCATACTATACAATTAAAATAAACCATCTAGCAGCTCCAGAACTACCTAAGGGAGCACTCCCTATAAACTGCTTGCTCTGTTCTTGAGAGGAGGCATCTGGCTAGACATAGGACAAGCCGGCCGAACAAGAAAGTAGCCGGCCAAATTCTTCTTTCGATTGAGATTTAGGTCAATGCAAAAAGTCCAGAACAAAAGCTAAGAGCATTTAAGGAATGCTTATCCCTTCTGCCTCTCTCTCTCTCTCTCTCTCTCTCTCTCTCCCACACTCACACACACACACACAGAAAACACTTAAGGAAGAGGTAGATGGGTCTCAACCCTTAAAAATAGTATATAATAGATATGTACAACAGATATTTTGTAATAAATTAACAATTAAATGAATCAAAATCGAGAACAAATTCAAGCCCAAGAAATGGATAGGAACCTACATCTTCTCTTTGTAAATAAGGGCAAATTAATATCCAAATTCATCTTATTAAGTGGTAGATTAATGCAAATCATTTCTTGGTGGAAGCTTTGCTTATTAAAAATAGGGATTCATTGAATTTCTTGAAAACTCCTCATCTAGTCATAGAACAAGGATGGTTACACCCCTTTCTATGTTCACAAATGATTCAAAGGAGAGGTTTCAACTGCCTTTGACCCAAAATCTCTTGTTTCACTTCCAAAATATTCAATGAGAAGGTAAGACACAACTTTTCAACATCAAATCCCATGGATTACCCAAGCAATCCTATGAAACAACCCCTAGCACTCATTGATATTGAATAAGGAATTGAAACACATGGATTGATACACTTGAGAGATAGGATAGATGAAGAGAATGAGTGTAACAATAAGAAAAGCTACTTATTGAACTTGTGAATAGATGGCTAATGGTTACTCCCAAACCCATCCATAAAGGTCCAAGGTATACAAGAACTTGATGTTAAAGCCAAGGAAAGTAAAAAAAAAAAAAAAAAAAAAAAAAAAAAAAAAAAAAAAAGCTATCAACTCAATAGATGGGTGGCTAAATCCTAGCTCCCTCTACATCCATGAGAACTTGTTACATCTCTGTAATAATTACATAGTGCAAACAAAGCTTGAAATGAAGAAATGAAGAGAGAAAGATATGAAAAGGTTCAAAAGTTACACCTTTCAAAAGAAGGTGAATTTCTTTATTGCCAAACTCTTTCCTAACACCCTCAAAGTTCTTGAATAAGTTCAAGAATCCTTAGCAAGGAGCTCCAAGGTAAGGTTTAATGGTGTTTAGCTTATGGGTGTATGAGAAATGAAGGTGGAGAAGTTGTAAGCTTTTGAGTTCAAGGTCTAGCCTTTGAGAAATGATCTTTCAACCTCTTAGAAAATATTTCCAACCTTAATTTTAGCTTTAATGGAGTTTAAGGTGGGGTATGAGTGAAGAAGTAGCGAAGAAAAGGGAGAAGAAGGTTGAAGATGGAGTGTAGGCATAAACAATTTTGGAACCCCTTGAAATGAAAAAGGAGAGGTGTATTTATAGATTTTTGTGGCAAAGAAAACATCTGAGATATTTGCAGAGGAAGCCCAAAGGAAAAATATCTAAGATATTTGTGTAAAATTTGAAGAAAATGCCGAATTTCTCGAAATTGCTCTGTTTCCAGAAAAAATCCGACCAGACAAAAAAGGGTCCAACCAGACAAAAAAGTGCTTGGCCAGATAGTTTTTCAAAGGAAAAAATAGGATTTTTTTTCTAAAAAATTCTCATTCCTTCCACTCATTTTCACTTTGTGCTTACTCAATTTACTAAATAAATATAACACTTGAATTTTGAAAATGCAAGCCTCAGAACTTATGTAGGAATGTTTGAAAAGGGGTTTCAGAGGATCTAAAATACTTTGGCCAAAATAGGTGCAAGGTTGGGATTAAAGCTTGAACCTAGCTCTTTTGTTGAGAAATTCGTAAAATAGCACATTTTAACTTTCATCGTCGGGTGTTTGGAAAAAAGAGCCCAAGTCTTAAGACTGGTCAAAATGGGATGCCTATAGCGACCACCACACCTTTATCTCTCATCTCTCTCTCTCTCTCTCTCTCTCTCTCTCTCCCCCTCTCCCTCTCTCTCTCTCACATACACACACACACAGGGGTGAGCATGGTCCGGATTAGGATAAAACCAGGACCAATCCATTATTTATGATTCTTGAAAACTTGGAACCAATCCAATTTGTTTAAATCATGGAACCAATTCAAACCAATCCATTAAAACACATATTAGATCGGTTTAGGACCACGGATTCACATAATTAAATAACAAAAAAATATGATATTTTACTTTCATAAAAATATAAACATAGTATCATATTAGTTCCACAATAGAAACATGTCTTTCTATAATAGCGACATACTGTTGTAGAATTTAAACAATCATAAGAAAACTAGTTTCACCATAAATATTTAGACCATTACAAATTAAAACTAAAAACTAACAAACAAAAGCAATAAAAAAAGATATTATACGGGTCTAGGTTTGGGTATAGGTTATATATGGAATAAGAGAAGATACTATGCTGGGAGGGTGTATAATATAAATATAGGTTATTTGTATATATTCTGGATTGGTTTCAATCCGAAACCATGTATTTTAATCTGTAATCGATCCGTGAACTACGGATTTTTTATTTTTCAATCCAGAACGGAACCACAAATTCAAAAAACCAATCCAAACCCACCGGATTGGACTGAACCGGATCGGATTATGAATTTTACGGATTTCTTACTCAGTCCCACTCTATCACACACACACACACACACACACACACACACACACACACACACACACACACACACACACACACCTGCGTCTAGATCTAAGAAAAGGCTACCATCGACACACACACACATCTACGTCTAGATTTAAGAAAAGGCTACCGTCGACATCCTCCTCATTTCCTCAAGAACCCGACACAACTCTGCTACCGTGCCACGATGTTGAATGACGGAGCTTCTTCTAATGTCACTGAACCACTACCGCTGACCCATGGGGGCTAAGCCACCACCATCACCATCGAAATCGCCTCCACTCCCTTCTTTGCTTCGCTCTATGCTCCATCATCGCCGCCGCTGTCTTCTATCTTCCTCCTCCGCCGATCTCCTCTTCATTTCTACTCTGACTCATCATCTTCTCTCTCATTTTCGCATAACCATACATCTGCCTACCCTAACCCTAGATCTAGGACACTGCCGTGGTCTAACAGTGAAGATGAAGACGAAAATAAACCTTCAACTACCGATCTATTGTCCTCAGTTTTGCCTCCACCATTACACTCCAACACCTTTTTTTCCTCATATCCACCATTCATTACAACAATTTCACACTGATCATCTAATTTTAACCTGATCTAGTTTTGTATGGGTCTGAATCTGAAAATGATCAAGAAAGACATTCAGATCGAGGACCTCAGAATGACTGATGATTTCCCCCGTCGTGCCTTTATCTTTCTCTAACTTTTTCTTTTCTCTAAACCATCTCTCTCTCTCTCTCTCTCTCTCTCTCTCTCTAGATTTGGAATTTCAAATTGCTTGTGCTTGACTAATTCTTGTGGAGAGCGTCAGAAAGATTAGGCAAAAAAGACTCAGATCTACACGTATATGAGAATAGGATTTGTTGTTGTTGTTGTTTTCTTGTTATTGTTGATGATAAAACAGATTGCACAGATAGGGGAGAGAGATAGAGAGAGGGAGAGGGAGAAGGAGAGATATTTGAATAGATAGAATTTTTTTGACTAGATAAAATTTGGACATAAAATTTAGACAGATAGATAATTTACATAGAAAAATTTGAACAGATGGCAAATTTACAAAGAAAAAAATTGAATAAATAGGCAAAAAAATTGAATAGATAGAAAAAATTTTGAACAAATGGACAAAAAATTTGAACATATAACTATAAATTTAAATAGATAGTCAACGAAAAGTCAAACAGATACAAAAGGTCAAGGGGTGAAATTGGAAAAAAAAAAATATTTTTCAGAACTTTTCACCAAATTATTTCACAAAATATGCATCTCTCATTAGCAAAAAAATCTCTTGGACTTAATTCCTTAAACACTTTTTAAATTAGATTTATCACTAATTTTCTCAAGTATTAAGTAATTTTACATGGAAATAAGAAATTTGTTAGAAATGCAATAAATAAATAAAATTCCGAAAGGAAAAATCTAAAAAAGAAGAAATCGAAATACCTTAAAGCTGTGTTTGGATATGCCTTTAAAGCCCAAACAAAATCAAAATCCAACATGAACCGGACCTTGAACGGCAATAGAGCAACAGCTTGAGAGCTCAAGTGGAAATGCCTTTAAAGCTGTGTTTGGATATTTTCAAAAAATGAAATCAGTTACACACATATTTTTTCGAGATAGTGTTTGAGGTGGGCTGAAAAATATTGCCTTGCTCCTCTTGAAAGATGGATAATTTAAATCCTACCCACAGCAAAGAAAAAAAGCTCCGGTGGCATTGTACACCGGGTGAACCCTCCGAACATTAAGTTAGTCCTTTGAAAACTCTTACTAAAATTCAACGCAATATCTTTCTTAGAGTTATTTCAGAAAGATATTTAAAAGTTAATTTTTTTTATTTTTTTAACTTTTTTTATTATTTTATGTAAAAAATAATATAACCTAAAATAAATTAAAAATAAACTTTTAACTTGTTTATATATGTTACCAAAACAACCCTTAATTGTTTCTCACTTACCCTTCCTTCAAGCATGCATCTCTTATTTATAGGATCTCTCACCACCTCATTATTATCCTTTTTCTAGCTTTGTCATGTCAATTCCACTTTTTCCTTTATGATGGGACGTTTGCTTTGCCTGAAATGAATAATACTTGGTAGCCCGAAACTAACTGGCTCGAAATTGGCTCGAAACCCAAAACAACGTCGTTTTGGGTTTCTCTTTTTCTTTTTCTTTTTTTTTTTTCATTTTCTTGCTTTTGAATACAGAGGGAAGAGAAGAGGAGAGAGAGAGAGAGAAGAAGGGGAAAAGATGGAGACAGTGATGGCTTCGACGGTGATGGCAGTGATCGCTAATGGGTATCGCCGATCGCCATTCTACTTTTTTTCTTTTTTCTTTTTTTTTTCCCCTAGTGGATCTGGATCTAAAAATGAAGGGAAAATAAATAAATAAATTTGTTGGCTGATGATGATTTGTTGATGAAGATGTTGTTGATGATGATGATGATGTGTTGATAAAGATGTTGTTGATTTTTTTTTTTTTTTTTTTTCTAGTGGATCTTGATCTGAAGATGAGGGGAAAAAAGAATTTGTTCGCTGTTGATGACGTGTTGATGATGATGATGATGTGTTTAGCTATAGCTGCTCCCTCTTCTCTTTTCTTCTTCTTCTTCTTCTTCTTCTTCTTCTTCTTCTTCTGCTTTTGCTTCTTCTTCATCTTCATCTTCAAAACAGCGAAAAAGAAAGAAGAAAAAAAAATAAAAAATTCCAAAACGACGTCGTTTTGGATTCGGGGCAAATTCGAGCTCGGAAATTTTGAGCTACGTATCAGAACTGGCCTAAAATAGTGCTTTCACTTTTCTTCCCTTGGCGTTATCAATTTGCTCGGCATGAATGCTCTCGGCACATTGCCTATAGCAACCCCGGTCTTTCCCTATTTGTTTGTTGTATCCGGACTTAGGTTCCGTGGATCTTGTGGTTATATATACGTTGTTGTCGTCCTTTATTTCCTTGTCATTTGAGTTATGGGTTGTATTGGGCAGGTTTATTACAGTTTGGTAGTGTTTGTGAGCAAAGGGTTGCTGCCCAGAATTTTGGTCCTTCGCTCGAGCAAGCTCTTGTTTTTGGGCCTTTGCTCGAGCCATGGTTTATTCGCTCGAGCAAGCGACTGCGTCTGGGTATAGAACCTGAGAGCTGTGTTTCTTGGCTCGAGCGAACTTTCCTTCGCTCGAGCGAGCGAAGTGTATGTTTTCGAGTTATTCGCTCAAGCGAGCATTCTGTCGCTCAAGCGTGCTTCTAGGTTGCAGACCTGAAGCTTCGAGTTTTTGGCTCGAGCGAGACTTTCTTCGCTCAAGGGAGATTTCTTCTGTCTGGTCTCTTGAGCGACCAATCCTTCGCTCGAGCGAGCCTGTTTTATATAAATACGCAGCAGCGGTTTTAAATACACTTTTTCATCCTCTTTTTTGATTTCAAAACCCTAGGTCCGTGTTTTCTCTCCCTCCACTCACCTTCTCCCTTAGGTTTCATCTATTTTTAGGTGTTTCTACCCTAGGTTCTTTATTAAAAAGATAGAGTGGGTTGAGGGCTTCGTTTTAATCTGAGAGTTTGGCGGTTTGGAGCACTTTGGACTTTCGTCATCTTCTCCATTCGAGTTCTTCACTTCGAGATAGGGATACCCTACTCCATCTTATAGGTTTTGTCCTAAGTTTTGGTTATTTTGATATGTTGGTATCGTTTTGGTAATTTTGGGAAAAACTAGGGTTTGTATTATAATTTGGGAAAATTGTAGAATTAAGTTTAATTCATGAAACCGGGGTATTATGAGATTAAATGGTGTAGTTGGATAATTTAATCACTCACCTATGAAAATGTTGAGTTTATATGTGTTAGTACATTTATTTCCTATTTAGAAATAACTGTTTTGGGCTATCGGTGGAGGATAGTCGTGATTGTTGTAGACATTGCACGTTGATTAGGGAAAACTGAAACTAATCACATTGAATGAATCATTGAATATGACAGTTGAATTAATACAACGAATACGTGTATTGATTGAATAGTGTATATGACAAGTGTTAAATACATTGTATATGCATATTGTTTGGGAGGAGATAGGGGATGTACTCCATGGTTTGAGGGAAGATAGGGGATGGACTCTCAAACCTATTTAGGAGGAGAAAGGGGATGGACTCCATTAGTACAGCAATTATGTGTACTTATTGATTTATGGAAGTGTTTTAGTATGAGCCTTAGTCTCATTTAATTGTTGATATTGGAAGTAATGTTAATGTGAGATGTAGTCTCACTTTGTAGTTTGGCCAGGTTCTGAGCCATGTCTGTATAAATGGAAAGTTGAATAATAACGGAATGTGAAACATGTCGTGGACATTATTGTCATGAAACCGAATTGTGTAATAGTTGATTTTAAGTGTTAACCATCTATCGAATGCTATTGCTTTAGTCAATTTCTATATTTGGTTTAGTATATTTATGCTGGGCTGTGGCTCACCCTATACGGGAACATCATTTTCAGGTCCAAGTGATATGCTACCTCCAAGGACTTAGCTTGGAAGGATTTGGATTTGAAGACTTGTTTTTAGTTATTTGTTATTTGATATTACATGTAAACTCAAGCCGAGGGATTAATTTGTAGTTGAGTTAGTACTCACATTTTGTGTCCAAGTGTTGGCTTGGAAAGATGTAAGCCCGTAGGGCATTTACTTTCGATGTTACATGTAATGTCTTTTAATAAGAATACTCTGATGAATGGAATAATGTTTGGTTTTCTTATATCAATGCATGTCAATATTATGTATATTATGGGTTTATTTTGAGGGCATGACATTGCCTCTCGGCAAACACGTATTGGCCAACAGAAGAAGATTTTTCTTGGTTACTACAATATTCATTAATCATTTAATCGCGCTACGTAGCTCGAATTTTCCGTGGTTTGAGTGGTCCAAAATTCCAAAACGATGTCATTTTGGCCTTTTTTTTTCTTTTTTCTTTTCTTCATCCTTTCCGTAAGTTGAAACAAAGAAGAAAGAAGAAGGAAGAAGGAAGAAGAAAGAAGAAAGAAGAAAGAAGAAGACACAACATCATCAATAACCAACAAATCATCATCAACACAACATCATCATCATCATCAACACATCATCATCAATAAATCAAACCCCCTCCCCTCACACACACATCTGGAAAATAACCCTCTCCCCCCCCTCCCACACACACATAGATCTGGAAGCCAAATCGATGAAACACACACATACACACACGGTGGCGACGGAGTGGAAGAGAAAGAGGCGACGACGGCGACAACGTGAGAAGATTGGCTCTCCCTCCCTCTTCTCTCTTTCTTCTCTCTTCTCTCTCTCTTTCTTCCTCCCTCTGTTTCATTTCACAAATAAAAGAGGGGGAAAAAAAAAATTAAAACGGCGTCGTTTTGAATTCGTGCCATTCGAGCCTGAAGGCTTTCGAGCTCTCAAGCATTTCTCGTAGTCATTTTCTCATTTTTATTTATCTACTTGTCTAAAACCCAAACACAATCATTTTCTCATTCTCATTTTTTTACTTGTCTAAAATTCAAAACACAACATAAGAGTAATCGATACGGATTACTTGTTGCAACTTGTTGGGACTACTTATAGTTTATTTATTTTTTTGTCTATAGACTATAAACATTAACAGGCTAAGCAAGTCATCTCATATAAGTAAATCTGGTTATCCCCTACTAAAATATCATTGGGAAATTTTAATATTTTTTTCACTGCATTTGCTTTTCTTTTCTTTTCTTTTTTTGTCTTTATTTATTTATTTATTTATTTATTTATTTATTTATTTATTTATTTATTTATTGTAGTTAATAGTTTTGTTAACTATAGATTTGTCTTGAGAAATTTTGGTATCTATAGATTCGTTGCATTTTTATGGCATAGATTCGTCTCATACCAACATTAAAGGTGCAGCTAAAACAATATTTCACAAAAGAGAAAAAAAAAAAATTGCAAAAATTGCAACAAAAAACACTACAAGAAAAAACACTTTTGGCGGCCGCCTATTTTTTTTTTTGGTGGCAAATAGTCCACTTTCTGCGACTAAAATTTAACTTTTGGCAACCACAATTTTTTGGTCGCGAAAAATCACCTTTTGGCAACCAAAAAAAAAGTTGGTAGTGGAAAGTATAACTATTGGCAACCAAAGGCTTTTTTGGTCGTAGAAGATCACCTTTTGACGACCAAAAAAAAAGTTGGTCACGGAAAGTATACCCTTTGGCGACCAAAAAAAAAAATTTGGTCGCGGAAAGTATACTATTGGCGACCAAAGGCTTTTTTGGTCGCAGAAGATTACCCTTTGGCGACCAAAAAAAAAAAGTTGGTCGTCGAAAGTATACTATTGGCGACCAAAGATTTTTTTGGTTGCGGAAGATCACCTTTTGGCAACCAAAGGCTTTTTTGGTCGCGGAAGATTACCCTTTGGCGACCAAAAAAAAAAGTTGGTCACAGAAAGTTATGGCGGGATAAATTTTTAAAAAAAATGATACTACTGTAATTACATGCTATTTTTCTGTTTAGGCATTAAAAGTTTTATAAAATAATAAATAACCCAATTTTTATGGGTTATATATTTTTTTTGCCAAATATGAACAAGAAGCATGTTATTGGCAAAGTGGATTGGGTGCATGGTGACTTCTTGGTCAGGAGTTCAAGTCCCAAGCAGCATAAAAGAATTATTTTTTTGAGTCAAAGCGCTTACTTTTGGCGACCAACTTATCTTTGGTCGCTAAAAGTTTACTTTTAGCTAATATGAATTGGACTTTCTGCGACCAAAAAAGTTGGTCGCGAATGGTCACTTGTAGGCACCAAAGGCTTTTTTGGTCGTAGAAAACTATCTATAACGAGGCTTTAACGACCAACTCGTGACCAACATATTTTGGTCACGAAAAGGTTTTAACTACCAAATATAGTACTTTTCGCGACCAAAATGTTGGTCACGGAAAGTGTTTTTTCTTGTAGTGAAAAAAGGTCAAAAAAAACCTTAAATAAGTTGGTTTGTCAAATGCACTTGGGTGTATTTTGGGACTTGACTTTTTTAGTATTTTTTTAACTTTATTTATGAAATGAAATTTTTTTAATGCGTTTGAAAATGATTTTTTAAAATTATATAAAAAATATGAATAATTGATGGGTATAACTTGGCTTTTTTTTTAATTTTTTTAACTTTCTTTTTGTGTGTGGTTTTTTTAGATTTTTTTTTTTAAAAAAAAAAAAGAAAAAAAAAACAAAAAAGAAAAACTAGCTTCACTAAATGACAAAAATCATGTTATGTGAGCATTTCCCTACCAATAGACGTGTGCATAGCGCGATTCGGACAGTTTACGAAGTTAAATTACAAATTAAATTGTGAATGGCAGATTTTCAAATAATTAAATTACGGTTTGGGCTATTTGGATAGATTTTAATCTGTTAATTGATTGAAAATATTTTTAAATAATTATCAAATATTTGTATAATCTATAACATTAATTTGCAGAATATTGTTCATATATATAACACAAATTAATTTTATATAATATTTTTTATATGTATAACTATTAATTTATAATAAATTTTACATTTTAAATCTCTCTTATACTTATTTTTATTTTAATATTTCATAGATCAAGAAAAATAAATATGTATTAATTATAATAGAGCAGAACCCCACCCTTACACTTGTTTTTATTTTAATATTTCATAGGTCAAGAAAAAAAAATAAAAAATAAATTCCCAACCCCAAGTGACAGCAGTAGTAGAAGAATAATTTGTAGTAATAAAATATACAGAAGTCTTGAAAATGATATGTAGATTGCAATTTGCAGGTCAACTGACTCAGTGGACTGACAGTGTCTAAGTGATGTCAACTGAGTTGGAAGTTTACAGGCCGACCGAGTCAGAGGACTGAGTCACATGAGATTCATATCATTTGAGGTGCTACATTATGGAATTTACAACTTGGGTGGGCCAATCCGATCAAGCCGAGTTGAGTGCGAATTTTTTTTAAGATTAGACAAAATATTTTTGAATTTATAATTTAAAAGTTTAAATTGAATTTGAATAGGGTTGAGCAAATATATCAAACAATCTGAACGATTCAAAAACTTGAATTATATCTATTAATAATATATATAAATTATTAGTCATTAGATGGTATAAAAATAATTTACATTATTAGATCATATTGCATATAATATATATATAAGTACCACAACATAAAATGTTATATTTTTCTTTTCTCACTCAAAAATTGTAAAAATTACCATAGCAGCTCATCAATTCTTCAATTCTTATCTTTCTAATATTATATAAATTATTTGTTTTGATATTATTAATGATTTTATATATTAAAAAATATAAATAATCTAATTTTAACAAATTATTAAGTTAGTTGTACTTATAAAAACAACTCAAATTTGTGTACAACTTGATTAACTCCGGTAATAGGCCTAATTCGGGCCAGGCTTAGGCAGGCCTGAGCAACACTCAACACAATTCGAGTTAAGTTTGGACAACCTCTCAACCTGTCGAAGTTACACCCTTAATACATTATATGATTACTCAAATATGATCACTTCAATATTATTGATGAAAAATCTTATATTACAGTAAGGATCGAATCATGATGGTCATGATTGATAACACTTATAAACAAATTTATTTAGATTATTTGTTTTAATATATATATATATTCAGTTTTTGGTTAAAATTTTAAACACCATAAATATTTGACTTTTATTTGACTTTTATAACTTATTTAGTCCAAAATATGAGATTTTCTTAAGTTATAATTTGTTGCTTTGTTTTTAGCCCAGTTGGAACTTTTGAATATGCATGGAACATAAAAATCCAATCTTTTTTTATTTTGTCATAATTATAATTCTTGAGGATATTATAAATGTTAGGCAAATGACTCATTTCCATACTGCTATCTGTAAGAATATTCATAAAGTGGCCCATATGCCGCATGTTTTATTTATTTATTTATTTATTTATATTATATATATTTATTATATATATTTAATTAGTTTAATGGTTAATGGGTAACTAACGTCTGTTCACTATCTCATATGGTGGTTTCATCGAACCTTACAACTTCCCTGATGGTGGGAAGTTATAAGGAGTTACACTTGGATATAGGTTCAAGCCTATCTATATATATACCTGTGATAGCCATCAAACACAGACGTTGTTTTTGGTAAATAGAATAGGCTTGAAACTCTTTTCCCATATGATTCTGTGAAAGTGTTCTGAGAGTGTTTTGTTTATACATTCAAGATTTGGCTATCTAAGAACAAGATTCAAAGGCTTGACCATCATGTCAGGAAATATTCTTCTTTCTGAATTAATATTATTTTAATTCTCACAATTGGTATCAAAGCCTCCTCCTCTTTTTTGTTGTTTAGCCTTACTGTATTTATGGAGGCCATTATGTTATATATATATATATATATATATTATTTTCCTGAACCTCAATTTTGTTCTGGTATAGATATTTGCAATTTCATGTATTTGTTCAGTTGATTTTAATATATTATTGTTTTCCACGCCTCTTAATGCTTCCGCATATACATCCAGTATGTCATACCAGCATCACTCTTAGACCATTGTTTTGTTTTTTCCTTGTGAAGAGAATCTATAACCTATAGACCATCATAACAAGTCATATATATATATATATATAGGTTTGATATTCTACTACTTAATGGTGGATCTCAGATTTTTACAGTAGCCACTATTATACAAAATTTGTAGTTTCACTTGTATATTTTGTTTAATTTAAGGATTTACCCTTTGAAATCAATATAAACGTTTACTGTTTGGTTTATCTTGTTTAATAAATAAAAAATAAAATAAAATTCTGAATCATTTTGGTTAATTTTCTCGTTATTAGAGATAAATTGTTGCATGATGTATATTAATTAGAGGTAATAATAGAATTCATCTTGTTCTACAATAATAGTGTTTATATTAATCTAGAAGTGTTCCTATTCTAAATTTGCTATGTTTTGGAAACCTACTATATATCATGAAGTATGATTTTTCATTAATTGCCACACATTGAAAACCATTTTGTATAAAACCTAGAAATTCTCATGCTTTTATTTGGGTGTATTCAGTTAATTTTAAAAGGCATAAAAGACTTAAATATATTTATAGATTTTTTTTATATATATAAAGGATATCATATTAAGGATATTTTGTTTATTATAGTTGTTTGGTTAAATAGTAAGTAAATTCAATTGAATTTCATACAGTGAACTGTTTTAACATATTCTTTAAAAGCCTTATAAATTTTCATAATAATTGGCATGCTCTCTAGTATAATGTAATATCATACTACATGTATCAAGATTATTTATTCCATGAAAATTTATGTGAAATAAGAGCATGTATATACTATGTGTTGGGCTTATGGAATTTATTTTGGTCCAACTTTTAAGCAAAATGTAGTATAAGGTTGAAGTACATGTATTTGGTCTTGAGATTTTTCATGTGATATTATTCTAATTGTATGTATTATACATTATGTGCATTAAAAGATTATGTATTTGTTGTGACTATAAGGATTTGCTCACATTAATAAATTATGCCATATTTAAAATTTTTATTCTGTTTTAAGAGTAGCCACAGCATCTTAAGACATAAAGATGTGATCCTCAGTATTTTGGTCACATAAAGTTAAAAATTAATTTGGCATTTTTACATTGCAATTTTATTTTATAAATAATTTCTTGGTCCCACAGGAAAGTAATTATTTATGAAATTTAATTGGAATAAGATAATGGATTGGGTATTAAAGGGATTGAACACTCTAAACTCACAGGTATGAGTTTTCTTTTCTTAAATATTTCGGATCCCATTAGTCTTATTATAAAGTAATAGCACATCTAATACAATTTAGTGACCTCTACCCACAGGAAGGTTTAGATTTGTTACTGAATTCGACATTGGTTAATTCAGACTATAGCTATTGTTTCAAAGCATTAATAATGTTCTTTGTAATTGTAGTGATTTCTACCTCCGTACTATCTAATGAGTCTTCTCGTATTCCATTCTTGAATGGTGATAATTTTTCGGATTGGAAGGACAAAATCCTTCTAACATTAGGGTGCATGGACCTCGATCTGGCACTCCGTGTGGATGAACCTCCTGAACCCATGGACGAGAGTTCTGTTGCAGAAAAGAGTGCTTATGATAAGTGGGAGCGATCCAATCGCTTAAGCCTAATGCTCATAAAGTCACATATCAGCCAGAGCATTAGGGGCTCAATCCCACCATCTGATAAGGTCAAGAACTACATGAAGGCTATTGAAAAGCAATTTGTTAGTTCTGACAAAGCATTGGCAAGCACCCTAATGAACAAATTATCAGGAATGAAGCATAACAATTTTAAGAGTGTGCGCGAGCACATTATGGAAATGAGGGACATTGCAGCTCGTCTTAAGTCCGTAGAGATTCAGATTTCTAAGTCATTCCTTGTCAATTTCATACTCAATTCTGTTCCTGTGGAATATGGAGCATTCCAAATTTCTTACAACACACAGAAGGAAAAATGGTCTATCAATGAACTTTTGACCATGTGTGTTCAAGAGGATGAGAGATTGAACCATGTAAAAGTGGAAAGTGCTCATTTAGCAACACATAAAGGAGGGCAATGGAAAAAAGGCAAAGGTGATCAGAAAATGGAAGAAGCTTGGTAAAGTGCCATTTAAAAATCATGGCAATAAGGATGCATGCTTCTTCTGCAAGAAAAAGGGTCACATGAAGAAAGACTACCCCAAGTATAAGAAATGGCTTGAGAAGAAAGGTAATCTCATATCTCTTATGTGTTATGAATCTAATTTTGTTAATACTCATCAATATGATTGGTGGATTGATTCGGGTTCTACAATTCACATTGTTAATACCATGCAAGGCTTCCTCAGCCTAAGGAAACCGATGGGAAGTGAACAAGGCATCTATTCGGGCAATGGGATGCGTTCGCACGTCGAAGCTGTTGGAACTTTCAGACTTGTTTTAAAAAATGGCTTTGTTTTGGATCTTGAAAACACATTTTACATTCTATCTTTTTCAAAAAACTTAATTTCTGTTTCTAGACTAGTACCATTTGGATTTGAATTTTAGTTTGTTGGTGCAAATTTTAGTTTGTTTAAAGACTCTGTTTCTGTAGGATTTGGTACTTTAATTAATGGTTTGTACAAATTAAATCTAGATCCTGTTTTTGAACAAAATCTTTTAACCTTGCATGGTGATATTGGCATTAAGCGTAATATTGTTGATGAGTCATCCTCTATTCTTTGGCATAGGAGATTGGGACATATCTCCATTGAGAGAATAAAGGAGTTGGTTAATGATGAAGTCCTTTCAACTCTTGATTTTACCAAATTTGGTATTTGTGTGGACTGCATAAAGGGAAAGCAAACCAACAAGACCAATAAAGATGCCAAAAGGAGTGAGGAAATTCTTGGAATCATACACATTGATATTTATGGACCATTTACTCCACCTTGTCTGAATGGTCAGACATATTTTATCTCATTTATTGATGACTTCACACGATAGATGTATCTCTACCTCTTGTTTGATAAAGCCGAGGCACTTGATGCCTTTAAAGTTTATGAAGCAGAGGTAGAGAAACAAACAGAAAAGAAAATTAAAATTGTGAGATCAGACAGGGGTGGAGAATATTATGGGAGGTACACAGAATTGGGACAATTACCAGGTCCATTTGCTAAGTTCCTTAAGGAAGAAGGCATTATTGCACAATATTCAATACCTGGCACATCATAACAAAACGGTGTTGCTGAAAGAAGGAACGGAACACTTATGGACATGGTAAGGAGCATACTTAGTTATTCTAATGTGTCTATAAATTTATGGAGTGAAGCTTTGAAAACTGCTGTATATGTCTTAAACAGGGTTTCATCCAAGGTTGTTCCCAAAACACCGTTTGAGTTATGGAAAGGATGGAAGCCAAGTTTAAGACACTTACACGTTTGGGGTTGTCCAGTTGAAGTGAGGGTGTATAACCCACATTTAAAGAAATTGGACCCCAGAACAGTTAGTGGTTTTTTCATAGGCTATGCAGAAAACTCCAAGGGTTACAGATTTTATTGTCCTTCAAATTCACTTAGAATTGTTGAAGCCAGAAATGCTAAGTTTATTGAGGAAGTTGACCCTAGTGGGAGTTACCCTCGAAAGATAAAGTGGAAGGAATCACGGGATCCAAATACAACACCAATGAATATAGGTGAATTGGTTGTCTTTCAAAATAATTAACCCGATATTCTTGAAAATCAACAAATTCAAGAACTTTCACCACAAGAGGAACAAGTCAACATAGATCCAGTAGCTCAAGTCCCAATTGAGACTACAGAATTAAGGAGATTGTAGACACCCCATTTTTTACCGACCTTAAGACTCAGACGTCATCGATTGAGTGCTCGGTGATTGCGCATGTTGTGCTCATTTCGAGGTTCTGGAGTTTTCGACTGAATGCCTTGCCTCCGGGCCTCTGAACTCTTTGTGCTTTAGCTTGGTTTGTGGACCAAGCCTTGTTCTCCTTGCCTAAGGGAGGGGAGGGGTCTTGTAGACCATCCTTTTGTGGTCGTAGACCACTTTTCCCGTTTGGAGACTAGTTTCTAGTTTTTCGAGCCTTCGGCCGCGTGCCTTGACTCGGGACTGCTTAACGTTCTCCGTTGGGTGTGGTTTTTGAACCACACCTTATTGCCTTGGCCTAGAGGGCCACTGTGGTTTGGGAGACCACTTTTGTGGTCGTAAATCACTTTTGGTGCTGGTAGACTAGTTTTAGAGGCTTCCGGCTACGTGCTTTGCCTCCCAAAGTTTTGTCTTGCATCCGTTTTGGTTTGTTTTTGGTACAAACCTTGTTTTACCTATTTGGAATGTGGTACAAGGGTGAGAGACCAGTTCTTTCCCTTGGAGACCACTTTTCTTACCACCAACCAGTTTTCTGGCCGGGAAACTGGTTTGCTTGGTCTTTGGGCCACCTTTTTTGGCCGGCCACCGCACCATTGGCTTGCTTTCAATGTGTAGACCTCTCCTACCCGTGGCCGACCAGTTTTTGTCTTGGGAGACCACTTGAAGTGGTCGGCCGACCACTTTAAGTAGCTGGCCAACCACTTTAAGTGGCCAGCTGCTTTTTATCATCTTTTTGGAGATATTTTTAGCCAGCTGGTATAGCTGAAGTGCACTGAAACCATCCTCCATACACGTGTACAGAGGGATGGCCTTGAACCTTTAGCTTCTTCATGAAGCTTGAGCTTTTGTTTCCTATAAGAGGGAGGCTCCCCCTCCCTCCTCTAAGTTCAGTTCTAGAGGCTTGAGAGTTATACATACATACTTGTATCTATCTTGCTCTTGTTCTTCATTTTGTGCCTTAAAAGTGTAGTTTTACCACACTTTAACACACAAACACACACTCAAACACCATACTCTTGGAGCTAAGGTCCCTTGAGGTTGTTTTTGAAGTTTTTGAACTGGTTTTGGTTGGAAAAAGCTACTAGAGTTTTGGTTTTGAAGGTGGTCTTCAAGGGTGAGAAACTAACCTCTTAAACCCCTATTCTTGCTTAAGCTTTTGAACCTATTTGCATGTTGATTTAAGTTTAACTCTTAACTACAAAAAGTTTTTTTTTTTTGCATGCTTAAGATCTTTGTTTAAGGTCATTTTTGTGTTGGGGGTTGTCTACCCCCCCTTAGGCCTTGTTTGGCATTGCTTTTGTGCCTTCTTTTTAAGCTTTGGGATCACCTTATTTTAGCCTTCTCACCACTGAAATCCAGAGGAATTTCAGTGGTGGAGATGGTGTTTTAGGGTCCCAAATAAGAGAGGGTCATCCCCTCTCCTTGTGTCTTTAATACTTGTTTTGAATGCCTCGTGTGTGAGCATGTTTGTTAAGCTTATGTTGGCCATATCTTAGCTTGTATTTTGGGTTATTTTGTTGTGGCATACCATTGTTTTTACTTGATTTTGTCACTCCATGCATGCCTTATACACTTGTAGTGTAAATTGCACAAACTAGTCTTGTATGCTTCATGAAGTAGCATGTATTTCTAGCTTGCTTTGTGTCCATTTCAGCATGTTTTTGGTGTTGTTTTAGCATGCCATGACTCTGTTTTGGGTTGGTTTGGTTGGCCTTCGCATGCTCCTTGCACTTGTAGTGCATTTCCATTAACTAGCCTAATGTGTATCATGCTTTAATATGTCATTCTAGCATGCTTTTGGCTAAACTTTAAGAACATTTTGTCCATGTCTTAGCATGCTCTAGCTCTGATTTTTGTTTTTTTGGTCATGCATGACTTGCTTTGTATAGCTATAGTGCATTCTAGCTTGTTAGCTTTGTGTATCGGGTCCACTCGCATGCATTGCTTGGCCTATTTGAATGATTTGGCATCATTTCATATGTGATTTCAGTCCATGTTTCATGGTCATACACTTGCATCTTTCACTCATTCAATGCGTTGGAGGGTTTCCCCCCTTTATGCCTTAACACGAGTCATTGCGTATGCCTTCATGCCTAAGCTTGCGAACTATCATTTCAATGTGTTTTTGGGGTTATTTTTCCATGATATAACTCTGATTTTTGTTGGTTAAGTCATCCCATGCTTGGTCTTAATAGGTGTAGTGCAATCCACCTTATTTGCCTTGTATGCATCATGCCTTATGCCCCTCATGCTAGCTTGTTTTGGCTTCCTTCCATGCATGTTTTATATTCATTTTGACATGTTCTAGGACTGTTTTGGGTTGCCGTTGCGATATACTTCATGCTTTGTATAGCTGTAGTGCAATTGGCCTTGCTAGCTTTGTGTTTTGATGACTCATGCATGCTATCTTTGAGCTACTTAGATGATTTGGCATCATTTAATACTTTATTTTAGAGCATGTAGCATTGCCATGTTCCCACTGCATTCACTCTTTAAATGCCTTCGAGTGTTGTGCATTGTTGCCTAATTTGTGGCCCAGCATGTATGCCCTCTTGCCTAGGTATTTGAGCCTCCATCTTAGCATATTTTGGTCTTTGTTTAGACCTAATTAAGCTTTACCCATGGTTGTTTCATGCACTTGTGCCATGTATTGCATGCCTCCCCTTCGTAGTCCTCTTTACTAGCTTCGTGCTTTAAGGACCTTTGCATGTTATGCTTGCTTTGTTTGAATGATTTGGCATCATTTCATACCTTATTTCAGTGCATCTAGTGTTGTCACACTTCCATGTTTATCACTCCTTGAGCACTCTTGAGAGTTGTGCTCTTAGGCCTACTTGATAGGCCAAGGCATGTGCATGTTTGCCTTGCCATTTTGTGCATTTGTTTTGGTGTTATGGCCACTGATTTGGGCATGACTGAGGTCTATCTATTTTGGTTTAAGTCCATCGAGCATTGTGTATGCCATGTTCATTTCATTGTGTATGCTATGTTGTTTGCATCGTGCATGCTAGTTATTGTTGCATGCTTATGTTGTCTTGCATTGAGTATGCATGCATTAGCATAGTTTGCATACCATTAGCCTTGTTAGGTTATTCATGTTGCATTGCATGTTTACATGCTTAAGTTCTATTGCATATTTGCATGCTTGTGTTGCATTGCATTTTTGCATTCTCCATGTTACATAGCATTGTGCATACCACGTTATGTGTTGCATTGTGTTTGGATTAAGTGTTAATCCGAGCACGAGAAATGAGGGAAGTTTCATACTTGAAGTGATGAAACGTGCCTCAATTCTCGGTCACCGACGCTCTTGATCATACATGATAGAGTTTTAGGCCTTATGTGTTTATTCGTGCATTCATTTTACATTGAATTGTGCAATTTGACTTCTCGGCCATCATGCATCGAAATGCGCGATTGGTGGCCCGAGGGTCGAGAACCACACTCCCTTGAGCTTATGAAATGAGAGGGAGGGTGGTTGTGTACACATACCTTACAAATACATTGCCATGCCCTTTCTTGCTCTCTATTGCAGCAAATTAGAGGAATGCAGCAACAACTGGTCGGCCAGCCAGAAAAACTAGCTGGCCGACCACTTTTTTTGCCCTGTAACAACAAAAAGTGGTCGATAGGTGGTCTCCCACACCAACAACTAGTCGGCCACCCTCCCACAAGTCCCCAAGGTGAGTTGGAAACTTACTGGAGCTTGGTGCAAGTTTCTGAGAGCAGTTGCAAACAGAGGCAAATTGGGGCATCGCGACGGATTTCCGAACGAGGCGACCGGGCATGCATACACTCTTCTCCCTCTGAGGGCCTTGTTTTATTGCTTTACTTAGCTAATTTGCTTAGCTAGTTTACGCTTTGGTTTGTACTTAATTAGTTAATGCGCTTAACTATTCGATTTGTGTTGTAATAGCTTAATTAATTAGCTTGTTAGTTAATTAGTTTTTGTGATGTAATAATTAGTTTAATTAGCTTAGATTAGCTAGTTAGCTTCTTATTCGGACCCTCCATCAAGAGGGCCAATGGTTGTAATAAGCGTGCGTGTGTGTGATGCATGTCTTCCAACCCCCATTTCTTTCTCCCTTTTACTTAACCGCTTACGATGGTTAGTTTTAGGACATATTTCGATTAGCATACCTTATACTTGCATGCGTGCAGCATTCATTTTGTTTTGCATGCACCGGGCTCGGCGCATCATACAAACCGCATTGTATTTTCAATACACTTACTTGAATACGTGTTCAACAGCATGTTACTGTAGACACCCCATTTTTGACCGTCCTCAAGACTTGGACGTCACCATTTGAACACTTGGTGATTATCCATGTTTGTGTTCGTTTGGAGTTCTCGGCTACGCACCTTGCCTCAGGACTTCCGAATTTGACCGTTTTGTGTTTGGTTTTGCACCAAACACTTGTGCTTTGCCTTGGAGGGGCAGGGAATGCCTTGTGAGGCATCCCCACACACCACCGGCACTAGCTAGAGGCCACCGGCTAGTTGGTGTTGCCATCGGCACTATATTGTGCCGGTCGGCACTCTTTTGTGCCGGTCGGCAGTCAATTTTGTCAAAATGAAAATTTTGCCCTGCCGACTCTCTTGGCAGCTTGCTTTATGAGATATTTTAAGTTGCAGCATCTTGCATATTTTTCCCCTTTTCATTTCCCCTCCATACACGTGTATGGAGGGATGAGCTCTTTTTTGGCTTAGCTTGTAAGCTTGGTTTCCTATAAGAGAAGGCTCTCTTCTCTTGGCTTAGGGTTAGCAAACTTAGACATTTTTAGAGAGAAAAGACAGAGAAGAAGCTCTGGTTCCAGGTTAGAAGCTTTGTATCTATCCTATCTCTCTTCTTCCCTCTTGTTTGTACACTAGGTGTTTTTGTCTTACTATTGCACATCAACACCTAGTGTTTCACCTTTCCTTGGTTTTTGAGGTCCCAAGAGGTTGTTCTTGGTGTTCTTGACTGGTTTGGAGCTCAAGGAAGCAACAACATCAACATTTGTGAAGAGGTCTACAAGGGTAACAAAACTAGCCTTTTATTTCCCATTTTTGCATCTTATTTTTACCTGTCTTAAAGCTGTTTTTAAGCTTAGTGTTTAATACAAAAAAGTTCTCTTTTTAGGCCCTCTTGATAGTTTATTAAGAGTGTTTTGTGCTTTGGGGAGGTTTGACCCTTCTTAGGCCTTGAAAAGGCCTCATTTTGTGCTATTTTGTGAGAGCTCCGGGATTTTGGTGTTGGGGTCTCTTCACCACTGAAATCTTGAGGGATTTCAGTGGTGAAGACGATGCCTTGAAGTCCCAAGAAGGAGGGGGTCACCCCCTCTCCTTGATGTCCTTAAAAAGGGCAAGTTTTGCCTCTTGAGGGAGCATTGTGCTTGAGTGTGTGTTGAGCATGTATGGACTGTTATTCATGCTTAGAATATCATGATTTAACATTGCTATGTGTTGGTTTTGGTCCCTTATGCATGCTTAGCATAGTTGCCATGTAATGCCTTGTATTGTCTTAACATACCTTAGGTTGTTAGCCCTAATTTGAGCATGCTTTAGGCTTAGACTTATGAATGTTTTGTGCTTATTTTGACATGTTTTAGCTCTGTCCATAGTCGTTTGGGTTGATCTTGGCATGCATTATATAGCCCCTTTGCATTTTAGGCTTGCTAGCCTTTGAGCATGCATGTGTAGTATGTGTTGCTTGCCTTATTTTGATGGTTTGGAACCATTTGGCATGTCATTTCAGTCCCTTTGGTGTGCTTGTATGCTTGCCTTAGTTGCCTTTTTAATGCTTTAAAAGCATGTGTTGAATGCTCCATGTTTTGGCCATAATGCATGCTTTTGGATTTTAGTCTTTTAGATGCCATCTAGATGGTCCTTTGGGCTTTGTTTTATGTGTTAAAACTCTGTTTTGGGTCGCCTAAGTCTTGCCATGTGTGGTTGTACTAAGTGTGGTTCAATGTCCCTTTAGCTTGCTTCAAGTACTTGGCCCCTTTGCATGATTAACTTGCTTTGTGAGTTGGTTTGGTACTATGTTTTGCATGATTTTCAAAGCTTATGATGCATGCTAAGTTTCCATGATATCCCCTCTCAAGTGTGCTTGAGTGTGGTTTGTTTAAATGCCTAAGTTGTGTGCCTTAACATGTGTACATGTGCATGTGTGTTTAGCTCTCATACTTAGCATTTTGGCCACTGATTTTAGGCTTATTTGGGGTTGCCTAGATCATGTTTGAGGCCATCATTTACTTGCTTGCATATTTGCCTCATGTTGGTTTGTATGCTTTGCATAAGTACATTGCATCGTTCATGTTGCATACTAGTTGACATGCCTAGGATTGCACACATAGACATGCATCCCTTGTCCCTTGATTTGGTGATAGGGATTGGGACTTTGGTTTGCTTGGTTTGCATGCATTTGAGATTGAAATTGCACACTTGATTCTTTGGGCCATCATGCATGGAAATGCGTGATTGGTGGCCCGAGAATCGAGGCACATGTCCCTTTGAGTCACAAATATGATAAAGGGGCATGATTAGTGCATACATTGTTGGAATTACATTGCCATGTAAGTTTTTGCCCTCTGCTTCTTTGTGAGTTGGTTCTTTTGTTTTATTGATCTTGGTACGGCAGTGTTTAGTGCCGACCGGCAGTCAACTTATGGCCGATGGATTAATCTTGTGCCGGTGACCACATATAGCAGCCGGTGGATATTCTGTTTAGCCGGTGGTAATCCCCAACATTCAAGGAAGTAGTTCTGAAACTTTGGCAGTCTTCTGAGGTGCAAAGCAGGGAAAACAGAGGCAATCTAGGCATGGCAGTGCAATTCCAAGCGGAATCCAAGCGCGCGTGCATTGAACCCGCCGGCGACTTCACGAAGCATCGCCTTTCCTTAGATTAATTATTTTGTTAATTTAATTAATTTGTAATATTTTAATTAGCTTGCGTAGTTAATTATTTGTATTATTCTTTTGGTCCCTCCGAGCGAGGGCAAATCTGTAATAAGTGTGGGTGAGTGGGGTGTATGTCTTCCAACCCCCATTTCTTTCTCCCTTTTATTTACCTGCTTATGATGGTAGATTAGGGCACGTTTATTTTAGCATACCTTACGCAATGCATGCGTGCATCCATGCATTTGTCTAAACATGCATCGAGCTCGGCACATCATACAAACTGCATTGTATTTTCAATTCCAAATTGAATACGTGCATCGAATAAAGTGCATTTCACATGCCATTTTTAGGGTTAGCCGAGCCTATCCTACTTACATGTTGTATGCGATGCATTAGACACTCTAACATGAACTAGGGCATGCATGTTTGCTAACTAGTTTCTTGTTTTGGCACGGAGTACGATGTAAGTATTTATGCTTCAGCATATCGCATGCGTGTGAATGTTAACATGATAGTAGGCTCACCATGCGGCTAAATGCTTATATGAGATAAACTGTTTGAATGCCTGTGGGTGGAGGTTGGATTGCTTGAGTTGGAAAACTCATTGAAATCCGTGTTTTAGCCTACTTGCGATAGCAAATTCCAAAGCGTTTTTTTCAAAACCAACGGATATGCAATGCTTATTTCCAAATTAGGCAATCTAGTCTATACTTGTTTGTTGTGCGCATAACATAGTAATTCTAGGCTAATAACTGGAATAAGAACGCATAAAGTTTTCAAAACCTGATATCATGGTTAGTAGAGGCCGGTCTTAGTGGTGAAAAAAATAACTCATAGCTGACCTTCCCCGATCGTACCCAAGCTCCCGAGCCAAGACCACTTTGGTGATGACAGACATGTGGCCTTCGGCACCGAGTCAGGGTTTCCTAAATTTCCCATTTTAAATATTTAGGTGGCAACTCTGTAATCTGGCAAAGCAGTCCATGTTTGGCACTACTTTTTCAAAAATTGTTTTTCTTCAAAACAATTTTCCGGATTTGGACTCTTTGGTTCAAGATTAAGAACCATGACATCGAGTCCGAACTGTAGTGACCCCAATACGGACGGAACGGGACTTAACCCTCCCGGGGCGTTCGGGGACGTCTACAGTTACCAAGTTGCATTTCACATGACATTCTAGATAGCTGAGCCTATCTTAGCTGCATTTTTGCATGTGTTGCATTAGCCATCTTAACATGAACTAGGATCATGCATGATTTCTAACTAGTTCTTTGTTTTGGCTTGGAGTACATTGTGAGTGTTTTCGCTTTAGCATACTGCATGTGTGTTATTGATTACCATGAAAGCATGCTTGCCATGAGGCTAACTGCTTATTTGATATAACTGCCTGAATGCCTGTGGGTGAAGGTTGGATTACTTGAATTGGAACAATTCATCGAATCCCGGATTTAGCCTACTTGCGAGTAGCAAACTTTGAATCATTTTTACAAACAAACGTGCAATGTTTTGTTCCAAATTAGGCGATCTAGTCTATACTTGTATGCTGTGTGCATCACATAGTAATTCTAGGTTAATAATTAGAATAAGAACACATGTGTTTTCAAAAATAAAATATCATACTTAGTATAGGCCGATCTTTGATCGGGTGAGTGGGGTGCTCATTGCATGACCTTCCCCTCTCGTACCCAAGTTCCCGAGCTGAGGCAACTTTGGTGATGATGGACACGTGGCCTTCGGCATGAGTCAGGGTTTCCTAAATTTCTCCCAAAATAAAATATTTAGGTGGCGACTCTATATCTGGTAAAGCAATCCATGTTTGGTACTTCTTTATAAAAATCAGTTTTCCAAAACGATTTGCCGGATTTGGACTCTTTGGTGATTTATCGGTCTCACATTGCACTTTGTGAGATTAGATTCAGAACCGTGACATTGAGTCCGAACTATAGTGGCTCAGAACAAAACGAGATTCGCGCCTTCGAGCACGGATATCGGAGAGTTTCCGGGACGCATCTACAGAGATCCTCACGAGCTAGAAAGTCAGCAATTTCTGGTGATTATTTTGTATACACAATGAAGTCTGATTTTGACATCGGACCTAAAGATGATCCTATTTCATTTTCCAATGCCATGAATAGGGATGATTCTAAATTATGGTATGATGCCATGAAGGAAGAGTTGGAATCTATGGCTAAGAATCAAGTTTGGGAAATTGTCGAGTTGTCTAAAAGAGTTAAAGCTGTTGGCTGTAAATGGGTCTGTAAGACCAAGAAAGACTCAAATGGCAATGTCGAACGATATAAAGTCAAACTCGTAGCTAAAGGTTTCACTAAAAGAGAAGGCATCGATTATCATAATACATTTTCTCCGGTTTCTAAGAATGATTCATTTCGAATTATCATGGCATTAGTAGCTTATTTTGATTTAGAGCTACATCAAATGGATGTGAAAACGGCATTTTTAAATGGGGATCTTGAGGAAGAAGTATTCATGAACCAACCTGAAGGTTTTTGTTCTGATAAAGATAGTCACTTAATTTGCAAGCTCAAGAAATCCATATATGGACTAAAACAAGCTTCCCGACAGTGGTATTTAAAGTTCCACAATGTTATTACTTGAAATGGTTTTTCGGCGAATGTTGTGGACAACTGTATATACCTTAAGGTTAGTGGGAGCAAATACATTTTTCTAGTTCTATATGTGGATGACATTTTACTTACATCTAATGATTTGGGATTGTTGCATGATACTAAACAATTTCTTTCCCAAAATTTTGAAATGAAGGATATGGGTGAAGCTTCTTATGTCATTGGCATAGAGATTCACAGAGATAGGTCCAAAAGGACATTAGGACTGTCTCATAAAGCCTACATTGAAAGAGTTTTGGAGAAATTCAAGATGAGTGATTGCACTCCTAATGCATCACCCATTTTAAAAGGTGACAAATTCAGTTTAAATCAATGTCCGAAGAATGATTTGGAAAAGGAACAAATGGTTAACATTCCCTATGTGTCTGCCGTAGGTAGTTTAATGCATGCTCTAGTTTGTACACGACCAGACATTACATTTGCAGTTGGGATGCTTGGAAGATACCAAAGCAATCTAGGAATGGAACATTGGAAGTCGGCAAAAAAAAATCATGAGGTACTTAAAGGGAACCAAGGACTACATGCTTACTTACAAGCATGTTGATTGTCTTGAGGTGGTTGGATATTCAGACTCGGATTTTGCAGGTTGTCAAGATTCCAGAAAATCCACTTTAGGATATATCTATCTACTAGTAGGTGGTGCTGTTTCATGGAAGAGCGCCAAAGAGACGATAATTGCATCGACAACAATGGAAGCAAAGTTTATAGCATGCTTTGAAGCAACATCACAGGCTATTTGGTCAGGGCTTCGAATTGTGGATTCAATTTCTAGGCCATTAAAGGTTTACTGTGATAATTCGACTGCGATTTTCTTCTCTAACAACAACAAAAGTGGCAGCCGAAGCAAGCATATTGACATAAAGTATCTTGTTGTTCAAAACTGTGTTAAGAAGCAAGAAGTCAGCATTGAGCATATTAGTACCGATATGATGGTTGCAGATCCCATGACCAAAGGTCTTTCTGTAAAGGTGTTTTCAAAACACGTTGAGGGCATGGGACTGATTAGTTAGCTCAATAATTTTTCTAATTGTTGTTTTATTTTATTTTGTCATGACATTTTGATTATTATTAGTAAAAAGCATCATTTTGTGCACCTAAAGTATTTGTGATGCTATGCAGTCCATTGGGACTATTGATCCATAGCGATCATTGGACCCAGAATAACTTATTAGAAGTTATTCATAAAGAATGACACCACATAAAGTTGAGAGTATGATACAATGTAATACATGAAAGGAAATACTTAATTGATAGAGTATAACCACCATGATTCGTGTATTATAACCCTAAGGTTTGAGTATTTTTATTTAATGGCCATAATCAGTTTGTTAATTACCCGACAGTCAACAACGTGTGTTATATGTGCCAAGTGGGAGAATGTAAGAATATCCATAAAGTGGCTCATGTGCCACAGTTGTTTTATTTATTTATTTATTTATATTATATATATTTATTATATATATTTAATTAGTTTAATGGTTAATGGGTAACTAACGTCTGTTCACTATCTCATATAGTGGTTTCATGGGACCTTACAACTTCCCTGATAGTGGGAAGTTATAAGGAGTTATACTTGGATATAGGTCCAAGACTATCTATATATATGCTTGTGATAGCCATCAAACACAGATGTTGTTTTTCGTAAATAGAATAGACTTGAAACTCTTTTCCCATATGGTTCTGTGAAAGTGTTTTGAGAGTGTTTTCTTTATACATTCAAGATTTGGCCATCCAAGAACAAGATTCAAAGGCTTGAACATCATGTCAGGAGGTATTCTTCTTTCTAAATTAATATTATTTTGATTCTCACACTATCGTCTAATCACCTTCATACTCAGGCATTGTTTGGCAAAGGATTTTTTTGCTTTTTGGGCTAAAATTCACAAATGAATAAAATAAACTAAAATAGTTAATAAGATAAAATATCACATCAAACCTATAATCATTTTACTTTTTTTTTCTCACAAATATCACAATCAACTACAAAAAAATCCAACCATCTTTCTAAATACAAATATTTTAGTGTACTAAGATAGTCAAAAACTAAAATAGCCAACTTCCCAAACGAAACTTCTATTTTGTGGGTCTCATCCTAGACCCACAATGATGATCTGAACAGTTTATCTCATAAGCACAATAATTGATCGGAGCCTAAATGTTACACATTTGACCCGTTAACATACATTTTGTAAGTCTATTTATTTGTATTCACTACAACAAAATTGAATTTTTATGGCTTGCAATGCATGTCGTAAAAACTCTTTCACGACATGACACCAATGCCGTTATATGACATGTTGTGGAAAGTTAAATATCATTTACGGCATGCAGGTAAAGTTGTAAAAAATAATAAATTAAACATTAATGACATACTTTGTATGTCGTATATAACTTTTTACGACATTTTTGTCATGCCATAAATTATCATACCTTCTATGGCATAATTTTGCATGGCGTAGAAGGTTGTTTTTAATATATTTATAGCATGCTTTGTATGCCATATATAATATTTTACGGCATTTTCTTGCATGTCATAAATCATCAAAATTTTCACGACATAATTTTGTATGCCGTAGAATATCATTTTTAATATATTTATGGCATACTTTGTATGCCATACATAATCTTTTACGGCATTTTCTTACATGTCATAAATCATTACACTTTTCGCGGCATAATTTAGCATGCCGTAGAAAGTTATTTTTAATATATATACACACGCACGAGAACTAACCTTGCCTAGCCGTATGCACATCCAAACAAAGACAATAGCTTATAAAGTGCGGCAACTTGTGAACAAACCAAGTAATAGCTTATAAACTTAAAGCCCTAAATCTCTAAGGCATTAGCATTTTTTGGTAACACTGTTAGAAATATTTCAATTAAATTTGGCTCTTAACCAATTTAGCTAGACTCGTGCAATGAAATATGTTAGCATTTTCATTTCCATCATCTAATCTAACCTACACACAGATACATCTCTAAAATACTGAGCTTCCCCTGGAAGATAAATGTGTCAGTATACTTAACTAAGCAAGAACTTGCAGATTTTAACAAAAGAAAAATCAAACCAAATTTACTACTAAATTTTCCACTAAGATTAAAATTTCAGTATTGGCAAATCCCCTTTATTTTATATCTCAGCATCACTGTTAACAAACATACACCAGTTTTGTCATGAAACTAGAATTATGTACATCTATGAAGATCCAACATAAATCTGAAAAAAAAGAAAAAAAAAAAAGAGAGAGAGAGAAGTAAGCTAGTGTCCCAAGTATGTCCCCTGCCTTTTGGAAGCCTGCAGAGATGACACCATCATTCTCTGAAGCAGTGAGTTCCTGCTCAACCTTTTCAAGACCTTTACTCACAACTTGCATTTCTTCAGCTAAAAACTTCTATTGGATCTGGCCATTTGATATGCAGATGGAACAAGTGAAAGCATATAAATTAGAATAGAAACACACCAATTTAGCTGTAAGTTTCATTCTGCATTTACTTACCCACAACATCCTGAGAAGGCACTTCACCAGCATTAAGGACATAAACTATATTCTTCACCTCTTCTGAGGTTCCATTCTACATAAACATTCAATTCAAATCATGAATCAGTTTCATCCTCTAATCATAATTCATAACCAAGCAATCAAAAAGTCAATGAGTCATCAAATAATACTGATTATCTTCATCTTTTTTTTTTTGATAAGTAACTGGCAGTCAATACATTGTACCACATATTAAATAATTAAACAAAACATAACAAAATTTCCAACCAACAGAATAAACAGTAATGCTTTTTGTCAACGTTTTCCACAGTAATAATCGAAACCCCTTTTCAATTTCAATTCATTTATACCACCAAAACAATCAAGATCTAATTCCTTGGTAAACAACAATACAAAACATTTTAAACATCAAATTTTATTCAATTAAGACTAATATATCATCTATAATCCAAAAAAAATAAGGCCAAATCTCACCTAATTTAAACATCATCTATTAAATAATTAAGACTAATACATCATCTATCATCAAATTAAACATTAGATTTTAATGGACAAATCTCCAGATTATAACAAAAAACATATACCCAATCAATTTGTTTCACACCAAATCTGACCTAATTTATAATCCAAAAAATAAGAGAGTTCTTTTACTCTTCTTCATTTCTAATCATTTCTTACCAAATCACCCAATCCAAACAGACAGTTAGAAACAAGAACAATCAATCATATATATATATATATATATTCATAAATTTTGACAACGAAATCATACTACAAGTGAGATAGTGAGTGTGTATGTACGTCTAATCTGATTCTATACACACAAGTGAGATAGTGAGTGTGCATCATGTGCTATTTCATCCATAACCAATGGAAAGAACTCAAGAATGTATCCAATGTAAACTACTTTATCTCACCTTCAGGCTCATGAGCAATGAATTTATAGATGTTTCAATTAAGCATTTCTTAGCCTCATTTCGACATATAAAATCCTGAGAGAGGAAGTGCCAAAATCTGGATTAGGTCCATGGACAGCAATCAAATCGTTGAAAACCATATTGAATTAAATATAATGAAGAGCCACCAAGTACAGATAGGTTTCAGCCATATAAACTTTGAATTGCAAGAGGTACTGAAATATAGGAAGTTAAGAGTTGGGGCTGGAGTGCATTACAAACAATTAAAAAAAAAACTACAATTGGCAATCCATAACATGTTACATAACCAAATCAATAGAAAATTTCATTGAAGAGCTACAAACACAACACAATTCAAAATACCTCACAAGCTCCTGTCTCTCTATGAATCCTTACTACTTGAGATCATAGAGTTGAAATGAAACTGCAAGGGAGAAAATTTTAGTGAGTTTGAAAATTGGATGTGGATGTGGATGTGTTTAATATACTTTTCAAAATCCAGCTCAAGTCAGAACCCAAATTTTTCATTTTTTTTTCTCAAACAAATATATGGCCTAGTATTGCTCAAATTAAAACACATAAATAATAAGTCTCATATAAGTAGCCCCTACAATGCAACGATTTCACAAATATGCTGATACAATCAAAACTAACACATCTATTAACCAAAACAAAAAAAGAAAGCAGAAAAAGCATAGAGACATCAAAAAGTGAAACTTTGATGAATTTCTCATTTGAGCATATAATCGAACACGTTGTGGGCAAAAATTTTTACAAAGAGGAAGAAAACAAGGAGGAACATACAACAGAACAAGAAGGAAGAAAACATGTTTGGTGTTTCAGAAGGTAGAACATACACAGATATATATATATATATATTGAGATTGCAAGACTGCACCTCAATCTTCTACAAATATCACATACCGCCATCACCGTTTCACCATCAAATTCTTGGAATTCCCAAGTCAACAAACACATCTATCTGAAAAACTTTCACTGCTAAGTTGTAGTTTTTGGTCTTTTTCACAAACGGTGGAACTATATAGCTCATTTACAACAACGGTGGAACTATAGCTTTCTTTCAACTCCATGGACAAGTCAGGCAATAAACAGATAGACCACACTCGTGATTCAAATTCAGATTTTTAACAAGAAGAAAAGTATAAACCTAAAGATACAATGAAATTGTGAATCAATAATTAAATAATACAGCGAACAATGATGAAAGATACTCACAGTGGAGATGTCACTGATCAGAATCACATATTTGAAACTCTCCTCCACCATTCGATGGATTGATTGATTGATTAATTGAAGGAATGATCGATTGAGAACACAGAGAGAGGATGCGAGATCGAGAGCAATCGAGAGAGAGAGTTGGGAGATCATGAGAGAGAGAGAGAGAGAGAGAGAGAGAGAGAGAGAGAGAGAGAGAGAGAAATCCCGTATTGACACAAAAAATTGATATTTAATATTGGAATGTCATCTTGTTGCCTTGAACCCTAATCAAACCAATCATTTATAATACTATTTTCCCCCTTTTTGTTTTCCTTCCAATTTTTGGTAAACTGCTGCTTAATTCATGTTTATTGAAATACATGAAAAATATGTTTAGAGATTTATTGTTATATTTTATTTTTATGTTTCTATAAAAATCTTAAAATTTTGTTTGGATTATAAATTTGGATAGAAATTTAAAAATACAAAAAGAGAATGTGATTGAAATTTAATTATACTTTATTTATCTATTTTTAGTAATTTTTTAGAGTAGTTAAAGTTGGATTTTTTATAAAATTAAAAATATACTCAAATAAGTTTTAAAAACAATTAGAGCAAAAATATTTTTTACATTGTCCTCAATTAGAAAAATTTAAAGTAAGAAGCTTGGTTGAAAATTGTTAGTTTTTTATATTAAATTTTTTTTTTAATAGATGTTTTCACGACATGCTAATGCATGCCGTATAAAGTTATAATATTTTATGACATGAAATGTATGTCATCTTAAGTGTAAATGTTTTACGACATATTTTTATATGCCGTGAAAATATACATTTTTTAGGGCATACTTTTGCATGCCATAAAAAAAAAATAGATTGAATTTTTTTTTTTTTTTTTTGTTAGAAGTTGTTAATGCATGCCGTGTAAAGTTATAATATTTTACAATATGAAATGTATGTCGCCTTAAATGCAAATATTTATGACATATTTTTGTAAGTCGTGAAAATATACATTTTTTTATGGCATACTTTTGTATGCCATAAATATATGAATTCACGACTTACATAGTATATATGTCGTTGTTGAAAAAACATTAATGGCTTGAAAAAAAAAAAAAATGCTGTAAAATGTACTAATTATAACATACATTTGATGTATGCCGTAAATTTAAACCCATAAATAGTTAGTTTTGTTGTAGTGATTATTTTATAATTTTGTGTACTTTTATATGTCTATAGATATTTTAGTATTTGTATATAAACTAATGTAAATAATATATTTTATATATTAATATATTATACAGTATTGTGCACTTTACAAAAATTGGAGCCAAAAGTGAAAAGAAAGAAAGAAAAAGACAGAAAAGAAAAGAAAAACCAAAAACAAACAAACAAACAACCAAGGTGGCGGTGGCTAATCACCCCACCGCTCAATTATATATAAATATATAAATCTTTTATTATATTATTATATTAGTTATATTATTATGTTTGTTTTATTTGTAGGATATTTCTTCTATAAGAGAAGAAGAAGAGAAGATGACGAAAAAAGAGAGAGCAAGGGAAGCCCAACGGAGCAAAGGGCTTCTCTGCCCATGGGAGGAAGAGAGAGAGAGATAAAAAATAAATAAAAATAAAAATAAAGAGAGAAATTGGAGAGTTTATTTTGTAAAATATTAGAGTGTGAAATAATTTTCCTATCTTAGGATAAAGATGAAATCCTGACTAAATAATTAGAGTAAGTTAGTATTTTTAGTTTTAATTTTATTTGGATACAATTGTATAACTCTAGATCTTTTTGGTGCAATAAATGTTTTACTCAAATTATGTAATATAATGGTTTTTACTGCTGTATATTATAATTTGTAGACGAGTCATACCTAATAAAACAGGTCATGCATCAACCATAGTTTAGTTTAGTGGTAATAGTCCGTACTAAGCGAAGATGATTCATGACTTTCTGATTTTGATATACAAATTCTCTTGATGATGGATTTTTGATCAACTTACATCATTGTATCCAAATCAATGATATTCTAGGACTGAATACAATTACTCCCAATTATAAGGTTAGTGGTGGATTCGAAATTCTAAGATATTTATTTCATTTTGTTTATTTAATTGTTTAATTTTCACTCTAAATATTTGCAAACAAATCTAAATTTCTAAATTAAATTATTCATCATTAGTCCCTGTGAATCGACACCTGGTCTTAACCGCTATTCTACGGAATAATTTTTACTTGGTTTTAAATAAAACATTTTGGTGTACAAATGACCATATCAACAATAAAGCTAGGTTGGGCAAAAAATTAGTTTCATAGGATGTCACTAGACATATGAGACACATGAACAAATTATATTCTAACAATTATTTTAAATTTAAACCATTTATTTTATAAAATAAAATCCTATTTGTTCATCTATTCATTAATATCCGATGAAATTAATTTTTTGCAAAGACGGTTTTCACTACGAGATTTACGAGATTAATAGTTCAAATTATCATTCTGGACCCAAAATGAGATTGACAAAATGAAGTATGGAAGGGTACAGAGGATACTAGTATGGAGATGAGTCATTCCTATAGATATTCACACCCAAAAAAAAGGGGACCTTAAAAAGAAAAGAAAAAAAAAATAGAGTTTGACTTTTATAGCAAAACAAGTCCCAAGTGTTAGGTTTTTGTAATTGACAATCTCGTTTGATAAAACATCTTTCAGTTGTAATTTTATTCGCTCTTTTGTTTTAGTGAGGATTTGAGTGTTTAAATGTGAATCCAACCCGAATTATGCATATTTAGAGAAGTTTGTGATCTTGAGCCTTTCATATTTGCCACTTCACTGACCATGTACAGGGATTGGGCAGTAATTTGTGCGCTACAGCGGTGAATAAGAGCATCCAACATCTCTACTTACAAACTGAACTTCTGGGAAAGATGTTTCACTGCTCTAACAGTTGGCCTATATGTTTTTCACTGCCTTTACTCACATTGCTCGAGCTTTTGGGAAAGATGTTTCATCGCTCGAGCGATGAAATGTCCACTTGAGTGGTCGCCCTATATGCTTTGCACCGTCTTTACTTACACTGCTCGAACTTTTGGGAGAGATGTTTCACTGTTAGAGCTGTGAAATGTGCGCTCGAACAGTCAATCAATATGTTTTGCATCGCCTTTACTCACATCGCTTGAGCGGTCTTCACGATCTTGTTTACTATAAAGTGCATCATTTGCTGTTTTAGGGTTTAAGCAATCCAAATTCTGGAAGAGTAGAGCTATCAAGGTTTTCTATATTGGAGGATATTTTTATAAGTGTTTCATTGATAATTTGAGAGTGATCAGTGAATCTATGAGTTTCATATTAGTATAATTAAGGCGTTTGTCTTTATTCTTTTATTCAAAAAACAGAGAGGTGTTCTTCGGTGGATTCCGAAGAACTTGGCCCTGAAGTTTTGGTGGATTTTTGAGTGACTCACCATCATGGATTTAACATTGGCCAAGACAATTTCGTGGTGAAAACGGTGGTGGAAGAGGCACATCGAGTTCGGTTTAATTTGGGTATAGATTTGTTAAGTAATTGAGAGTACACATTGTAATTCATTTTTATCTTCTTAGTGGATTGTTTTATGGTTTTGGCTTGTAATTTTTTTATTACAATTAGAGGCGCTCCAATTGTGGGCTTTTTCCACGTTAAATCGTTGTGTCGATTTATTATTGATTGTTTGATTGTGATTGGTATTCACAATTTAAAATTGAAACATAATCATGAATCAATATCTAAGGGATTTTAGATTTTTCACTAAGCTTTTAATTTTTTCAATTTAAACTCTAATATTTTAATTTGTTTTCAATCTAAATCATTTGTCTATTTTCATTAAGTAAAATCGACAAAAAAGTATTTTAACAGTTAAACTCAATGTATGTGTACTATTTTTCATCAAGTTTAATGACTAAAATATCTTTTAAAATGATTTTACTTAAGGAAAATTGATCGGAGCCTAAATGTTATACATTTGACTTGCTAACATACACTTTATTAGTTTATTTATTTATATTATTTTATAATTTTGTGTCTGCATATATATTTTAATGTTTATCCATAAATTAATGTAAATAATATATTTTATATATTAATATATTATAAAATGTACAGTAAAATATTGTGCACTTTACGAAAATTGGAGCCAAAAGTAGAAAGAAATAAAGAAAAAGAGAAAGAAAAGAAAAAAACCAAAAACAAACAAATAAATGAGGTGGTGGTGGCTAATCACCCATCCCTCAATTATGTATAAATATATATATATATATATATATATATTATATTAGTTATATTACCGGGTTTGTTTTATTCGCAGGATATTTCTTCTATAAAAGAAAAAGAAAAGAAGGCGAGGAGACAAAAGGGGAGAGAGGCACTCAAGGCAGAGAGCTCAAGGTAGGAGGAGAGGGCTTTGGCCCAGAGTCGGAGTGTTTAATTTGTAAGTATTAGAGTGTAGTAATTCTCTTCTTAGGATAGAGATAAAATCCTGACTAAATAATTATGGTAAGTTGTATTTAGTATTTTTAATTTTGATTTGATTTGGATATAGTTGTATAACTTTTAGATATTTTTGTGCAATAAAAGTTTTATTCAAATCATGTTATACAATGATTTTCACTGGTGTATATTAGAATTGTTAGACGAGTCATATCTAATAAGACGGGTCATGCATCAAACTGTAGTTTAGTGGTGGCGGTTCGTGCTAAGCGAAGATGATTCGTGACTTTTTGATTTTGATATACAAATCCTCTTGATGATGTATTTTTGATAAACTTACATCACAGTATTCAAATCAATGATTTTCTAAAGACTAAGTACAGTTACTCCTAATTATGAGATTAGTGGTGGATTCGAAATCTTAAGATATTTATTTTATTTTGTTTAATTAATTAGTTTAATTTTTATTCCAAATATTCACAAACAAATATAAAATTTTAAATTAAATTATTCATCATTAGTCCATGTGGATTGACACCGGGTCTTAACCGCTATTATACGGGATAATTGTTTTTACTTGGTTATAAATAAAATATTTTGGTGTGCAAACAAACCGATCAAAAATAGATGAATAGTTTAAACTGAAAACAAAATTAAAAGATTAGGGTTTAACTTGACAAAATTAAAAGCTCCTGAATTATTTTATTGCAAGAATCAAATTCTAGTATTTCTTTTTTTCTTTCTCCAAACAAATGTGATTGTCTATCAAACATGTTCAACGTTTTTCACATATTATTAAATATTGTACCAAGCATATTTATAATTTATTTTAAGTTTTCAAGTTAATAATTAAAAAAATTATAATTATAAAAATTAACTTATAAGTGATATCAAATGAACCATTATGGTTTAATTAGTGAAGAAAAATAATGGTAGCGTTTGGTTATATTTTGGAATTATGATTTCGATCAAAAAATTTCAAAATTCTTTTCAAAACTTATAACCAAACACTAAAATCAAAACTTAAACCAAACTCTTTTCAAAACTCTATTTTTTTTAAATATTGAAAAAATATATATATTTTTCTTTTGTTCTTTAAAATTATTTTTTATTTTTTATTTTTTTGAAAAAATATTTATTTAGAAAATATTATTTTTATTTTTATTTTTGAAGAAAAATATTTTTATAATTTTTATTTTTTTGAAAAAATATTTTGTATTTTTTTAAGTATGGGCCAAATAATTTGTTATGATTTACATATATATCAGCGATCTAAAAAAATTTTAAAACTTAAAAAAATTAAATATTTTTAAAAAAATACAGTTCACAAATGTAGTAAATACAACGCACATTAAAAAATAAATAAATATTTACAATAAGAAATATTTTCCCTAAAAAATAAAATTAAGAAAATTTTTAAATATTTTATAAAAAAAAACCCCAAAACAATTTCAAAATATAATTCAAAATTCTTTTCAAAACTCATAACTAAACAAGTTTTCTATTTTCAAAACTCATTTCAAAATTATAATTCTAAAACTAAACCATACTGAGCCAATGCGTCACTCTCTCTTATTTGTGACTTTTTCTTCATTCTCTGCATGTAAAAATGCTGACCTCTTCTACTTGATGGCATTCTCTCTTTCACATCCTTTCTCTCTCTCTACAAAATTGTATGTATATATAGGGATGTAAATTGAGCCCGGCTCGGGTAGGCCCATGTTAGGCCGCTCCTGCTCCTGCCAAAATCCAGGCCGACCCACAGACCAGAAAATTAGGCCCAAGCCCAGGCTGAATGGGTATTCGGGTATTAGGCGGGCCGGCGGACTAGGCTTTGGGCCAGACCAGCGGAACTAGATCTGGACTCAGGCTTAGACCAGGCCTGGGTGGGTTTGAACATTTTTGTTTTTCTATTTTTTCTTTTCACTAAAAATGACATTGGGCCTTGGGCGAGTCGAGTTTTGAGTAGGCCTTGAACGGGCTAATGGGCCAGGTCGACAAGTCAGGCTGAGCTTCAAACTAACGACCCAAGCCTAGGTCCATGGTCCCAAGTTGGGCCCAGGCCCGGCTTGGCTAGGCCTAGGCCCACCCCAAGCTACGGGCATGTAGACATCCTATTTTTGACCGCCTTTAAGACTTGGGCACCTCGTGGTGAGCACGCAATGATTAATTAGTACGCTTGTAACATGCCCAGGGGGTACCCGTGCGCTTTAAATAGTTCGAACCCTCGATTTCTTTAATCTAGTCTCACGAGTGCAATGTAAAACATAGATGAGAGTCTAGATTTGACAACTTTTATTGAAAATCCATTTTATGGCAATTTTGTCAAAAATGGACTGTGTCATCAGATCTCAGAGTCACTACTTAATATTTATTTTGAAAAAATTAGGAAACCCGTGACTCGTGCCAAGGTCACTGTTCATCGTAACCAATGATGCTTGGCTCAAAACCTTAGATATGAAGGGGGAAGGTCATTAATTGAGCACTCACACTCACCCGATCAAAAGATCGGCTTTTACTAAACCATGATATTAATTTTATTTTCTTTATATGTTCATGTTCTGATTATTTAATAAATTCTAAAATTTACTATGTGAAACATACAATTATAGACTATGCCATTCATTTTGGAATAATTTGATTTCATGTATTTTGAAAAACGTTTTGAAGATGTACAACACAAATAAATTAAGTTACAAACATGAAAAATCAACATCATTTCAAATTAAGCAACACAACCCCCATCTACTGGCATTCATACAGTTATATCAAGTAAGCAAGTAGCAACATGGTAAGATGCTAAACATAAAAAGAAAAAATTATGTACTAGCGGGATGCTAAAGTATAACAACTTACATATTTATCAACATCCCGTGAATAGCTACAAAACAAAGTTAGTAAAACGTGCATGATCTTATATACAAAAATCCTAATGCAATTCACTCATGAGATGCAACTAAAGATTCGGCTTCAAAGATATGATATGTGAATGATCTTAAAAACATGAGATAGCACACATAATCACATAGGAATTGATTAAATCCACAAATGCAAACTTAGCCGAATCAAGATGCATGAAACATGGATGCAAAGCATGGATATAATGAAAAATAAAATATGATGCATATTCACAAATAAAGAAAGTGAGTAAAAGAACATGATAGAAATAAGCGGAGCTGGAAATTATTACAACATTTTAAATATTATAAATCCGAGTGTGAGAGAGAGAGAGGAAAAAAATTACAACAAAATAAAAAATAATAAAAAAAACCTCACAAAACACTCAAATTAACAGAAAAAATATACACTGAATAGGCCTTGGAGATCATTCACCGAAAATTTGTTTGCTGCTCTATTTTCACTTGTGGAAAATCTTTTGGGAATTTCTGTTCTTCATACAACAAGACCAAAACAAAGCAAATAAAACCTTTTCAAGAGAAATGATATAATATATACAAAAATTATCAATTGAAAAATCTAACAAATATTCACAAATTATCACATTTTGTTTGTGGCTAAAATTAAAGCTTAATCCGACAATCTTTAAAAATTATTCAGAATTTCACAATTCTGACTTCACAGTTGTGTCCGAAATGTTCCTTTTAGTTAGGAATAACTTTGCCACATTTCCAGGGGCCTTACTAAAAATTCTCCCAGAAAGTCGGGCCACACCACAATTATTTGAAAATTTTGGGCCATAGTGAAATTTTTAGAATTCAAGAAATATTCCGTTAACATGAAGGAATATTTTGTGAAACAAGAAATATTCCGTTTGCTGATGTTAGCGATGCATCATGCTAACGTCATCATCCACAAATAATATACACCAAAATGAAATAAAAAGACAAATATGTTGTTCTGGGGGGTTTGAACCCCTGACTAAAGGCCCAACACCCAACATCTTAACTACTGAGCCAAGCCAAACCTTGTGAAGTGCTTTTCCACAGATAATATTTAGATTGAAATACCAACAAGAAATAGCACCCACGTAGATGTTTCAGACAACTTTCATGTTTCATTTCATTTTATTTTATTTTCTTTTATGATAAATATAATGGTGGTTTCACCCACTACTGTACCAAAAAATATATATATACATATATTACAATATAATATAATTAGTAGAAAATTTTATCAATCAACCATTTTTAGCAACACAAGTACCACATATTTTCTTGTATGATAAATATAATGGTGGTTTCAACCACCACCGTATCAAAATATATATATATATATATTACATTATAATAATATATAATATAATTTAATTAGTAGAGAAATTTCATCAATTAACTATTTTTAGCAACACAAGTATCACATATTTAAAATAAGAGAAATAGAAAGAAAATAAATGAGAAAATTGTAAAATTTCACCTTTGGAGGAAATGGTGAATTTTCTGATTATCAAACTTTCTTCTTTACACCCTCACAGTTATGGTGTATGCTTTGGAATCTCAGTAAGAAATTTTAAATTTTAGTTTTAAAAGATGGTATGACAATGAATGTGGTATGTAAAAGGCATTGAAGGAAAAAAATAAAAATGACGAAACAAACTCTCTCTGTTTTTTTAAACAATTCTCTCCTCCTCTCTCGTTTTTTTTTTTGTATTTCCCTCCTCATCTTCTGAAGATCAATCCCATTTATAGACCAATGTAAAACAATAATAAAAAAGAAGGTGGATGTTAAAGATGGTGCATTATGGAGACATCTTCCATTATCTTCTTTCTTTTCCTTTTCTTTTTCTTTCTTTTATTTCTTTATTTGAATGGGTGGGTGGATTTCTCCACCATCTTCTATCTTCCTATTTTTTCTTTCTTTCTTTTCTTTCATTTGAATGGGTGAGATTTCCCCACCGGAAAAGTCTTTTTTTTTCTTTTATTATTTTTTATGATCATTTTTTTTATTTATTATATATGCATGATTGAATTAGATGCGTTTGTGCCGCGCACTTCCCTTTTCTTTCTTTTTTTATTTATTATTTTATTTTAAAATATATATAATATAATATATAAAATATCTAAAATATATAATTTATACCAATTTATATAAAAACACCAACAATATGAACAACCACATAAAATTATGCAAAATTACAAAATACTAAACTAATGAAATATTTAGTAGTTTAAAACAATTTGGCCAAAATGGTGAAGGTTGGGATTAAAGCGTAAATCTGATTTTTTTTCTGCTGAGAACGTCGCAAAATAGTATATTCCAACTTTTATCGTCGGGTGGTCGGAAGAAAGGGCCCAAGTCTTAGTGTCAGTCAAAATGGAGTGTCTACAACGCTGTACAATTGTTCAATTTCCTCAGCAAAAGGCTTCAGTTTTCCAACTTCAGAGTCCAAACCTTGTACCCCCTTTGAACCAAAACCTATTTCTCTTCAACTTGACTGCTCAGAGGCCTACTGGCTGACAGATGGCCGGTTGGCCAATTTTATTGGCTAGCGGTCCCCTTTCTTGGCCGGCTGACCATGTTTCCTAGTAGGCAGATATTTGTTGCTAGTTGTCCCCCCCATGTGCATGCCTTGCACCAGTTGGCTCCATATAGATATTTCCAACTGAGAAACTTGTTTTTCTATAAGTAGATGACCACCCCTCTTGATTTTAAGTGGGAAAAATTTGTGAAGAGCTAAAAACTTGTAAAACACTCTCCCTCTCTATCTTGCAATATACATACACTATACATACACTTCCTATAAATTTGAGGTTGTTTGCTAAAGTTATTGAGCCAAAATTTTAGATCTTGAGAGAGAATACTTTGTGGTTTGTGAACCAAAGAGTCTTCTCTTCAAAGGTATAACTCTGACCTTGTTTAAACTACTCTTCTCTCATCTTTTTCTTGCTGTTTTTATACTATTTTTGGATAGTTTTTTTTTTTTTTTTTTTTTTTTTGGGGGGGGGGGGGTGTAAAACTTGTGATTAAAAGCTACCAAAGGTGGAGGGGTTAACCACCCTTCCTTAAACTTTATTCCATAAACTTATATCCTTGTGTTTCCTACTTGTTTCTCAACTTTTGGCTATTGATTTTCAGAGTTTTCAGAGGCTAAAACATGTGATTTTAAGTTCCAAAAAGTGGAGGGGTTAGCCACCATTCCTTTGACTTGCTTACTAGCTTTAACTCTCTCTTATTTTTACTCACTTTTTCTAGATTTTCATACTAATTTTTAGCACTATTTTATGAGTTTTGGGACTATTTTGATGTGTTTATTTAATTTATGCTTTGAATATTATGGTTTTCTTGTTGTAAGTCCTCATGTATTTGGGGGTTTAGGCTACAAACACTAATTCATTTGAATTGATAGCTTTTCATTCCTTATTTTTCATGTAAAGAGTCTCACTTTAATAACCATCTTTGCATAATCATCTTTGCAACCTCTTTTCTTTCTTGGTTTTCTTTGTTTAAGAGTTGTTTCAAATGATTGATTGTTGTTCAAAGCATGAGAAAGTGATCTTCCATGCTTAATGGTTTAATCTCTTCAGAGGTTCATTACCAAGGCATTACATCTCTCTCATGTTAAACACAATTTCTTGTTTGACACTTCTTTTCATTACTGGACGTAATTATCACTTTAGGATAAAATGAATAAAGGATGGAAAGGTAATGTAAAAGAGGCAATAAAATTAGACTAAAAATGGTAACAAGATAATAAAATTAGATTGGGTTCAATCGGACGTCATATTGAACCCATTGAGTCTTGAATCATTACAGACTCTTTAATGATGTTAACGAGTCAAGAATTAATGTCTGCCACTTCCCTTGAGGTAACTCCATGATAGGGAGGAGGTTTTGTTGGTCTTTTGTTTCCTTTCATTGAGTCTTTGTCCTATACGTTCATAGATCACCACGAAACAACTTTGCAAATATTAATGATTTGCGAATCGAATATACCCCTCCCTTGATCAGTTCCATGATAGGGAGAGGTAGAAAGGACAAATATCTCCTCAAAACCCTCTGTTTTTGCTCTGTTTCATTTCTGTGGCAGCGGGGCAATACCAAAAAACAATAGTCGGCCGACCACCCTTCAATTCGGTTGACCACTTTCCAAGGCTGGCCGGCCACCCTATTTTGTGCAAGCAGTATCATTTTCATGACAAAACAGAGCAGAAGTTAGAGCAAAAACAAATTAATTTTCTAATTGCAAACAGAATTGATTCTGGCAGCAAAACATAGAGGTTTTCGGGAAGAAGTTCTTATTTGTGCGCGTGCGAAGCTTCATTTCCCGTGGTCCTTTAATTAATGCTTTGATAATAGTATGTTTAAATTCATTGGATTCGTTTGAAATCGTAATAGCTAGTTCAATTAGTTAATTTGTTGTTGTAATAATTACTTTAAATTTAGAAATTCGGACCCTCTTGTTTGAGAGCAAACATGTAATATTGTGTATGTCTTCCAACCTCCATTTCTTTCTCCCTTTTATTTACATGCTTATAATAGTAGCATCATGTTTTACATTTTCATATCATTACCATGCCTTGTATCATTTTTGCATGCATTGGGTTCGATTCATCATTCTAACTTTATTGGCATTTCCTACTTATTTAAATACGTGCGCTATCGCATGCTTTGAGTTGAGTCATATACCATGTTAAATAACTGAACCTAATAGTTGCATTTTGTATGTGTTGCATTAGTTACTTTTATATTAGAGCATTCATTTTTCTAACTACTTTATTCTATTTTGGCTTGCCTCGGTTGAGTACTAGGTGAGCATTTTTGCTTTAGCATATTGCATGTATGTTAGTGTTGCCATATCAAACATATTACCATAAGGCTACGTGCTAATTTGATATATCTCTTGAATACCGGCGGATGAAGGCTATTTTGTTTAAGTTGGGATGATTTGATTAATGTTCATATGAGCTCACTTTTTCAAGTGGTACATATTCAAAATACTTTTCCAAACAAACATGAACTCAAAGCATTCCAAAGTGAGTGACTTAGTATATACTTATGTGCTTCACATAACAAATTAGCATTATTAATCAGATTAAGAACATATAATGTACATAAAAATCACATCATAATTAGTAAAGGCCAATCTTTGATCGGGTGAGTGGGGTGCTCAATTCATGACATTCCCCTCTCATACCTAAATTCAGCCGAGACACTTTGGTGATGACAGACAAGTAGTCTTTGGCACGAGTCATGGGTTTCCTAAATTTTTCAAAAATATTTAGGTGGCGATTCTGAAATCTGGCAACGCATTCCATTTTTGGCATCTTCAATAATTAAATGGATTTTTCTCAGATTTATCAGATTTGGACTCATTTGTGTTCTTTCTGTTTCACATTGCACTTGTGAAACCAGATTCATAACCACGAGAGTCTGAACAGTAAGGCTATCGTATCTAAGGAAACTAAACCCCTCAGAGGAGCACGAAAAGCAAGCTACAGGGCGGGCAACCCACAAGCCGCAGACCATTTTTACACTCCTAAGTATATATAAACTTCTATACAGGTGATGATTGAAGTCATCAACCAAAGAAAAAGCGAAAGCTAGGAAAAAAGAAAATGGCTTTGATTTCAAAAATGTTGATGCACTTGGTGATTATAGCCACACTTCTTGTCATTTTACTATCTTCCTCTAGCAAGTCACAAGCTCAAACTCAAGCCCAAGTCCAAGTCTAAGGCCGAACTCAAGCCCAAGTAGGGTAACATTCATTTCCTTTACTTCTTTATTTCTTTCTTCATATCTTTTTTGTTCAGTTAACTTTATCCTTGTTCGAGTCTAAAACTCAAAAAAAGTTTCAATTTATTTATTTTGCTACTAAAAATCCTCCTTTCTTTTTATATGCATTAAAGCATTAATTGAAGCTACTACTTTTGTGTTAAAAATTTAGAAAATAATTTATTATGTATCAACCTGTAATAGAGTAAAATATTGCTCTTAGGTCATGTTTGTTTGGCTCCATAGGTGAGGAGATTAGACTAACAATCTTGTGGGCCCTACATAAGCTACGTTTAGTTGACAAAATAGAAAGAAACTAGTAATCCTATAACACTATCATACCCCCACATGAGTGGGATTAGCTTTCCATGAGAGAAGTGGGATTGCTAATCCAATCCCATGAGATTGGGTGTGAAAAGACAACTTTTTCCTTACATTACAAAACTAACAAAGTTAATTTTTATACTAAAAAAATAATGTAGTATCTCAAAATACGACACTCGATCCATAAATCCAAAACTCAATTTGTTTGGCCAAAGATCTAAACGCTAAAATACTTTGTCCAAAAGGACAAGCTAAGACAAAATGTCTAAAACACCTCTCTCTCTCTCTCTATATATATATATATATATCACAGAGACGATCCATAGTCACACAACATAAGTCTCTCTCTATCTCTCTCCTTAGATCTATCTCCATCTCTCTTCAACACGGTGACGATGACCTCCCCCGGCGGTCCATGACCTTCAACATTCTTTGACCACCGCTTGTCACTCTCTCTCTCTCTCTCTCTCTCTCTCTCTCTCTCTTCCTTACCGTTTCTCTCATCGCAATCTCACTCCCTCGATCTCTGTTGATCTCCCCTACTACCATCATATCTACTGCACCACCACATCCTCCACTAGTGGCTCTGTCGAATCAGAGAAGATTTGACCACCGTAGGCTAAGACTTCAATAGATATGTATGGCAGTGTGTGTGGTCCTTCCTCGTGATGGTGGTGTTGCGGCTCTAAGAGAGTACCATCATCGGGCTGCACTGCATCGAGTCATGGTCCTTCTCTCTTTCGCTTGATTGCTTCATTGATGTATCGCTCCTTTTCGCTTCATTGTTGTAAACATGTTTGACTGTAATATAATTGAATTAATGTTATATATATATAAAAGAGATTAATATTTTTTAAGTTAGAAACTATGTATATAATTAAATAGAGAAAGAACAAAAAAGAAACAAAATATGAGGCACAAAGTCAATCTCTGTTTGGTTTGATTATGTTGGCATAGTCAATCTCAGTTTGGTTTTGGTCCAAAAAAAATAAATAAATGTATAATCTAGTTTTTTCTTTTCTTTTCTTTTTCTGTTTGGTGCATCAAAAGAGGAAAAAATAAGGACAAAATGAAATTTTGATGAATCTGTGTGCTTATTGTTGCTTTGATCTTCCACCATTTCTTTCTCTTTCTCTCTAACTCTCATTCGCTCTCTCTCTTAAGCTAGATCTATTCCAAATCTGTTTGAAAATCCATGAACGTAAACTTGAAGAACACCTTGTGATAAACAACGGTGTGAAACCTTTATAAAAACTATAAATCTGAGTACATGTGGACTATGAACGATACTCTATTGTTGTTATTGTTGATGATCATGATGATGAAAGATTGTGATCTATTGAATATACTACTAATTAGATCAAATCCGTTTCAATAGATTAAAAAAAAATGAATTGTTATTTTAATAGATAAAAAATTGAACATATAAAAATTGAAAAATTATGACAAGAATTTGAATAGATAATGGAGAAAAATTGAACAGATAAAAAGTTAAACAGATAGGATAAAAAAAATTGAACAGATAGGGAAAAAGTTTGAACAGATAAGAAAATTTTAGAACAGATAGGAAATAAATTTGAACAGATAGCAAATTTTTTTGAACAGATTGTCAATAAAAGTCAACAAATAAATTAAATGATAAAATTAAAAACAAAATGTTCTTTAAAACAGCCAAAATGACTTATTTCAAAATTATTTCATAAAGAATGGACATCTTACTAACAAAAAATATTCACTGGATCTATTGCCTTAGACAATTGCTAGAGTGGACTTTCAATAATTTTCTCCTCAAAAAAAAAATATATATATATATATAAAGAGAAAAGTTTCTCTCCAGTTCACCATGCAGAACACATTTTTGTCAATGGGAAATATGATTTTAAAAATAAATTGTTAACAAAAATGTGTTTCGATCAAGGGGCTATCGATATTCGATTAATGTGATTTTTTGCAGACATAAAGTACTCGATGAACTTTATATATTAAATTGTTCGAATTATCGAAATAGAACCTGTGTGGAGCCCCACATGTTCAACAGTACACTCTAATATATTATGTGAATTAGAAAAAAAAAAAAAAAATCATCTCCATTCATAAAATATAATTTTTAATATTAGAATATATCAAAAAAAATTCAAAGTATTTATGACATTTGATATAATTAATCACAAAACAATAATCATATTTTGTTTTATACAAAAAAAAAAAAATCATCCTCAAAGTCATTGTCGTTCCAAAGGCGCTAAAGGGACTGTTTGTTATGGTTTTTGAGGATGATTTTAGCTTATTTTGATTTGGGAGTCTGTATTAAATTATTTAGTATAATTTTTACTTATAACTTATTAGACAAAAATAATTAAAATAATCTAAAAAAAGTTGATTATTTAAAAGCTGAGATAAAGATAATTTTAGCTTTTACTTTATAATTATCAACTTTTAATTTTAAAAAAAAAAATCCATCAAAAGTGGAGATACTGATCAAGTTAATCGGATATCGTTTACCCATTCATCCAGCTACATTTGTATCTATAAAAATAAATAATAATTATAATTTAAAGTATTAAAATGAATACAAATGTAAGTGGATGAATAGGTAAATGATATCCGATTAACTTGATTTTTTGAACACATTTTCTACTTGATGTATTTTAAAACGTGAATAATTCGAATTATCAAAATAGATCCAAAAAAAGATCCATTTTACCGCGCAACAGCATCCCTACTTCCGGCCGAAGTCTTCTTCAAAGCCTCAAAGTCTACTTCTATTTTGTACAATAATAATAATCATATTTGCATGATCCCCATTGAACTCATCTCAGACCAAACCCACAAAAACAAATCACCCCCCGCCCGCCCACCCCCGGGCGCCACAAAAAAAAAACACTCTAAAACAAATCACCCCCCTTTTAGAGGTTTTTTTTTTTTTTTTTATGGGATAAAACACACATCATATTGAATTTGAGACCCCCAAAATCATCGAAAAATCTCCATCACAATGTTGTCAAACATCCACCAAATGCCGTCGACAAAAGCAGTGATATCGGCGGTTGCCTCCGCCGCCGCGACGGCGATGGTGGTCCGGTCCGTCGCGAAAGACTTCATTCCTTACGAGTTCCAACAGTTTCTCGCCGTCAAGCTCCGCCACTTCCTCAGCACTTTCTCGAACCAGATCACTTTCGTCATCGACGAATTCGACGGCCTCAACCGCAATCACATCTTCCGCGCCGCCAAGATCTACCTCGGCACCATCATCACCCCCTCCACCAAACGCTTCCGAGTCACCAAACTCGAAAAGGAAACCAAAATTAACCTTTCCATGGAACGAAACGAAAGTCTCACCGATACTTTCAATGGATTAAAGCTCAATTGGCAATTCATCTCCAAACAAATCCCAGCCAAGTACGCTCCCGATCCCCACGACCATCAGAGTTCGAGACGCCGAACAGAGCTCCGATTCTTCGAACTGAGATTCCACAAGAAGCACACATCCAAGGTCATCGACGAGTACTTGCCCTACGTTTTGGAGAAATCGAAGATCGCCAAGGATCAGAAGAAGACTCTGAAGCTCTTTACTCTGAACCGCGACGGTGGTGGTAGAACACCGTGGCAGTCGGTGAATCTGGATCATCCAGCGAATTTCGATACGTTGGCGATGGATTTGGATGAGAAAAGGACGTTAATGGAGGATTTGAAGAGGTTCGTGAAGAGGAAAGAGTTTTACAGGAGGGTTGGGAAAGCGTGGAAGAGAGGCTACTTGCTGTTTGGTCCGCCTGGGACTGGGAAGTCGAGCTTGATCGCGGCCATGGCCAATTACTTGAATTTTGATGTGTATGACTTGGAGTTAACTGCTCTGAGGAGTAATTCGGAGCTCAGGAATTTGCTGATTACGACGGCTAACCAGTCGATACTAGTTGTGGAAGACATTGATTGCTCCCTTGAGTTGCAGGATAGAATGAAGGCTGCGGCTATGGCTGCCGCGGCCAGAGGCAGGGATCCTTATGGGTATAATCAAGGTTCTAGTGTAAGTAAATTACTGCTAACACACACATATACTCCCTTTGTCCATTGCCTTCTTTTATTTTTGGTTGTTCTAAATTGCATGTAGGCTTTAAAACTTCAAAATTTAATATTATATTTGTTTGAGAGATTTGAAAATAAAAAAAAAAATAATAATAATAATAATGTTATGTTTGTTTGGAAGATTTAAAAAGAGAAAGAGAAAAAAGATAAGTAAAATGTGAATAAATTTTTTTTTTTATATTTCATTTATTTTCACACATTTTTTTTTTTCAATTTTTCTTTTCAAATCTCTCAATTAAGTACAATGTAAATTTAAATTTTTTTTAAATTGTCCCTTATTAATAATAAGAAGAGAAAGTTATTTTCGTAATTAATGCTTTCAAATTTGACCCTTATTAATTATTTGTCCCCTTAAAAGTTCAAATGTTTCAACACAAACAAACACTGCATATCTTTGCATGCTTTGTTGATCAGTTTGATGTACGTGATTGGATTGTAAAGGAGTTGGTGGTGTTGGATGGTGGGCAGGGAATCCAGATCCTCGGTGCCCCTTTCCTGTAGCACTTCTATGTCGCCCACCAAAACGACGTCGTTTTGCGGGGTTTTTTGTTTTGTTTTGTATTTTTTTTTTCTTTTCTTTTTCTTCTTTCTCTTCCTTTGGTCTTCTGCTGCAAGACAGAAACCAGAGGGAGGGGAGGGGAGAGGAGAAGGGTCACGGCCGGCGAGGAGCTTCTCGGCGATGAGGAGGGTCACAGCAGGCGAGGAGCTTCGGCGATGAGGAGGGTCACGGCCGAGCTTCTCGGCTGCTGCTGATGGCCGAGCTTCTCGACTGCTGCTGATGCCGAGCTTCTCGGCTTCCATTTCTGTCACTCTCTCTCTTCTTGCACTCTCTCTCTCTTCTCCCTTCCCCTCTCTCTTCTTCCCCTCCCCTCCCCTCCCCTCTGGTTTCTGTTCTGGCCAAACACGTTTTAAGAGAAAGAAGAAAAAAAAAAAAAAAAAAACCCCAAAACGACATCGTTTTGGGGGGCGACAGGGAGGTGCTACAGGGAAAGGGCACAGAGGATCCGGATTCGGTGGGCAGGAATGAGAGTGAGTTTATTTTGAAAATAAGTAAAAACAAAATTTTTAAAATTAATTTCATAGTTTTGAAAACGAAAATAGTATATTTTCAATTTTAGAAAATAAAATAAAACAAAAACATTACTAAACAAGCCATTTGCAAATTATTTAAGTTTGATTTGAAAACTTAACAAATATGTTTGAATTTGATTTTTACTTTTGGATTAAGTGAGCCCATTACAAGCTAGGTTTGAGTTATTCACTTTATTGTAGTACATATAACCAAGTGAAGTGCAATTACAAGTTAGTAATATTCCACTTAAAATTTAACAAGTTTTAAAATAAATTTTAATTTATTTACATAATAAATCAATTTCAAACGAGTTTTTAACAAGTGAAATAGGACTACATTGATTGATTTTACACCCTTACCGTGACAGTTGACATTTTTTACAGTGTGGTTGCTAATTGTTCAGCAACTGGGATGTTACTAAAAATGTGTCTACATTGACATAATATCTTTGAAAGGTTGATGATTATTTAGGGGTTTTAATTATCAGATAAATGTGTTTGATTTGCACATGCAATGAGATTGTTAATCTGTTGGTAGGATTAATAACACCACCTCCTCCATGGTATTTCTAATCCCATGGCTCTCTAATTAGCCAAAACACTCAATTCAATGGTAAAAATAATATTCTTCTTATCACAATAAAACATAACACAAGTATCCTCTATGTTATATATTATTGATCCTAACCTTAATCCCATAGTATTACCAAGGTTTAGTACCAAAAAATTTCTAATTCGCTTGTAAAACATGACCTAAAAGACTCGTACATAGTTCTAGTTCTTTCTTCCTAAGAAAGGTCCATCCATCTATCAAGAACAAGTTACTAATCCATTTTATGTTTTTTTTTTTTCTGAAATTTAGGTTACCTTATCAGGACTGCTAAACTTCATTGATGGATTGTGGTCAAGTTGTGGGGATGAGCGAATCATAGTGTTCACAACTAATCACAAAGAGAAGCTCGACCCTGCTTTATTGCGCCCAGGTCGCATGGACGTGCACATCCACATGTCCTATTGCACCCCTTACGGCTTCAAAATGCTTGCCTCCAATTACCTCGGAATTACAGAGCACCCGCTCTTCTTGGAGGCTGAAGTATTGATAGAGATGAAGAAGGTGACTCCGGCTGAAATAGGCGAGCAGTTGATGAAGAGTGATGAGCCTGAGAGGGCTCTAAGAGACCTTATCAGGTTCTTGGAGGAGAAGAAGGACAAGGAGAATGAAGAAATTAAGACTCCTGAAGTTGAACAAAAAGCTTTTGGATCGGAAGTTATGCCAGAGGTGTCTAAGATTGTGTCCTGACTAATTTATGATGTAAGCATGTCTCCGTAAAGTGGCTCACATGCCACATTGTTTTTATGTATATTGTATATATATAATCAATAATATTTGGGTAACTAATGTGAGATATATCCACTATCCAATATGGTGGTTTCATAGAAATTACAACTTCTCTGATAGAAGTTGTAATTTCTGAATTAAACAAACAAATAAATAAAATACGTTCAAACTAATTTTTAAGAGCTCTAATCTCTCAAAATAATTTTTTTCAATTTTTTTTAATTATTTAGTCTGTCAAGAAATAATTTTTAAAACTCAAAATTATGAAAACCATCCCATAATTTTTGGGTTTTAAAAGGAGAGAATCACACAAATATAGATTAGGAAAACCTAAAATTATGCTTTTTCATTTTTTTTTTTTTTTCATAACCTAGCCGTACTTATAAATTTCCCTAACCTTGCCTTTATATTTGCATAGATCAAAGTTTAAAATAGAGTTACGTAATGATCAGAGGAAATTCTATTTCCACGTACCAAGTTTCCTCACTTCACACCTTCAATGAATTTTTTTAGAATCACAATTTTATCCTTTAACAAAATTACCACCTCACCCACCACCATCTCACCCACACACCTCACAATTTCTCAATACACATCTCACCCACCACGATCTCACCAGCCACTTCACCGCCAGCCACCGCCAACCATCGCTTCCTATGCCCAAACCTCAACCATACAAAGCGAGGAACAACACCAGATTTTATAACTTCTTCAATCAGCGGACTTCGTTCTGAAAATGAAATTTGAACAATTAATCTTCCAAAAGTTAAACAGATGAAATATGGCATCATATATCAAAACATGATCATATACATATTAAAAGCAAGTTACGGAATTGTGTAGTAGCCTCCAGTTGCAGATTGCTATCATTTGACCAAACATCAGCAACCAATGATGGAAGACTCTCTAACTGCAATCAAATCAGCAAACCCCAAAATCTCAAACAAAGCATTACAATAAAAAACCCTAATCCGAACAACTGATCCAACCAAAATTACCAAGATCCAATTCAAAAAAACCAGAACTCTCCGCTATCTATCTCCAAATCTCAACTGTAAAGCCCTAAAATTTCAAAAAGAACAACCGATGCTTCTTCAGCAAGCTCTCTTCGCACTTGCTCTTGCGGATCTCAACCATGTTGTCCTCCCTCCGTCTTCGACCCTCCTCGGCATCGACGGCGACCTTGTAACGGTTCCGGCAAACCTTGATTCCCGCACTAGGCCTAAGCAACATGGTTGTTGTTTGTCTTCTTCACTCTAACTCTCAAACCCTAAGACACTGTAACCAAACCTAAATCTATATATATGTATATTTATATATATGTATCTATGAGACAAAATCGAATAATCGATGAGCTTAATCACACATGAACCTTGTGTGTGTGTGAGTGTGTGTGTGTGTGTGTGTGTGAGTTGGGATTTTTGGAGGAAAAAGATCGCGATGGAGGTGACGGCAGTGTGAGGGGCTGTGTGAGAATGGGAAGGGGTGATGGTTGATGTCGTTGTTGCCGCCGTCACCGGTAGCTGGTGTAGTTAGGGTTAAGGTTTTTGGAGTGAGAAAAGATAGAAGGAGAGGATGTGCACAAAAAATGTGAGGGTCTATTTGGAATGTAAAGTGTGTGGACTAAGATAAAGAAGTAAAAATCAAATTACTAAATGTACGGATTGAGAAAAGATATACACAGAGATAATTTGGCATGTGGAAATATAATTTCCCAATGATCAGTGTAGACGTTGAGCATAGCGGCAACAAATATGATGATGAGCTCAGCAAGAGTACCGTTGGTGAAGTTACATTCCTTGCTAAAGCTTAATGCTTTGCCTGATCTCAACTTTTTTATTGATTGCTTCTGAATTGAGACATAGACTACACATGCATATATACAAATCTAAAGTTATACATGTATATATACAAATCTAATGAACCTCCAACCATTCTCTTTTGTTTTAGTTTTAGATCATTAGATGCTTGTCAAGTTCAATAATTTGGGTTTAAGCATGAATTGATTTTTGGAGAACGTTCAATTGATGTAAGGTTATAAAAATTCAAGTCAATCGTAAATTTTATAAACATTAATAATTAAAGTTTTAATTTTTTTTGCAAATCTATAATTATTTTGCAAAAGCTCTACATAATTATGATTTTTCCTTAATTTTTTGCCAATATCTAATTGAAGAGAACAACTAGAATGCTTCAAATGGCTGATAGTTTTGAAAATTTGAGTATTAATTAAAAAAATAGCATATAGTTTGGGTGATAATAGAGCATTATAAATCAGGCCAACTTTTTAAAAATAATTACAAATATATGGTAAAGTTTATAAATTTTAATTCATGTATTTGGGTTTTTTTTTTTTTTTTAAAAAATAAAATAAACTGGTATGTTATTTCCCCTAAATTAATTCAAAAAAATAATGTGTGGTTCATATTTATTCAAAGGGTAGATTTTAAGGAAATTTAATCAAAACCCCTCCATTGGACCCTTGTTTGGTGAAAATGATAGCCCAATTTATTTTTCTTTATAAACTCCTTAGGGAGAAAACATATAATTGAGTAAGAACAGAGTAAAAAATATATATTTTTTCTTTCTTCGACAATATTGCCAAAGTAACATGTTACTGTGAATCAGAGTAACATGCTACTGCCAAATAGAAAAATTGTCAAACAGAGTAATATGTTTCTGTTACTGTTTACATCAATTTCAACGGTAATAATTTAAAAAAATAATAATTTTATAATCAACAAAGATCTTATTTGATATATCTTAATGAGATAATTCTAAAAATATTAAGGGTAAATTATGCAAATGGTCCCTGTAATTTATACGATATGTCAATTTGGTCTTTATTGTTTCAATTTGCTCGATTTTGCTCCTTAATTGGGTCATTTTAATCCAATAAATAACAATTGTTAAGTTTGGTGGACAAAACGTTTATACATTGTGTCAATTTGGTCTTTGTAGTTTACACAATGTGTCAATTTGGTCCCTATTGTTTTAATTTGTTCGATTCTGACAGTGACCAGATTAACGCATTGTTTGACTTTTCGTCCACCAAACTTAACAACCGTTATTTATTGGACAAAAAGAACACAATCCGTTAAATTAAGGGGCAAAATCGAGCAAATTGAAACAACATGGACCAAATTGACACATTGTGTAAACTAAAGGGACTATTTGTATAATTTACCTAAATATTAATTTTATTAACAACCGACATCTACATCAAAAGTCATAGTATTTTTAAGTTTAATATTTTAATAATAGTGATATTTGTTAGACTTTTCAAGGAAAACTTTTTATACTTATCCTTAATGCCTTAAAATTTATTATGAGAGGGTTTTAACCAAATTCCCCTAGATTTTACTAAAAGATATTTGTGTATAAACAATATACTCTTTTTCCGGATAAAATTTTGGGTACTTATTGTCATACTCATCTAAAATTACTATGACCACGCATATTTATCAAATGTCAATAACCATATCATGTATGTCATTGTAATAGTGTAATCAGTCTCTGTATATGTTTGTTATAAATGTGGTAATAAGATATCACATGATAAATTAAAAATATGTAATTATCATTACATTATCACCATCCTTACATTTTCTTTTAGTTTTCAATAATATTTTTATGTTCACGGTAAGTCTCTTTAATTGTAAAAATTTTAATTAGAAAATCACAACGTCAAGATGATAATAACAATAATAATCTATATCTATGTTTATATCTATACTATACATTAGGTAAACTAACTTTTCATCCTAAAGACTCTATGAACCTGCTAGTAAAAATTATGTTTATTTCCAATCAACATGGATTAAGCAACAATTCAAACCAAACAACCAAACATGAATAACCAGACAATTATGTAACTGATTCAAATGCCTCAAAGGAATGAGGACTTCTTTGAAGTAATTGGACAGTTACAAAGTAAACAACGTAAACAAAAAGTAATTTCAAAAGTGAAACTACTGAAGTTCACAAAAGTTTACAAATTAAAGTGATAAACTACTCCTATTTCGAAAGAGAAACTACTCGTAAGATAACACTAAATCTAAAGCTAAGTGTAGTTGAGTTGATGATGTCCTTCTCCATGCAATTTTCTGTTTATATTCTCTTCCTCTTTTCGTGGCCCATGATCGCCTAATTTCACTGAGTCCTGCAACTGCCACTGCTTAACTGCTACAATTACTCCTTCATTTCAAAACTTTCAAATTCCATTAAACTTTCAATTTCATGTGTCGAACTGTCTTTCCTCCATGTTGCCACACGTCCCTCAACACTCTTGCCCTCTCATCGACAGTGCCAAGTCTTTATTCTGCACCCAATCCTTTTTGCAAGTAACCCACTAAGTCCATGACTTAGCTTGCTAATTGTTTCACCATCTGGGCCATTCAATGCACATGATTAACTCCTCTAATGCCACTTGTCCTTTTGACTAATGTAGAATTTTCATTTTGACTTTGCTGTGTGTCATCGTCTAGTTGATCCACCTATTGATAGGAATTCAACAAAAATGGGTGCAAACAATGCCCCCTTGTTTAAGTTAAATAAATAATAATGATTTTTAACTTAAACAAATCTACCTTTTGGGCCCAAATAAAGAAAATATTTAATTTCAACCCATCCAAGCACTGGGCCTAACACAAGCTATAAAAGCCTAAACTTTTCAACTTCATCTTACTTCAGCTCTTTTCTTTCTCTTTCGAAGCTCTCAAACTACCCTTCTTCCTTTCAAAACCTCCATACCAGAACCCCAAACAACTCAAAACCCTAAACAATAGCACCCAAGAAATCGAAATCCACCAAAGAGGATGAAACCAATAAGGACCATCTTCGATTTCCCAAACACATTAGAGACCTTACTAATTCTCTGAAACTTGACTTAACTTTGATCCCAGCACCACCATCATGGCCAAAGCAACTGTAGGCCCTACATTCACATCATACTTTATAGACAAATTGGCTCCATACTATCCACTTGCTAATGGTGAAACCCTACTCATTAACCAACCCAAACTCAACTGGACAAATTAAGAAAACAGCAAAAATCCCCTTCAATCATGGAGGCAACAAAACTCCATTTAGCAGAGTTGGGTCAAACGGATTGAAGCTCATGACTCCAATGTATGGAAACATCTCGGCATCAATGAGGTAATCTACCTGTAGACCCTCAAATGTGATATGAATAAATGGTTGATAGCTGTTGTTGCATGTTTCCAGTCCCCATCCTGTAATTCTATGCTCTTAGGATTTGGGATGATATCATCGACTGTCCATGATGTAGCCCACCTGATTGGACTTCCCATTCTAGGGCTAGAAATTAGTGCTTTGCTAGAACCCCTACAAGTTCCTTTCACCCTTAACACTGACATGAGTTACATTGAATTCACCAAAAAATACAAAAGCAAAAGAAATACCCTTGTCGATAACCAAGAAAGGGTTGCCTTTTACCTCATGTGGCTTTGCCAATTCCTTTTCTGCCGTCCTAGCTACAAAACTTTAGCCTTGTGCCTTCAAGATGGCCAAGCCATGCCCTTTGCTCCTTATTTACTTGCCACACTCTACAAAGGCATGTTTTCCCTTATTGATAAGAAAATATCTTCTAACTATGGTGGACCATTATGGCTTTTCCAATCCTAGTTTTATGCATATTTTCTTAAGATCCAACCTCTCAAACCAAATACTATGATTCCCAACCACCAGTCATATGTTGAATCTGTCTTAACCTTTGTTGACAAACCTAAACTTAGATTGTCTCAATGCCTCACTACATTTTGTAACTTTCCATTTGGTAGAGACCCCTTCTCTTCAAGCCATTTCAAGACTATCGATTCTCATCCTCTGGACTAGAACACCTCTTCATGGATACCTCTAACCTAACAGATGACCAAATAAGGTCTCAAGTTGAAACATGGAAACATGTTCTCACTTGCAGACACATCTTAGTTAATTGCTCTATTTCCTCCACTAAGATGTCTAGTCGTAGCTTTGAAAACTACTGCCCTAACCAATGGGCCAAACAATTTAGACTCACTCAATGCACACCATGCCTATACTTTCACTCCACCATTCAAAAAGAAATATGGACAAGGATCAGCATTAAAGATTCTTCACAAGCAAAACTGATCTACGTGGAGAATGAAAACATTCTTCAAGGCTTTAGCACTTATTTTTTCAAGCCTATTTCTGACCTCACCAAGGGTTTTGAACATTGGTGGACCCTTATTGCTGCAGTCATTTTCTCCAAACCTCTTAAGACTTGTCTCAAAGATGTGTCTGTTGACAATCAAGGCTCTAAACCACTCACTTTAAGCCTCAAGACTTCGGGTTAGCTTACTTTAGCTACCAACTCACTTCTATTTTTTATATTAATTTTTTTTTTTACTTGCTTCTTTTGCTTACCTTTAATTCCTTTGGCTTCTTGCAGTCAGCCCTACTCTCATGGTACCTCATCTTGCCACTGAAACCCCTATCAGAGATCAAAGCTAAGATAAGGCACCAATGGATCCTAATGCCAACCCTAAAGCTCTTTCATCTATGCCCAAACTTATGGGAGGCTCCATCACAACTCTCCATACACATGAACAAAAGAAGACAATGACCACCCAGTCACGATCTAAAGAGATGAGAACTAAGAAAAGACAAGAGCCTCCTGCTACCAATCCATCTTCGGAGAATTTTAACCCATCTTTCAATAAGTGGGACATTCCACTTAGCCAAGTACTTGGCCAAACCACCCAACATCCTTTAGACCATACATATTAGGTATATTTCTTATTCTTGTACTTGCATTCTTTTAAACTCAATCAGATCTTGACTCTAATTTTATTTTTCTTTGTAGAGGAAAAGAAAAAGAGTTCTTATATCAACTAATGCTGAGGAGGAAGAAAGTCCTATGCCATCTCCCAAAGAAACTTCTCAACCTCAATCTGACTTCTCAAACAATGAGCCAAACACTCTAATCACTAACCAATCTACCATATATACCAGTCTTGAACCACCCCTATCAATCTTGGAGATGTAACCCTTGGAGCGTTCCCTGTGAAGGTCCTCTATCATGGAGAAATTGAGCCCATCAAATTTCCATCAGTTTTCTCTCAAAATCCCTTTGCATTTGATTCTACTAGTTCTCAAGATGAACAACAAAAAAGGATTGACCTTGACCCAACTAAAAATGGTCAATCATCTCCTAACAGTCCTCACACTTCATCCAAGGACCAATCAACTAAGCCTCCCCAACCCAAGACCCAAGTCACTCATGGTGAGTACATTCTTATTAGGAGATGACTGACTATGGAACAACATTGACATCATTGCCCCCCAAGCAACTAATACTGGTACCTCACAAGAACTCCCAATCACCATTGAACAACCCCACACTTCAACTGAAGAGCTACCAACTCTACCAACTCATATACTCATCCATACTTCCACTAATTTGCAGGTAATAGACTTTTATAATCATTATATTTCTTTCTCTTAACTAAAACCTGTCAACCCTTAATTCTGACTATTGACAAGCTTTAACTTCCTTTGACACAACCTCAAGCATATGGGATGAGATTACTGCCTTTCAAAAAAGCCTTGAGCATATCTCACCACTTCCTTAAAGGCTTCACCAATTCAACCCTGAGGTCCAACAACTTTTGGCCGCTTTCTTGAATCTCATCAACACACCTCTTGAAGAAATAACCTCAAGCCAGCCTAATGAATCTCTGGACCGACTACCATCTAGAATCTCTCTCCTAATCCTTTCAACTCAAGCTAACTCAAGCAACTGGCCAAAGTCATTGCTGGATGGCCAACCCTTCTAGACATTGTCCAGAGTTGTTCAAAGGAAATTCAGGTTAAGAAAGACTTCTTAACCACTGCTCAAACCATCTCTAATTCCCTCATTCTTACTTGCCAAAAGTCTTCTAACCCCTTTAAACAAGACAATACACTAGCTCTTAAAGAATCAAGACTTGAAGTAGAATTGGCTATTGTCAAGCAAAAGAGGTTTGAACTGTAACAGCAAAAAGACTAACTTGGCCGTAAAGCTAAGATGATGCTATCACAAATAAGGAGTGGCCCATCTTCCATTCAAGCCATTAAAACAAAACTGACCAAGCTCAAGCCATGCATGCAAATGCTCAGTCAGAATGAGGCATTCTTGCCATACTTTTCCCAAGGAATTGAATGTAATTTTATTTTATTTTATTTTCTTGTAAATACTCTAGACAAACTCTTGGCTCTTGTAAATATCTTCTGACATTTTAATGAATATCAATGTCTTTATCTTTTAAAACTTGCCTTGTTAATTCCCTTTAAAGCTTTCACACATGGTTAGGTAATATTTCTTTATATATTTCCCATTTATGTTCCTTCTACCCTTTCAAGGACTCCAATTGGTATGCCCCTCATGTGAGGACTTTATGGACTCTAAAAGGACCTTCCCAATTTAGTGACCACTTGCCAAGCTTAGGATCTTTTATCTCCAATGGAAAGATAGTTTTCCATACTAGGTCACCCTCACCAAAAGTTTTTGTTATAAATTCTCTCAATTTTCTTCTTCTAAGTCATCATACAATTAAAAGCATCAATTCTCTTACTCCATAAACATGGCCTCATTATACTCATCGACATGAATATCATGATGCCTAGCCACTTTACTGGACCTTACTGTAACCTCCGAGGGTAATATTGCAGCATGTCCAAATACCAACTCATAAGGGGAAGCTTGAGTACTATCCCTTTTAGAATTCCTATATACCCACAGTACTTCAGATAATAACTCATGTCAATCCCTTGGGTTATCCTCTATCACTTTGCTCAATGTGGCCTTAATTGTCTTATTTGATGACTCTACTTGACCATTTGCCTGGGCATGCATAATATGGAGATGAATTGAGTATTTTAATGCCATATTCCCTGGCAAACTCCTTAACTTCATTATCATTAAACACTGTCCCTTGATCGACAATGATTGTTTGTGGCAAACCAAACATATGCACTATGTGTTTCTTAATAAGATCAATCACCTGAGATTGACTTACTACCTTTAATGGGACTGCATCCACCCATTTAGTAAAATAATCAGTTGCCACTAATATAAATGAATGTTGTTTAGATAAAGGGGGAAACACTTGGCTAATCAAATACATTGCCTAACCTCGAAATGGCCAAGGTTTACAATTGAATACAAATCTCTAGATGGCACCTTTTGCACATTGCCATGTTTTTGGCATTGTTGGCACCCCCTTGCATAACTAATGTAATCCTTTCTTATAGATGGACAAAAATACCCATATCTCTTAATTAACTACCTTATCTTTTCACTAGCTTGGTGAGCACCACACATGCCCTCATGTACTTTTGCCATGACATGCATTTGCTCTAATTCCCCAATACACAATAAAATTACCATCTTGGGTTCTCCTAAACAAGTCATGCCCCAAAATGGCATAATTTATGGCCTGATATTTTATTTTCCTATCTACTTTTGCTTCTGGATTGCTCAAGTATCTAATCAAAGATAATTTCCAATCATTCTCTGACATATCCATAACTAAGACTGACAAACTTTGTTACTGTCGACACTTAGCACAATGCATTATCTTCTGAATCCTCACAATCCTTTTTTGAAAGCCCTTTGGGATTCTTAACCCAGATGCTACTTGGGACATTTTATTGGCCTCTTTGTTTTCCAGTCTAAACATATGTTCAAACTCCACTAATTCAAAACCCTTGACCAACTTTAAAACTTGGTCTAGGTATTCCCTAAGTATTGCACTATTACACTTGTATTAGCCTATAACTTGCGTTATCACCAATTATGAATCTTTAAACACTTTTAAGTATGAGATTCTAAGGCTTCTTGCCAATTCCAAGCCAATAATCAAGGTCTTATACTCTGCTTGATTATTTGATTGTACTTCGAACTCATCAAACTGATAAGAAGACTGAAATACTTGTCCTTGAGGTGACACCAACACCACCCCAGCACCTACACCTTCTTCAGTCTTTGAGCCATCAAACATCAACTTCTTGGCTTTGTTTTAACGAAAAACACTTCATACAGATATACTTCGATAAAGTTACAAGGATGTTCAGCCAAGAAGTTTGCCAATGCTTGGCCCTTCACAACTTTTTGAGGAACATACTTGAACAATACTCAATTAAAGCAAGTATCCATTTTCCCTATCTTCCCCTCAAAACTGGCCTTGATAACATGTATCTTACCACATATGTTTGGGCAATCACATTGACTTCTTAAAACAACATGTAATGTCTTAATTTGATTGCTGCAAAATACAAGGCCAAACACAACTTTTCCACATAACTATAGCTAATTTCTACTTCATTTAGCTTTCTACTTAGGTAATACACAGCTTGCTCACACTCCTTCTCAATATCTTATGCCAATAAGCAACCAATTGACTATTTCCCTGCTAAAATATACAACTTCAAGGGCTTTCCTTTCATAGGTGGCACCAAAACTGGAGATTTAGACAAATAATCCTTTATTGAGACAAATTATATGTTCGTTCTCCCACTTCAACTCCTTATCAGATTTCAATTTTAATAACGGAGAAAATGCCAAAGTCTTTCCTACTAAATTGGAAATAAATCTTCTCAAGAAATTTATTTGTCCTAGGAAACTTTGCAATTCTTTTTTATTAGATGGGGGTTGTGCTGCCTTAATGGCTTTGGTTTTGTTTAGGTCCACATCTATTACTTTCTAATGAACCAGAAAACCCAAAAAATTGAAGCTTTACTAACCAGCTTAGGGTATGATACAACATCATCCCTGATTTATAGATGGAATTTAGGGTTTACAAGGGACAAGATAGGCCCTGAAGGGCATAGAATAATACAACCTTTAACAACCTTTAACTTTCGGTGAATAAGAAAATAATAAAAACACTTTCGGCTATATTACATGCTAACACTCCCCCTCAAGCTGGTGCGAAGATATCTCTCATGCCCAGCTTGCCTAATATGTCATGAAATGGTTTATTCCCAACCCCCTTGGTGAGAATGTCAGCAAGTTGTTCACCAGACTGGACAAAAGGAGTACAAATGGTACCACTAGTGAGTTTCTCCTTAATGAAGTGGCGATCAATCTCAACATGTTTTGTCCTGTCATGTTGAACTGGGTTGTGAGCGATGTTGATGGCGGCCTTATTATCACAGTATAACCGCATGGAGTCCTTCTGATCAATACCTAGATCACTCAACAATAACTTGATCCATAAAAGTTCACACACACCTTGTGCCATAGCTCTAAACTCAGCTTCTGCGCTTGACACGCAACCACATTCTTCTTACTCCTCCAAGTAACTAGGTTGCCTCCAACAAATGTGCAATACCGAAGTCGATCTCCTATCGATTCTTGATCCGGCCAGTCGATCTGTAGATAGGCTTCCACGAAGATGATCATACTTGAAAAATAAAGACCCTTACCGGTGACTTCAAATACCTCAAGATTCTTATGACAGCCTCAAGGTGAATCTGATGAGGAGCATGCATAAACTGACTAACCACACTGACAGCAACAGCAATATCAGGACGGGAGTGAGATAGGTATATGAGTTTACCCAATAAACGCTGATAGGTCCCCCTATTAACAACTTCTCCTCCGTCATCATCCCCAATTTCTGATTAGGTTCCAGTGGGGTGGCACATGCCTTGCAGCCAAGCATCGATTTCCTTCAAAAGGTCAAGCACATATTTTCTCTGTGAGATAAATATTCCATCGTTAGAGCGAGCAACTTCAATTCCCAGAAAATACTTCAAGCTTCCCAAGTTTTTGATTTCAAACTCTGTTGCTAAATTTTTCTTCAACAGAGGTATTCCTCACTATCATTGCCTGTAAGAACTATGTCATCTACATAAACAATAAGTGCTGTAGTCTTACCATGTGAGGAATGTTTCACAAACAATGTGTGATCTGCCTGACTTTGTTTGAAGCCATATTTAGACATAGCCTGAGTGAATCTCTCAAACCAAGCCCTTGGAGACTGTTTGAGACCATATAATGACTTCCGAAGCTTGCATACTTTGCCTTCCGTCTGATGATTCTCAAAACCAGGAGGAATGTCCATATATACCTCTTCTTCGAGGTCACCATGAAGAAAGGCATTCTTGACATCAAACTGATAAAGCGGCCAATCAAGATTAGCTGCTAGAGAGAGAAGTACTCTGACTGAATTCATCTTAGCCACGGGTGCGAAGGTCTCCTGATAATCGATGCCATATGTCTGAGTAAACCCTTTTGCCACAAGTCTTGCCTTGTAACGCTCAATAGACCCATCTGCTTTGTGTTTCACCGTATATACCCATTTACATCCCACAGGTCGTTTGCCCGTAGGTAACTTAGTCAATTCCCAAGTGCCATTCTTCCTAAGTGCTTTCATTTCCTCAATCATGGCTAGTTTCCACTCAGAGGTAGCAAGAGCATCCTGAAAATGGTTAGGAATGCTAACAGAGGAAATATGGGACACAAACGCTCTATATGAGGATGACAAATGAGAGTATGACACAAACTGTGAGATAGGATGTTGAGTACAAGATCTCACCCCCTTTCTCTTGGCAATAGGAACATCAAGATCAATGGATTCAAGAGATTTAAAATTACCTCGACTCTCATCAGAAGCAGGAGATGGCAGTGGAGTAGCAGAAGTGGTCCCTTATATCCAGTGTTGTGCATACGTGTCGGGACATAAACATGCTTGACCTTATCCTTAGTGACAGTGGGTTCTATAGTTTCAGTAGAAGAGGGTGGTGCAAGAACAACTAGTTCCACCATAGGAAGCACAGGACTCACTTCACACCAAGGCTCCCCCGGAAATGAGCACGGTGGCACCGGAGAGGACAAGAAATAAGACTGGGACTCAAAGAAAGTAACATCCATGGAGACAAACCACTTACGAGAAGAAGGGTGGTAACATTTATACCCCTTTTGAGTAGGAGAGTAACCAAGGAAAACACACTTGAGGGAGCGAGGGTCCAACTTACCACGAGAGGGAGAGTGATTATGAACAAAACAGACACAACCAAAATTTTTGGGGGGAATAGAAAACAAGGACTGAGAACCTAAGAGGACATGAAGAGGAGCCTGTTTTTGCAAGACCTGGGTAGGGAGACGATTAATAAGATGGGCAGCGGTGAGAACAGCGTCACCCCAATAGGGCCGAGGCACATTCATAGAAAAACACATGCACCGAGCCATGTCAAGAAGATGTCGATTCTTGCGTTCCGCCACCCCATTTTGTTGAGGGGTATTGGTGCAAGAAGTCTGATGGATAATGCCATTAGTAGAGAAATATTGTCCTAACCCAGAGTCTATGTATTCCCCGCCATTATCAGAACGAAAGAGTTTGACAGTGGCCCCAAACTGAGTACAAATCATTTTATGAAAAGTGCGAAACACAGAGAAAACCTCACTCTTATCTTTCATGAGATACACCCATGTAGTACGAGAAAAATCATCAATAAATGTAACAAACCATCGATGACCTTTTACAGACATGACACACGAGGGACCCCAAACATCAGAATGTATTAAGGAAAAAGGAACTAAACTTTTATTCAAACTGGGAGCAAAAGAAGCTCTATGTTGTTTTTCGAGTTGACAAGACTCACAAAGAAAGTCAGACACATGATGATTGGCGAAACTAGAAGGAAATAAATGCTTAAGTAAATGAAATGAAGGATGCCCAAGACGCCGATGCCACAACCATAAATCAGCGGGGGTAGTAGAAGATGTGGTGGAAGAATAAGCAAGTTTGTCCGGTTGATCTAGGAAGTAGAGACCATTTTCTGCACTACCACTGCCAATCGTCCTCCTCGTGACAAGGTCCTGAAAAAGACAATGATTAGGAAAAAATGTCACACTACAATTTAAATCCTGGGTGAGACGACTTAAGGATAACAGGTTAACAGAAAAATTGGGAACATGGAAAACAGAGGACAAATGTATAGTAGGAGTGACGTGGACTAAACCTTTTCCAGAAATGGAAGAAACAGTACCATCGGCAATCCTAACTTTGTCTTGACCTGAAGAGGGCTTATAGACAGAGAAAAGATCAGAGGAGCCAGACATATGATCTGAGGCACCAGAATCAATGATCCAAGGCAAAGACTTATGACACAGGAAAGCACAAGGAGAAGGCTAAGTTACTGGCGGGCAAAGGATGAGGAAGGCTGTCTTGAGAGCGAGAAGACCGACGGTCCAACAATTGGCGCAAAAGCATCCTCCATTTCGATGTCGAAGTTGGGCCAATGAAGCGAAGTAGAATCAGGAGGGTCAACGGCACTAGTCTGATGGGCCCGGGAATAGGAACCACGTCCTCTAGATGGGCCTGACCGACCGCCTCGAGAACCCGACCGATCACCTCGACCCCCGGATGGAGTCCCATGAAGCTTCCAACACGTCTCACGAGTGTGCCGTGGCTTCTAGCAATAATCACAGACGACAGACTCCTTAGCAGCAGATGGAGAGATGGGAGTCAGGCTGAGGCCATCTCGAGGAGTAGACAGCAATCTTGGCGGTCGATGAGGCGAGGACATCATAGCAGACCGACGACTCTCCTCATCCTGTACATATGCAAATGCCTCATGAAGTGAAGGAAGAGTGTCCATACCCAAAACGCGACCCCGAACTGGATCATACTCCACATTTAGGCCGGCCAGAAATTTAAAGACCGTTCAGAGAGGAACTTCTTGTGCAAGCGAATCGTGAGCAAACGGGCTTATAGTCTTCCAGGTGGTCGAGGCGTTTCCAGCCGTTGGTGAGAAAGGTGAAATATTGCAGGACAGTCTGCTCTCCCTGAATTGAGCTCTCAATAGAGCGGCGCAACTCAGATGCCTGTGAAAAATTCCCCTTCTTGGGAATAGGTGGCGAACCTGACATCCCAAACTTCCTGGGCAGTCTCCATAGATAAGTAGCTCTCACCAAGTTCTGGAACCATCGAATGGATAAGCCAACTCATAATCAAAGAGTTGTTAATTTCCCATTGATCATAACCGGAGTCAGTGGTACTAGGTGCCTTTATCCTGCCATCAACATACCCCATCTTCCCTCTGCTCTTCAAAAACATAGTCAAACTTTGGGACCATGTTAGGTAGTTTTGACCATTAAATAGAGAGGTGGTGATTTTCATACTAGGGTTGGGGTTTTCAGTCATAGTAGTAGGTATAATGGTGAGATTCTCACTTCTTGGTGTTTGAGAAGAAGGGGACACACTGGAGGAATCTGTCATGGATACAATACTACCAAACCCGCAACAAAACTAGTGGCAATCACAAACCCGGAAGGTGGTGGTGGTGATCGAACAGGCACAGTGACCACTATAAGAGCATAACCAAATTAATAAATCATTTTTTTTTTTGTTTTTTTGTTTTTTTTTTTTTTTTTTTTTTTTTTTTTGTTTTTTTTTTTTTTAGAGAAACATATTTATATATATGTATTGATTTATTTAGGTATACATGTATGTAGTACGGTTATATCATACCAAGGTTATATCATACCAAACTGAGGGGTTAACAGAGTATACCAGAGTTCCAGAGTGAGGGCGGCAGTGAGGAAGCGAGGATAACTTGGCGGCAATGGCGGCAGTAGATCGGCGGTGGCTGATCGGCAGCGGCGGCAGTGGCGAGTGGAGCTGATGAAGCCTTGACGGGCGAGCCTCGTCGATCTCTGAGGCGAGGACGATCGGCGAGGACGACTGTTGGAGATCGACGAGGCAGAGGATCCACCCAGGTAAGGTTCGAACCCTAGAGAGAGGGTGTGCCGAAACCCTAGATGTGAAGCTCTGATACCAAGAAGCTTTACTAACCAGCTTAGGGTATGATACAACATCATCCCTGATTTATAGATGGAATTTAGGGTTTACAAGGGACAAGATAGGCCCTGAAGGGCATAGAATAATACAACCTTTAACAACCTTTAACTTTCGGTGAATAAGAAAATAATAAAAACACTTTCGGCTATATTACATGCTAACAAAAATTACTAGGAAAAACCCCGAAAGCACATTTTAAGGGATTCATCTTTAACTAATAAGTCCTTATCCTTTGGAAGACCTGTCGAAGATAATCGAAATGCTCATCAAACTCATCTGACTTGATGGCCACATCATCAATACAAACCTCCAAAAACTTCCCGATCAAATCATGGAAAATGAAATTCATAGCCCGTTGATAAGTGGCTCCTACATTCTTGAGCCCGAAAGGGATCACTACCCATTCAAAAGTTCTTAAGGTCCCTGGGCATCTAAATGCAGTCTTATAAATATCATCTGGGTTAAGAAAGATTTGATTGAAAGACAAGATTTTATGCTTTGCAGCTGAATCAACTAACAAGTCTACAATTGGCATAGGATATTCATCTTTAGGTGTGGCCACATTCAAATTTCTAAAATCAATACACACCCTTATCTTGCAATTCGTTTTAAGGATTGAAACTATATTAGACAACCATTCCACATATCTGGTTGTTCTAATAAAACCAAATTTTAAAAGCCTTTCTATTTCATCATTCATTATGAGAGTGACTTTATTTGTCATTCTCCTAGGAGGCTGCTTATGTAGCAGATAGTTTGGCTTAATTGGGAGTTTATGTTCAACCAAAGACCTGTCTAAACCAGGTATCTCATCATAACTCCAACCAAAACAGTCAGAATAATCTGAAATCAAACTAACTAGCTTGACTTTACATTCATTGGTTAATGTAATATTCACATACATAAGCCTCTTACAGGCCTCATTTCCTAAATTAAACTCCTCTAAAGCATCCTGCATACCAGCCTTAAGATTATCAAGCTTTGCAGGAGTTGCCTTTAGATTTTCATACCGCACCTCTTTATAATCTAGAGGGCTATCATCTATTACACATTCTGCCAAAAAACACTGGGGCAACATACCACCTAACCTTCTTTCTAAAAAGAAATAAAATAGCCTAATAAATGTACTCCTAGTTACAGCTGAATCAAATTCCCTTTCACTTATCTTTATCTTCATTGGTAATGTCTTCAAGCAGCACTTTATCTACATGCTTGGTCTTCAAGACACTTGGCCTGGCCACTTCCTAGCTCATCTATCAAAATCCTTCTTCAATGAACTTCTGAAATTGGTCATAGGTTAAACCAATTCCCCTTGATTTTACTTCCTCATTTTCCAACACCACAGGGCTAAACTCTTTAGCATATAACATAGCATTCACATTATGGACATCAGCCTTGAAAGGCTTTGCTTCTGCCCTCAATGTTTTTCCCTTCTTGGCCCTCTACAGTCAAGAAAATCAAGACCTAGTGAAGAGATGAGGGCACACGGCCATTGGACTGAATCCAATCCCTTTCAAGTAACAAATTTTAGTTAGAAGTGGAGTCTATTACAAAAAATGTTGCTCCCAACACTCTGCCCCCAACTTGCAATTATAAAGCATTCACCCTCGTGTATTAGAAGAGCCTCCTGAAAAATCACTCATATATACATGAGTTGGAATTAAATCATCTACTGACTTACCAATTACATTTAAAATCCTTGTTGGCAAAATATTAACAATGGCCCCATTGTCAATTAAGACCTTTGTCAAAGGGCAACCATTCAAGTGAGCACTGACATACAAAGGTCTCAGGTGTTTCATCACTTCAAGTTTGGGTGATTGAAGTACCACCTTCTCACCATTACAAGTTTTCACCACCTAGATAGACTTGCCAACTTTCTCTCTTGACTTACTTACTTCTGTTACCATCACAGCAGGCTCAGATAAGTCTTCCACATCTCCATCAAGTTTTTCTGATTGTCCTGGCTTTGCCTCAAAAATTTTAGGCAAAGCCAAGATCATGTTACAGTAAATGTTTGGAGGTAAAGTCCCAAACCTAATTGCAGCCAACTTCTCACCAAAGTCCCTAGAACTTTCTGATTTTCTCTCCCCCATTGCTATCAATAGGAGCTTTCTCTAGCTTTCCAACCATATTTTCAGCCTTATCTATCATTATTTCATCTTCTCCACTCTCTTTATCAGAAAGGAGAGCCTTAGAAATCTCTTCCAATTGCCTTCTAAGAAGTATCTTCTTAGGTATTTTACCCATCATTTTCTATACCTTGCTTGTTTCACCAACCTCTTCCTTCTCTTTTTCCCTTACCCAAATCAAATTGTTTTGATCAACTCTCTTTGGATTTTCACATTCTTTCGCTGAAAACATGGCATGGTATTTTCTTTGCTCCTTTCTTACCTGTGCTCTAGTTAGACCCATAGGTCTCCAACCTGATAAAGGAAATTTGAGATGCAAGACTCCTTGCCAACCAGCATGTGTAGGAACTGGTGGCTTCACCATTCTTAGTTTAGATGGTGGATAGGCTTGTGGAAATCTTACTCCCTGGCCATGGAACTGACTTGGCCTAAACTAACTCACTTCATCCATTGACCTCTGACCCTGGCCAATATATGGCCTCTATAATTGTCTTGGCATAAGGATTAGCCTTTGAGCATGACCATGGCCACTAGATAGCCTTTGATTCTTCAACTGCCTCACCCTGGTTCTAACTCCTTCTGCTCCATGAAGACAAGGATAAACATGCTCAAACTTGAATAAAAATGGGCCATCTTTGTTACCTTATAACCTGTCGACAGGTTCAAAAATTCTAGGATCCTAACCATCATTCAATAACTTATCTCCATTAAAAATTTGAAAGTCACATCCTGTAACGAGTTGAATCAAATTGAATATTATTATTATTATATATGGTATCGTGGGCCGTTTATTTTAAATTGGGGAAAACAAATTATATTACTTCTTGATTTTTGACTTTGTAATGTTTGCTTGGCAAAAATTTTTTATTTTAATTATTCATGGGTCTTGAGTACTAAATGTGGATATAAATTTAATTTTTGGGATTTCATTTAATAAGCCCAAACTATATTGTTTTAGTTCATATTTGATTATGCTAATGGTGGGGACCACCTTAAGTTTTTTTTTTAAATTATTTTATACTTTAATCTCAATTAGAGATTTATTTTAAAATATTAAACTCCATTCATTTTGGATCCAATTGATTGAATCGCAACTCGTTTGTAACCATCTATTATTCTTATTGTTATTATTATTTATTTTATTACCATAAGAGAGTTATGAATATTTATGCAGTGTACCACCAAACGAAATATATTTTGTGGTGAGAACATATAATTTCAGTTTGTTATTTATATTACTAAATATTATGATAGTTTTAAAATATACTTTTAATTGATATATATATATATATATATATGCATATGTATATTTATATAATAACAAAAGAGAGAGGCAACACATGGCTACCCCCTTTTTGTCCCTTTTCTTTCTTTATTTCTTTGGTCTGGGCAATAGAGAGCTTGGTGGTTCGGCTCTTTCTTTGTCTCTCTGTCATGACCCAAACCCACCTCTATAAGTTTAGTGTCATAACTAGCCAGTAATCCTGGGATTACCAAAGGCCTCTGAACAAAATTAAACAAAATACAGGGGCCAGCAGAAGCAAATACAAACATATAATGTCCATAGAGCTGTGTAGACATACATGTGATAGAAAATTTTAAACTTAATTTACATAATTAAGACGTCATACCCACGTCACCATCTATACATACAGAAAAAAAAAAAACACTTGTTCAAACTTAGCAAAGAAATACAAAAGATCCATAACATGGTTCACCAAAACTTGACCATTGCAAAACGGGAACCTCCTCGAAAGGCACTGTGGCTGGCTGACCAAACAAACCTCTAGGCAGCAGCTTAGGCTTGGTCATGCTCCTAGTCACCTACATACATAAATAATAGAATGAGATAGAGCCCAATGAATAACAACAGAGTAAAGGTTTTATGAATGATGTCCAAACAGTTTTAGAAATTAGAGTACGTGTCGAAAACAGATTCAGATTCATATACTTAATCAGAAGTCATGAGCAGTTATATATGGTATATCTATTAGCTATCATATCAAATCAGTCCTGGCACCCACATGCATAGTCGGTACTGACGACCCCAAAGGTCCATATCTTGTGCACAAATAACCATGGTATTGTTTCCTCGAGGCGAGGGCCACATAACATAGACCACGGTATTGTTTTCCCCAGGTGAGGGCCATATAATCATAAGCCACGGTATTGTTTCCTCCAGACGAGGGCCATGTGAACTAAGGATGCCACAAATACATTTCAAAACAACTGTACATTCATTCATTATTCACAAAATAGTATTTCATAAACCAAATCATATCTTAACATTCAGAAATTATTTATAATCAAATGTAGTTTTACGAAGTTGTTACTCACAAATAGCTCCGATAGCAGAATAGACAGAGCAAACAGATTGGATAGTCTATGGCACGTGACCTACATAATCACATAACAAATGTACATTGAAACACATGCCCAGAAAACACATAACTTATTCATTTTCTACCTTGGTGTGTTTCTAATCCTTGTCCTCGTTATTATATCTTGATTAAGGCTTAGGAATGCCTAAGATGCAATGAGGATGCCAAAATGTACTTTGGAACACTTAGTCAAATTTTCAAAAATAGGGCAGTCCGCTTGAGCGCAACTACAGTCCCTCGAGCAGTTTACAAGGTCTGCAAAAGTACTGGTTGCATAATTTTTTACGCTCGATGGATGCTCGAGCCAAAGACTAAGCAAACAGGGTCTCCGCTCGAACACAACTTCTGTCGCTCAAATGGTTTGTAAAACTCGGCAAAATTTCTGGGAGCATGAATTTTACGCTCGATCGCAACTTCCTGCGATCGAGTGAAGGATCAAAAATAAGGGTGGTCGCTCAAGCGCAAATTTTGTCGCTCGAGCCAATGCTCAAGCTCTATAAAAGTACTAGGGGCTTGGATTCTTCACTTGAGCGCAGACTTTAACGAGCGTAGAGTGCGAATTTTGGAATTTCCATATTGCACTCCTAGCTTCAAAACTCAATTTCAATGCATCAAAACACATCCTTTTGGGCCAAAACTTAAGGAAACATTGAGAGACTCGTACTCTCACTGTATTTTCTTAAGGCCAAAGTGTAGAGCATGGTGAGAGCTATATTTTGACCCATGGAGATCAAAATCTGTCATCTTTGAAATTTGGGATTTTTGCTTATTTCCTCTTCTAGCTTTTAAGGTAGAGGATTTTTTTGAGTTATATATATATTTTTGCAAATCTATAGTTATTTTGATATTATTTGGAGTGTGTTGAACTAGGGTTAATTTTTATGCAATTGTGTTTCGTTCAAAGAGGGGTTTTCTCAATTCTTTCTTCAAAACTTTTAATTTATGAACTATAAGAATATTTTGGGAGTTTCACGAGCAATTTTTTTTTTTTTTTTTAAATGAGGAAACCTGAATTTTGTGAAAACCCTAGGGTTGAGAAAGTTGAGGACAAAGTAGTATCGATGAAAAATATGAGTTGTGTGATAGTTGGGGTTTTTAATTGCATAAAATCTTTCAAAAAGAGAAACTCTATTTTTCTTTTGTGAAAACCTAGATTTTGGAAATATGGGGAAAAGTTAGGATTTTGTGAAATCATGAGTTGTTGAGATCCATTGTTGAGAAATGATGAGAAAGTTTTTATATTTACCCTTATTGTTGAAATCCCTTGGAAGAGACAAATTGATATTGAGAAAATAGTAAATGGTATGTTGTTATACTTATCTTGGAAAGATGAAGATTGGGAATCATGATTTTCATGTTGAGATTTATTTGGTTTAAAGAGAAAAGAAATATATTTGATGATGTGTTTTATCTATCTCTTGGAATATATATTGTATACATGTATATTGAGTAGATATGTGGAACTTGATCATAATGGAATATTGTGTGGATGAAATGAGAAAGTATTGAGAAAACTTGAGAAAGTCCAAGGCATTAATATAGATATTTATTACATTGGCATTTCATTTCATGTTCATTGTTTTCTTTTGAATTGGCATTGTTGAGGTCACTTTTTAAATGAAAATGGTTTTGTGGAACAAATATTTTTATTGACCCGTTTTGGGGTAAATGTGGTGGGAAATCCGGTTAGGGGGTGTAGTTTGAAAATTAAGTTGGCTTGAGTATCCTTGGTGTAAGACCAGAAACATGTGTGTACGGATGCCTAAGCCCTCTGGTTAAAAGATGGTAAGGTAGTATTTGGTAGTGCTTGATACACCTACTTGTAGACAGTAGCCCTGGTGTAAACACCCCATTTTGACGACCCTTACGACATGGATCTCCTCGTAGGTACATCCAATGATGAGTCTGTTCGCTCGCCAAATGCTCGAAGTCCTCAGCGGAAAGTCATAACTTTGAGCCTTTCTCATCCTCCATCCTTTTTGTCTCATTTTTGGACCATGCCTTGGTCTTTCCAGCCTGTAACCTCTGGTGGCCTACCGACCATCCCTAGAGGTTACCGGCTATCACTTTTGGTTTGCTGGCCATTGATGTGGCTTACCACAAGTGTTTTCTGCAGATATTTTATGCCAACTGTGCCAGCTGTTTGCACAGATGATTGCATCTGTCTACACGTGGAGGGCTGGATCTCTTGTAGAAATTTTATGTTTTCTATATATAAGGACCCCCTCTCTCATGTTTAGAGGTTAGAAAATTTTAGGGTAAAAAATTTTCCTCTCTCTCTCTGTACAAATTCTCTACACTTTTGCCTACTTACACTACACTTTTTCCTACACACCCTTAACCAAATCCTCTCACCTTTAAGCTGAGGTTCTTTGAGGCCTTCTTGGAACTCTTGAAGTTGGTTTTGGCTTGGATTGCGGCCTAGAGTTACTCTTTGCTTCAAGATGTATACTATTCACTTTATCAGCTTGCTTTGCATACTTGTTTTTCTATCTTTTTCCCACTGTTTTGGGTTGTTTTTGAACTATAAAAAACTCTATTTTTATGGGCTGAAATTGGTGTTTTTCGCCATTTAAGGTTAGGGGGTGGTTCACTCCCCGTTCATTCCTTGTTTGTAAAGCCATTTCACATTTGTTTCCCATTTTCAAACCATGTTTATTTGGGTTTTTAAACACTGATTTTTAGAGTATTTTCAGTGGTAAAAATCAGGTTTTGAAGACCAAATTTGGAGGGGGTAGCCTCCCCTCTTTGTGCCTTGTTTGCTAGCCTAGTTGGTGCCATGCCTTAGCTTATTTTTCTAGCTTGTTGTAGCCTAATTCCAGCATGTTCTAGCCTCTGATTTAGACTATTTTAACTCTATTTTGGGTTGGTTAGTCATTTGAGTCTTGTTTTGCATGCTTGTAGTGTAATAGTCCTCATAAGCTTGGCTGCATGTTTTCAGTGTTTTTCACACTTAATTTCAGTACTAATCATCTCTGCAACCTCCCTTCTTTCTTGGCTTTTAATTTTGCTTTGAAAGTGGTTTCAAGTTACTTGTTTGCCTAAGTGTGAAATTGAGGTTTCATACTTAATGGTTTAATCCCTTAGGAGATTCATTACCAACGGTATGAGACTTCTTTCATACCCAAAGCAACTTGTGTTTTGAGCCTTATTTCCATTAGAGGACTTTAATTCACCTTTGGACTTAATTGGACTAAAGGATGGTTGGTAAGTTAAAATGAGTAACTAAAACGTAGGACTAAAAATGAGCAAGATAATAACTTTGTCTGTTCAATCAGACGTTAATTGAACACATGAAACTTGGACCATTTCATACTTACTGGTGATGAAATGATCCAAGTCTCCAAGGTCAACTTCTTCCCTTGATCTTTCATGAAAATGAGGGGGTTTGTGTCTCATTTTGCATTTATTGAACTTGCATATCTTGAGTCACAAGCCATCATGCAATGAAATTGCTTGAGTTGGTAGTTTGTGGCTTAAGTTCACATTTTCTTGGATTTGCTCATGAAAAGGAGGGGTGAGTTGTGCAGACAATCCTTGCAAATACCCTATATATGCTCTGTTTGTCCTCTATTGCAGCAAGATAAACCAATGCATCAGTGGCCGGCAGGTGTTTGGAAACCACCATCCATGGCTGATAGATGGCCGACAATATTCACCAGTGGCCAGCTGGCCATTGAAGTAAATCTCAGCAGAGTGTTGGTAAGCTGGAGCAAAATTGTTCTGGAAGTGTTCAATTATGCAAATAGAGGCTTTTGAGAGCAAAACGGTGGTCTTTTCAGGTGGAGATCGAACATGCACATATACATCCTTCATTTCCTGAGGTAGAGTAGCTAATTAGCCTAGTTTAGTTACTTAGTTTAATTATTAGTTGCAATTGTTTTGTAATTATTTAATTCGTTAGTTAGCTAATTAGTTCATTTGTTGTTGTAATAATTAGTTAATTAGTTTAGCTAGTTATTCATTTTGGTTTGTAATAATTAGCTTAATTAGCTTAGTTATTCATTCAGACTCTCCTTCGTGAGAGTGTAATGTAATAATGTGCATGACTTTCAACCCCACGTCTTCCTCCCTTTTATTTACTAACCTATGATGGTTAGATTAGGGACACGTTTCGTTTAGCATACCTTATGCTTGCATACATTCATCTTGTCTTGCATGCACCGAGGCTCGGTGCATCATTCTAACTGCATTGTCATTTCAATACTTCTTTGAATACATGCTTAGACCGCATGTTGTCAAATTGATTCACATGCCATATTACTAGCCGAGCCTAGTAATTGCATATTGCATGTGTTGCATTTGTCATTTGACATAGTTAGAATCATGCATATTTTTTCTAACTCATATCTTCTTAGCTTGGAGTACTAGGTGAGTTTTTAGTGCTTTAGCATACTTGCATGAGTGTGAGTGATTTCCATGACTAGTATGCTTTCCATGAGGCTAAGGGTTTACTTGTTAAACTGCTTGAATGCTTGTGGATGAAGGCTTGTTGCTTGAATTGAAACGATTCAACAAATGAATGTTTAAGCCCACTATGTCTAGTGGCAAATTCATATCTTTAAGCCCACTTTGTTGAGTGGAAAATTCAAACCCCTTTTCGAAAAGCAAACATGAAATTGAATTGTTCCAATTCGGGCAAACTAGTCTATACTTGCTTGTGTGCATTACATAGTAATGCTAGCCTAATAACTGGAACAAGAGCATATAATGTTGATAAAAATTATATCATGATTAGTAGAGGCCGATCCTTGATCGGGCAAGCGGGGGTGCTCAATTCATGACCTTCCCCTCTTGTACCTAAGTTCTCGAGCCGTGACAACCTTGGTGATGACGGACACGTGGCCTTTGGCACGAGTCATGGGTTTTCTAAATTTCCCAAAAATAAAATATTTAGGTAACGACTCTGTATCTGGAAAAGCAGTCCAATTTTGCCATTTTTGATTCAAAATAAATTTTCCAAACGATTTGTCAGATTTGGACTCTTTAGTGTTTATCAATTTCACATTGCACTTGTGAGATTAGTGTCATGACCCAAACCTGGCCCTAAGGGTTTAGCATCATAACCGGCCAGTAATCCATGATTACCAAAGGCCTGCTTAACAGTAATAACAATAGTACAGAGTAAGGGGCTGTCGGAAGCCAAACAGTAAATAAAAGACGTCCAATGAGCTATGAAAAACTGAATGGAAAAAGACTTTTATGGACCAGTCCACATTCATAACCATAAATATATATACATATCGGATACACATAACATACAGGTTAGGGATCCACTCCCTTTACCATAGCTGTACAGTCAAAGGTCTTAAATATTCATTACAAAACAGGGACAAAAGGGTGAATCTGAGACACCCCAAAATAGCCTTGGCTTGAACGGACTCGGAACCACGAAGTGAGGCACAATAGTTGGCTTGACAAAACATGAGTTTAACTTGACGCTCCTAGCTTCAGTCCGGTGCCTGGCCACCTACATACATATATATAAATAGTGAGCTAAAGCCCAATGAATAACAACTATGTAAAGGGGTTAAGAATGAATGTCCTTTTAGTAATTAAAACAGTCATTTGCATCAGTAGATCAGTTATTCAATCAGTGGCTCATATTTCATGCCATATCAGTCATTCAGAAATCATAGCGATCATACGTGGTACATCTAATAACAGAACAATACAGTAGGTCTTAATAGACCGAACAGTCAGTTGATGGCCATCAAAACAGTAAACAGCAGTAGTTCCAAACATTGGAACTAACAAAGATCTCTGTAACAGTAGCAGTAATAGTAACAGTAACAGTAAGTTGCTATGGATGCCACGAGTATAGTTCATAAAATAGGACAAACATTCATTTAGTAGATAATGTCACTTCAGAAAGCAGTACAGTCGATCGTTCAGAAAATAATTACAATTGAACATATCTTTACAACATTGTTACTCGCAGATTACTGGGCTATAAGCAGGCTAATCAGCGTCCTCGGGTGCCAACCGTACACAGTTGCAGAACGAACACACCCTAAGTTATACACTTGAGATTAATAACTTAGCCCCTTAACTTGACTTAATGTGGTTCCATAATATTATCCTCATTAAGATGCCTTAAAAATGGCCTAGGAATGCCTAGGATGGAATGAGGATGCAGAAATGCACTTTAAAGCACTTTTCAAAATTTGCTAAAAACAGGGGTCTCGCTCGAGCGTGGCTTTCCTTGCTCAAGCGAGCTCACCAAGACATAGGGGTCGCTCGAGCATAGATTCCCTCGCTTGAGCGGTCTGTAAAAATGCAAAAAGTATTGGTTGCTGAAATTCTCTGCTCAATGCTCGCTCGATGCTCGCTCGAGCATGAGACACAGTTCCTCACTCGAGCGTAGGTCTCGTCGCTCGAGCATGCGTCTGCACACACAAAACCCTGAGAGCTTGCAATCCACGCTTGAGCCAGCATTTCATCGCTCGAGCGAAGCTCTAAACACAAAGGTGGCCGCTCGAGCGTGGAATCCTTCGCTCAAGCATGGAAGCCAAAATCTGGGTTTTCCAGATTTGCTTCCAAAGCTCAAACCAGGAATCAAACATGCCAAAACTCATCCTTTTGGGCTAATTTTCTAGAAAACACTTAGAAACCCATAGTACAACATGTTTTAAAGATCATTTCATCAAATTAAGCCCAAAGGTGTGACAATTGAACACAATTTAATGTAAGCTTGAACAACAATGTAAGAACATAACATGCATGAGTTCCTATGAACTCCAATGCTCCAAAATGTGACCAAATGCAAGGTTGAACTCAAAAACATGGTGAATTTCAAGAGTATAACCATGATCTAGACATGCATGTGGAAATTTTCATGAAAACAACCTCACAATTCAAAGATATGTACATGCATGCATGAATGTACTCTCAAATCAACACTTTAAACTAATTCTTGACTCTAATCACCAATTTCTCCGTGAAACATGCATGAAACAACTTAAATTGATAATTAAGAGGGTGAATTTCCTACCTTAAGTCTTGAATTCCAAGTGTGGAAGCCTAATTATGCAATTCTCCTTCAATCTCCCTTAAGTCTCAAACCAAACTCTTGTTGAATCAAATTCTTTCCTAATCTCCCTCTCTCTCACGTTTTGACAAGTAGGTGGATGAAGAGAGGTGACTCACAAGTATTAAAAGAGAATAAATAATGGCCTTAAACAACCCACTTCATGGCAAAAACATAATAAACTCAAACTAATGTAATTTAACTTCATTTATTCAAATTTAATCATTCCAAATCAAATTTTAATTAAACCTACCATAAAATCATATAATTCCTAATTAGCATACAACATGAATCAATTTCAGAATCGGTTGCCAATAAGATTTTCAATTCGCTATTCAAAATTTAAAATATGAACAGATCATTCGGTAACAAACAAATAGAAATGCATTTAAAATAACGCACCCATGTAATCAATTTAAAATCTCGTCTTAATTAATAACTCATCATGCTTAAACTTAGATTAACGCTAATCAGAGGTGAGGGTTGTCACAATTAGATTCAAAACTGTGAGAGTCTGAACTGTACGGCTTTCTTTTAAACCTCCAAAAGGGGGCGCAAAAAAGTTGAGCTACACCTGGGAATTTGCCTGAGTCGTATATATAGAAATCATTGGATTGGTTATATTTTCGAATGAGCATTGTGCATGAGATTTTCAAAAGAGAAAAACTATTTTGAGCATGACGTGGCATGTGCATCCATCTCATGAGGCTGTATAAGATGTATATACTTTGTTAAGAATTCTCTACTGGGTTTTGAGCTCACCCCTAGTGGATTTGTTGCAGGAAAAGCTATTGTGATCCTGCCAAAGTATAGGCATGAAGAATTATTTTGGGAGCACGAAGCTCTTATCTCTTGTTGTTCTTGTTGTTGTGTTAATAAGCCAATGGCTATATTTGTATGGGTTAGAAAGCCATTTACCTGTAACCAGGCTTAAGCCTCAGAACGTGTAGCCCATGGGGGCATTATTTTGTGTTTTAATTTCTATTGAATCCTCATTACATGCTACCAACTACTGTCTTAGAAATTATGAAAGCATAATGGCGTGTGGAACCTTTACATCTCTTGAATAAATGTCATGAATATACATGTATGAGAAGCTTGATTGGAAATTATATGATTCGTTAATTGTAAAGGATTCATAATTAATGAGGATTGAGGATTATTGATGGCCTCATTTACGTTATCATGTGTTAACAATTTGGGGGCGTTGCAACTTGGTATCAGAGCTTATCAGGTTTGAATACTTTGACCTCGTGGGACGTGGTCTTTACCATAATGGGTTTATTTCGCTAATTAGAAATGATGCGTGTTTTATATGCTATGTGATAATATGTTTATGTTATGGAATTGGACTTTTAAGAAATTATTTGCATCTATTAATGCCCTGGAAGTCTTATTAGGACACTTGATCAATGCTCATTCTAGTAGGAACTCTTGGAATTTTGTGGAACAAATACTATCTGAAAAGTGTAGTCCATATGTGATTATGTGACTATGTGCTTATGTGATGTGGATTGAAATGTTTATATTTGGTTAGGACATGAGTAATCTCAATTGAGAGGTATTAGGGACTTAAATTAGTTGTGCCACTTTATTCAGCAGAGCTAATCATTTTAGCTATGTAGTAGATATGTAGTAGACCAATTACAGGATTTCAATTAAACCTTAAGACCACTGTCTATGTTTTTGTGTATGAGTGTGACCTTAAAATAGTAGAGATTTTGTTGCATAGTGACCAATTGTTGTAATGAGAAATTAATTATTTCAGATCTTTATATCAAATTTGTGGAAGTGGGTTAGATGAAGAATCTTGGAAGTGGAGTAATTTAGATATTAAACTTGCTGTAGTAGTACGGTTTGGTTAAGACCTTAATGATGATTAGGGAAAACCTACAATAAAATGTTTTGAAGTGTTGACATCGAAATACAAAAAACCTAGTTCTAAATTTCCTCAGCATAGATGAAGTTAGTTATGATCGGGTTGTTCTACTAGCTTGATTGACTATTTGTGAGGATAGTGTTGGGCTTTAGGCCAAATGTTTTGTGCGTATTTGGAAATAAACGTTATCCTAGCATGATAGAAATTACAGACTGTATTAAGGGATGTGTTTCTTAAAAAAATTTGTTTTATTTAGAAAATTATTGCAAATCCCAAGAGGGTATAGAAACCAAATTTGTGACCGCTGTTAAGACTTGGGCGCCACCAATTGCTCACCCAATGATGATTTGTACACTTGTCTAAATGCTTGATTTCCTTAACAGTAAACCGCAGTCTTGAGCCTCAAAAAACCTACAAACCTCGTGCGTTGTTTTTGGACCAAAACAATGGTTTTTCAAGCTTGACCATCCAAGGGACCAACAGACCCACTAGTGGCCTGCCACCTACTATTAGTGGCCGACTGCCCACTAATAGTGGCCTACCGCCTACTTGTGTAAAATTTCAGATATTTTTTCTAGTTGTGGTAGCTATCTCCACAAATGCATTCACTACCTTAGTTGTATCTGTATGGATATTTTTGAGATAGTCTCATAGATTTCTATATATAGATGACTTTCTCTCAAAAATTAGGGTTAGAAAAATTTGTGGAACAAAGTTTTGGAAAATATTTCTCTCTCTCCCTTGCAACTTCTATACCCTTTGCCTAGACACTCCAAACCAAACCTTGAGGGTTATTTGCTGAGATGTTTGAGCTTGCATTTTAAGCTCATGAGGGTGTGAAATTAGTGGTTTGTGATTCAAAGGGTCATTCCTCTTCAAGAGGTATAACTCCAAGCTTCTTTTCCTTATTCATTGACCATCATTTATTTTTGTTTTTGTACTATTTTTCACTTGTATTTATAGGCTGAAACTTGTGGTTTAAGGCCATTAAAGGTAGAGGGGTGGATCACCTTTCTTTAAACCTTGCTTCTTAGGCCTTTACCATTGTGTTTCCCATCTTTTAATTATCTTTTTTTGAGCTTTTGAACACTGATTTTCAAAGGTTTTTCAGAGGCTAAAATGTGGTTTTGAAGTCCCAAAAATGAAGGGGTTAGCCTCCCCTCCTTTGGCTTATGTCCTAGCTTAATTGCTCCATTATTTTAGTTTCCTTTGGTAGATGTTTTTACCTTAATTTCAGTGTTCTTTTAGCCAATTTTTGAACTATTTTTAGTTGTTCATGTCATTTATGCTTTGTACTGCATGCTTGTAGTGTAACGGTCCTCATAGGTTTGGTACTTTAGGCATTAAACACCAACCTTATGAGTTGATGGCATCTATTTCAAGCTTTCCATACTTGTGTTCACCTCTAATCATCTCTGGACTTCTCCATTTTCTTGGCTTCTTCGTTGCTTTGAGAGTTGTTTCAAACCGATTGTTTGTTTAAGCTTGAGATAGAGATTATTGTGCTTAATGGTTTAATCTCTTCGGAGGTTCATTGCCAATGGCATGACATCTCTCTCATGCCTTAAACCAACCCTCGGTTTAACACTTCGCACCTTTAGTGGACTTAATGTTCATTTTGGACTAAAATGACTAATGAATGGAAAGGTAATTAAAAAGGGTAATCAATGGCTTAAAATGAAGTAAGATAATAAAATGATTTGGGTTCAATAGGACGTTAATTGAACCCATTAAGTCCTGAGTCGTTTCATACTTGTTAGTGATGAAAACAGTTCCAGAATCAATATCAACCACTTCCCTTGATCAATATCATGATAGGGAGGAGGTTCATGAATCTTTAATTGTACATTTATTGAAATTGTATCCCTTGATTCATAAGCTGTCATGCAATGAATTTGTATCAATTGATGGCTTACGAATCGAGCCTACCTCTCCTTTGAGCTGTTTGATGATAAAGAGAGGCAAGGGGGACAGACATCCACTGAGAATGCTCTATTTGTGCTCTGTTTGTTTTCTGTCGTAGCAGGAAAAACCCAACATTAGTGGCCGGTAGGCCACCTTTACTGGGTGGTAGGCCACTATTAGTGGGCGGCCAACCACTAATGCTGGCCTGCCGGCCACCTTTTTCAATCAGGCAGTACCACTTTCTTCACAGAGTAGAGCACATGCTGAGGTGCAAAACAGTGCAAAGACATTCTCGGAAGAGAAATTCATGTGTATGCACAAACCATTTCCTTGTTCTTCGGGACCCATTAGACTTGTTTTGTTACTAGTAATATGTTATGAGTAAAGTTGCAATTAATTACTTAGTTAACTAATTCCATAATGTAACTAGTTAGTTAGTTTAATTAGTTAATTTGTATTAATTAGTTAGAGTAATTAATTTTATGTTGAAATAATTTAATTAGCCAGAATAGTTAGTTAAGTTTGGCATTATAATAATTAGTTAAGTAGCTTAGCTAATTCATTCATTCGGACCCTCCTGTACGACGGCAAAATATGTAATAATGTGTGTATGTCTTCCAATCCCACGTCTTTTTCCATTTTATTTACTCCCTTATGATGGATAGTTTAGCATATCATATTTTGTTTAGCATTTTTTCATGTACAAAGCATCCATTGTCTTGCATGTATAAGGCTTGGTTCATCACGCTAACAAGCATTGTCGTTTAAATACTTCTTTGAAAACGTGCTTAAAACCACATACTATCAAATTGATTCATATGGCATATTTATAGCCAAGCCTATTATTTGCATATCGCATGTGTTGCATTAGTCATGTTGCATTTGTTAGGAGCATGCATGTTTTCTAAATCTTTTTTTGCTTTGTTTTGGCTTGCCTTAGAGTACTAGGTGAGCACTTATTGCTTTAGCATATTGCATAAGTGTGATTGTTGCAATATCAAACATGTTTTCCATTAGGCTAAGTGCTTAATTGCTATACCTATTTGAATACCTGTGGATGAAGGCTAATTGCTTAAATTGGGATAATTTGAGTAATGTGCATATGAGATTACTTTTCCAAGTGGTACATATTCGAAACAATTTTCAACAACAAACATGAGATCAAAATGTTACAATTTTTGCAAATTAGTCGATACTTGTGTGCGTCACATAGTAAAATTAGCCTAATAATTGAATCAAGAGCATATAATGTAAATAGGATTCACATCATGATTAGTAGAGGCCGATCTTTGATCAGGTGAGTAGGGTGCTCAATTCATAACCTTCCCCTCGCGTACCTAGGTTCTCAAGCCGAGACACTTTGGTGATGACAGATAAGTTGCCTTTGGCATGAGTCTCGAGTTTTCTAAATTTCCCAAAAATATTTAGGTGGCGACTCTGTAATCTATCAAAGTAGTCCATTTTTGGCATTTTGATTCAAAATCAATTTTCCAAAAGATTTGACAGATTTGGACTCTTTTGTGTTTTTCCATTTCACATTGCACTTGTCGAATCAGATTTAGAACCACGGTAGTCTGAACTATAGGGCTAGTCATATCCGAAAGGAGCATGAAAAGCCAGCTACAATTTTCGGTGACTCTGTTGGAGAATTTGGAGAACTTGACTTGGACTTCATGATGTAAAGTTTTATTTACAGATATATATGTTCTTTGAATTGCATTTGCATTGGTGCATTTAAGTCACTGTGTTTGTCATATGTTATTCCTGGACGGTTTGCCAGAGGCTTGCCCAAAAGCTTGCCAAAAGGCTGACCGGTCATGGGCTCTGCCATGTTGGGAACACAACCCTTAGATCTGGACTACTGTTGTACCGTTTGATCCTCCTTTCACTTGTCAGTGTTAGGTATGAGAGGTATATTAGGTAGTCTTGCTGAGGCACCCTCTTTGACCATTTGGCCTAGCTACATATAATAATACCATAGGGACTGTTCTAAACAACGACAGGATGCTCACCCATATGCAGGATTGCGTGAAACCGCTTATTTGAAATAATGAAGCCCTAGTTCATGACAGAAAACTAGGATAGGGTAACCCAACCCATTTATAGGGGCTTTTTGGTTCTCTCTTAACTGGTATGTGCTTTACAGTGAAACTGTTTAGGAATGTGCATATCAGTTGTGCAATTGGTATCTGTTTGGAAGAAATCTGATCCTCTGACTTTGATCATGTCTATGTTGATCACATCGTAGCTAAGGTGCTATGTGGTTTCTAATTACTGCTCTCTTGCTTTATTTCTTTTGCTAGTTAGTTTTAAACCATAGCTTCAGAAAGTTCGGATATCTCCCAAGTACCCTAGACTCGAGTCAGAAGAGTTTGCAAGGTCTGGGATCTTGTTTTGGGACAACCCGTGTTTACCTCACTTTCACTGGTTACAAGCTGGAGGAGAATCAAATAGAGTTCGCCAGTCCAATTCTTACAGCAATCACCTCTTCGTTCACTTGTGCTCAGTCCAGTTCGGGAATAATCAGCTACTTCCAAGTCAGCTCAAGAAAGGTCACATATTCCAATGGCACAATATCCCCCAGCTAGTATGGAGAAATTGATACACCATCTGCAACAGACAGTCGAGACACTACAGCATGATGTGGCTCGCCAGGCCAAAGTTGCCGCCCGTCCGACCGAGGTTATAACTAGGCTACATCAACAGCAACCACAACCAGTAGCAACCTCTACATCACATGTACCCCCCACAACTATCCCTGTGCCCAGTGCCACTGCTAATACTGCCACTGCTCAAGATCCACAAAACTAGGGTAATCTAGTTTTTCCAGTCCAAATAAAGCCTATCCCTGTACAAGCTTCTAAAACCCCGATTTATCAGACCGAGGCACCGTTCGAATTCGAAGTCGATCCAACTACACTTAAAGTCAACAAATTGGAGAAGCTGTTTCAGAGAGCACAAGGAGTTAATTCCATTCCAAACATAGAGGATGGATACACTGATTCCGCAATTACATGGCCAGAGCGGTTCAAAATGCCACACATTGATCTTTTTGATGGTTCTGGGGATCCGATGATTCACTTGCGACTGTTTTCAGATATCTTGCGACCGATGGGCTTAACAAGACTACAGAAGCTATCTCTCTTTGGTCGCACCATGCCAGGCATAACGGCCATTTGGTATGCCAAGTTAGAAGATTTCGTTAAACAGAATTGAGAGGAGATGACAATAAGAAAATTGAGGTCACAACTCGTGATCTCAAGGCGACACGTCAAGAGCCAAAGGAGGGTTTTTTTGAGTTCATGCCAAGATAAAAGGCCAAAGCCTCAATGATGACCACTCGGCCTTCTGAGAAAGACCAGATCAGAATGGTCGTCCAGAATCTGCATGGCAAGTTGCTACAGAAGATGATTGTTCTACCTCTATTTACCTTCACAGAGCTTTATGAAATGGGAGTGCAAATCGAAGATGCCATGAAACAGGGACTTATTACTGAGGATAAGGAGCCAGCCAAGAGGCCATCTGTTCACAGTTCCAATGCTGCCAGTGGTAGCACAACTGCAAGGCCATCAGACGTACGTGTTGTCACCACCATAGAAACTGTTGACCCCTTTGCCAATGTTGGCCCACAAGCCTCATCCAACCCTACCTGAACTCAGGGTAGGACTTTTAACCAACTATACATGACCTTATCCAAAGCCATGCATGTGCTAGTCAAGAAAAGACACCTAAAACCCTTAGAACCTCGCTTACTTCCTGATCCTGTCCCACCCAAGCATAACTCCACAAAATACTGTGCGTTTCACCAGCAGGATGGTCATGACACTAACCAGTGCTTCCGATTATGTCATGAGATTTATGATCTCATTGACAACAAAGTTATCGCTCCACCTCAAAAACCAAATGTAGCCACAAATCTACTTCCAGCCAATAATCAAGTCCCCCTACCTCGAAACCTTAACCTTATCCATACACTGGCCACCTCTTATGACCCCAGCCTATATATTACTCATTCCACCTACCGAAACCGATATTGTTCATTCCTGAGGGCACAAATTTGTGCATAATGGGTGTATTTAAGCCACAACTTGAGCCTCACAATGTGGTGACAATACCCGTAGTAAATGAAGGTTTGGCCTCGAAAGGAGGCACTAGTCTGTTGTCAGAGTGTCCTAGGGGCTTGTTTGAAAGGTCATACGATCCAAGTTGCTATATCGCGTCAACCAGTCAAAACAGACCTAAGGTGGTGCTACCAATCTCGGTAGGCATCAATGTGGTAAGAATGGATGGCCCGAGACAAAGGTTGGATGATTTGGTAGACCTCGAAGAGGATTTGAACAATCTACAGTTCTTTGATGAGCATGATTAGGGAGATGTACAGATTGGGTGGTTCGACCTGATTGGATCGACCGATAATACCGGATGGCTAAGTGATGGGCTAGACAAGGAAGAAGAAACTACGATTAAACTAGGGAAAAAAGGAATAGAGGTAGTTGCAGTGGCCAAGAAGGCTGATGAGAAAGGAAAACTACCGGAGGGCACATGTGTGGGAAACCCTAGTCAAGAAGTGGGGATACTGAACACTGTAGATATTGAACAGGAGTCTACACTGATTCAGTTTGAATGAAAAAGAATTGAAGATAGCTGGGAAACCATAATTACATGGCACCTTGTAGAGGACGCTTATGATGTGAAAATGATTTAGGTGGAGCCAGACAATTGTTTGTCGGTCGCTAAGGGTGAGTGGTGGGACGATAATGATTTGTGTCTGGCCCATACCAACAAAGATTGGGGAGGTTACATCTTGGATAATACATGGTATGCTGAGGAGATGGACCATCTTACCCGTAGTGGATGGTATTTTAAGCTGCCACACCTAGATCAAGCAGAGGTGTCTGGAAAGGATAAGGAGGCCAAGAAACAAAAGGAGAAGCAACTAGAAGAGGAGTCAATGCTGAAACGGCTCAAGAAAATTCAAGCCGATATCTCTATCTGGGGACTTCTCATGGCTTCACGGGTGCACTGACAGACAGTATTGTTGGCGATGGACAAAGCTAAATTGTCCATTGATGCTACGCCCGAGCAACTTGTGGGCTTGGTCTTTCCCGGTGGTGCCAAACCAATGCTTACTTTCTTTGACAAAGTGCTCTCTATCTTGTCACAAATTCAGAGAAACCCTCATTTGATTCTTGGCGTGTTGCCTCGATATCATGAGTTGTGACCTCAATCTGTTTATTGTAGGAATACTGAGAAATGAAGGCCTCAGCCATCTCTTTCCAATTATGTTTGACAGAATCTTCCAACTTAGCATACCAAATGGCCACTATACTCGACATGATGCAACCGAAGAGAGACAGCTTTTATAATCTAGTTAAGCCTATCAGCTGCAAGATATCAGAAAACAAACGCAAGTGGACCATCCGATCCCCAGAACCGTTGAATCGATCAATCTGTAACATTTTAAACCGATCTGACAATGTAACTGTAGTATTAGTATACCCGTCCTCTATGTCCGAGATGGAGTTAACCCATTGTGATGTCTTGAATAACTTTTCCAGTTTATTGACCTTGAATGCAGTTGGGTCAACGTCAAACTCAAACGGAGCCTTAGTTTGATAAATAGGGGTTTTGGAGGCTTGTGCTGGGATTGGCTCTGCTGGATTGCCTTGGTTTTCTTGAACATTGGCAGTATGAGTGGTGGCTCCAAGTGCTAGGATACCCGTGGTAGGTGCATAGGATGTAGAGGCCGCAGTCAGCTATGGTTGCTATTGTTATAGCCTGGTTATGACCTCGACCTGACGGGCCGTGACCTGGGCTTGGCAGGCCGTAATCTACTGTAGGGTCTCAATGATCTGTTGCAGATGATATATCAATTCTTCCATACTGACTGGGGGATACTGTGCCATTGGAATAGGTGATTGATCTCGTACTGGGCTAGAAGTAAATGTTCGTTCCCGAATCGGACTAGACACAAGTGAGTTAAGGGGTGACTGCTGTAAAAACTGAACTGGTGAATTCTACCTAATTCTCCTCCATCTTGTAACCGGTGGGAGTAAGGTAAACATGGGTTGTCCCCGAACAAGATCGACGGCTTTACAAAGTCTTCTGTCTTGGGTCCAAAGTACTTGGCAGATATCCGAACTTTCTGAAGCTATGGTTTTAAACTACCTAGCAAAAGAAATAAAGCAAAAGAGCAGTAATTAGAAACCACGGAGTCATCTCAGCTAAGATGTTATCAACACAGACATGATCAAAGTTGTAGGATTGCACTCCACACTGAATTCTGCCCCCTAAAACAAATGCCAAATTTGCAACTGCTGTGCACATTCCTGTACAGTTTCACTGTAAAGCACATACCAGTTAACAGAGAGCCAAAACACTCCTATGAGGGGGTAGGGTTACCCTGTTCTAGTTTTGTCATGGACTAGGTTTCACTATTTCAATCAAGTGGTTTCACGCAATCTTGTATTTTGAGTGAGCATCCTGTCCTAATTTGAAACAATATCTATGGCTGTTCTATATGCAACTAGGCCAAATGGTCAAAAGAGGGTACCTCTGCAAGAATACCTAATATACCTCTCATACCTAACACCGAGAACTGAAAGGACGATCAAATGGTACAGAGGTAATCCAGATCCAAGGGTTGTGTTCCCATCATGGCAGAGCCCACAACCAGTTAGCCTTTTGGCAAGCTTTTGGGCAAACCTCCGGCAAACCGTCCAAGAATAGCAAATGGCAAACACAGTGACTTAAGTGCACCAATGCAAATGCAATGCAAAGAAACATATTAGTGTAGATAAAATTTCACATCATGAAGTTTGAGTCAAGTTCTCTAAATTCCCCAGCAGAGTCGTCAAAAACTGTAGCTCAACTTTTTGTGCTCCTTTCGGATACGACTAGCCCTACAGTTCGGACTCCCGCTGTTCTGAATTTGATCTCAGAAGTGCAATGTGAAATAGATAAACACCAAAGAGTCCAAATTCGACAAATCTTTTGAAAAATCGATTTTGAATCAAAATGCCAAAAAAAAACTGCTTTGCCAGATATAGAGTCGCCACCTAAATATTTTTGGGAAACTTAGAAAACCCATGACTTGTGCCAAAGGCCACATGTCTGTCACCACCAAGATTGTCTTGGCTCGGGAACTTAGGTACGAGAGGAAAAGGTCATGAATTGAGCACCTTACTCGCCCGATCAAAGATCAGCCTCTACTAATCATGATGTGAATCTTATTTACATTATATGCTCTTGTTCCAATTATAAGACTATTTTTACTATGTGATGCGCACACAAGTATAGACTAATTTGCAAAAGTTGGAACACTTTGATTCATGTTTGTTTTTTAAAATTGTTTCAAATATGTAGCACTTGAAAAAGTGATCGCATATACACATTATTTAAATTATTCCAATTCAAGAAATTAGTCTTCATCCATAGGTATTCAAGCAAGTATATCAATTAAGCACTTAGCCTCATGGTAAGCATGCTAAACATGGAAACAATCACACATATGCGATATTATAAAGCACAAAAATGCTCACCTCGTACTCCAAGGCAAGCCAAAAGAAACAAAAGAGTTAGAAAACATGCATGCCCCTAACTAATGCAATATGACTAATGCAACACATGCAATAATGCAATTAATAGGCTCGGCTACTAATTATGACATGTGAATCAATTTTAGAGCATACGGTTTTAAAACACATATTCAACAAAGTAATAAATGGTAATGCTTGTTAGAATGATGAATCGAGCCTCGATGCATGCAAGACAAGTGGATACAAATCATGGAGTATGCTAAAAAAAACATGATGTTCTAAACTACCTATTATAAGAAGTAAATAAAAGGGAGAAAGACGTGGGGTTGGAAGACATACACATTATTACAAGTTTGCCCTCGCGCAGGAGGGTCCGAATGAATGTCTGAGCTAATTAATTAATTATTACAAACCAAATGAAATAAATTAACTATACTAGCTAATTATTACAACACCATAAATTAACTAACTACTTTAGGTAATTAATTAAGTACAACACAAAACTAACTAGCTATTCTAACTAATTTAACTAATTAGTTACAAGTCCGCTACTTTAATTACAACATCATTTTAATAGATCCCGAGAATCAAGGGATGGCTCATGCATGGATGTGGATTTCCACCCGATAATGCTCTCATTTTCGCTACGAGAATACCTCTGTTGCACAATTAGAAACTTGCACATGTTTTCACCTCAGCCTTGGCTCTGCTCTACTAGAAAAAAGATATTGCCAACCTGAAAAAAGTGGCTGGTAATCCAGAAGTGGTGGCCGATAGGCCACTAATAGTGGGTTGCCGTCCAGTAAAAGTGGCATGTCGACCACTGATGTTGGTTCTTTCCTGTAGCAACAGAGCACAAACTAGAGTATTCTCAGGGGATGTTTGTCCACCCTGCCTCTCCTTATCAGTATACAGGTCAAAGAAGGGTCGACATGATTCGCAAGCCATCAATCGGTGCAATTGCATTGCATGATGACTTATGAATCAAGGGACACAATTTTAATAAATGGAAAGGAAAGACCAACCAAACCTCCTCCCTATCATGGATTGATCAAGGGAAGTGGTTGACCTTGGAAACTTGAACCATTTCATCACTAGCAAGTATGAAATGACCCAAGTTTCCATGGGTTCAATTAACGTCCGATTGAACACCAAATTATTTTATTATCTTGGTCCATTTTATCCCTAATTTTAATTACCTCTTTTAATTACCTTTCCATTCCTTAATTCATTTAGTCGAAAAATGAGCTTTAAGTCCTCTAATGGAAAGGAGCATCAAACAAAGAGTTGTTTTGGGCATGAGAGAGACACCATGCCGTTGGTAATGAACCCCCAAAGGGATTAAACCATTAAGCACGATACCTCTATCTCAAGCATAAACAAGCAATTAGTTTGAAATAAATTTCAAAATAAAGAAAAAGCCAAGAAATGAAAGAGGTTGCAGAGGTGATTAGAGATGAATACAAGTATGTAAAGCAAAAAATAAATAATATCAACTCAAATAGGTTGGTGGCTAAGGTCTAAACCACCAAGCCTATGAGAACCGTTACACTATAGGCCTACAATACAAAGCATGATTGGAACAAACACATAAAAAATAGCCATAAAATAGGCTAAAACAATGCTGAAATTGAAGTCAAAAGAGCTAAAAGAGTAAGTTACAACATGGAGCAAGTTAAGCTAGGAAGCAAGCACAAGGATGGGAGGCAACCCTCTCCATTTTTGGAACTTCAAAACATGATTTTACCCTCTGAAAAACCTCTGAGATTCAGTAGTAAAAAGCTCAAAAAAAAGATAATAGAAAGGTGGGAAACACAAGGGCAAAAGCTTAAGAAGTTATGTGCAAAGAAGGTGATCCACCCCCCCACCCTTAATGGCCTTAAACCACAAGTTTCAGCCCAGAAATTCAGTGTAAAAAATAGTCCAAAAACAGTAGAAAAGACAACAAATAAAGAAGGGAAACAAGTTAAGAATTATGCCTTTTGAAGAAGGATACCCTTTTTGAGTTACAAACTAACAATTACATACCCTCAAGAGCTAAATGAAAGCTCAAAAACACCTCAGCACAAATACACAAGGTTTGGTTTAGAGTGTATAAGCAAAGAGTGAAGAACTTGTAAGAGAAAGAGAGAGAATTGTAGAAAGAGAAAAATATTTTTGCTCCTAAATTTTTCTAACCTTTTAAAATGTGAGAGTGAGTCCTCTATATATAGAAAAACATGAGACCACCTGTAGATGCGCCCTGGGAACTCTCCGATATCCGCGCCTGCGAGGGCACGAATTCGTTTTGTTTTGAGCTACTACAGTTTAGACTCAATGTCACGGTTCTGAATCTAATCTCATAAAGTGCAATGCAAGATTGATAAATCACCAAAGAGTCCAAATCCGGCAAATCGTTTTGGAAAACTGATTTTATTAAAGAAGTGCCAAACATGGATTGTTTTGCCAGATACAGAGTCGCCACCTAAATATTTTATTTTGGGGAAAATTTGGGAAACCCTAACTCCTGCCTAAGGCCCCGTGTCCTTCATCACCAAAGTTGCCTCGGCTCGAGAACTTAGGTACGAGAGGGGAAGGTCATGCAATGTGCACCCCCGCTCGCCCGACCAAAGATCGGCCTGTACTAAGCATGATATTTTGGTTTTGAAAACACATGTGCTTTTATTCCGGTTAATTAGCTAATCTTACTACATGATGCACACAGCATAGAAGTATAGACTAGATCGCCTAATTTGGAACAAAACATTGCACGTTCGTTTGTAAAAATGATTCGAAGTTTGCTACCAGCAAGTAGGCTAAATCCGGGATTCGATGAATTGTTCCAATTCAAGCAACCCAACCTTCACCCACAAGCATTCAGGCAGTTATATCAAATAAGAAGTTAGCCTCATGGCAAGCATACTTTCATGGCAACATTAACACACATGCAGTATGCTAAAGCATAAACACTCACAGTGTACTCCGAGCCAAAACAGAGAACTAGTTAGAAATCATGCATGATCCTAGTTCATGTTAAGATGGCTAATGCAACACATGCAAAAATGCAGCTAAGATAGGCTCGGCTATTCTAAGATGGCATATGAAATGCAACTTGATAACATGCTGTTAAACACGTATTCAAGTAAATGTATTAAAAATAAAATGCGGTTTGTATGATGCGCCGAGCTCGGTGCATGCAATACAGATGAATGAATGCACACATGCAAGCATAAGGTATGCTAATTGAAATATGCCCTAAAACTAACCATCGTAAGTGGTTAAGTAAAAGGGAGAAAGAAATGGGGGTTGGAAGACATGCGTCACACACACGCATGCTTATTACAACAATTGGTCCTCTCGACGGAGGGACCAAATAAGAAGCTAACTAACTAATCTAAGCTAATTAAGCTAATTATTACATCACAACAAAGCTAATTAACTAATCCTAGTTAACTAACTATTACAAAACAGATTGAATAGTTAAACGCATTAACTAATTAAGTACAAACCAAAACATAAACTAGCTAAGCAAATTAGCTAAGTAAAGAAATAAAACAGGAGCCTCAGAGGAAGAAGAGTGTATGCATGCCCAGTTGCCTCGTTCGGAAATCCGTCGCGATGCCCCAACTTGCCTCTGTTTGCAACTGTTCTCAGAAACTTGCACCAAGCTCCAAAAACCTTCAAACTCACCTTGGGGACCTGTAAGAGGGCTGCCGACCAGTTGTTGAGGTTTCCAGCCACTGGCCGACCACTTTTTGTTGCTACAGACCAGAAAAAGTGGTCGGCCAACTAGTTTTTTTGGCTGGCCGGCCGGCCAGTTTTTGCTGCACTTCACCAGTTTGTTGCAACAAAGAGCAAGAAAGGGCATGGCAATGTATTTGCAAGATATGTGTGCACAACCACCTTCCCTATCATTTCATAAGCTCAAGGGAGTGTGGTTCTCAACCCTCAGGCCACCAATCACGCATCTCGATGCATGATGGCTGAGAAACCAAATTGCACGATGTAAAATGAATGCACACATAAACACATAAGGCCTAAAACTCTATCATGCTTGATCAAGAGCATCGACGACCGAGAATTGAGGCACGTTTCGTCACTTTAAGTATGAAACGTCCCTCGTTTCTCGTGTTTGGACTAGCACCTATTCCAAACATAATGCAACACATAACATGGCATGCACAATGCTACTCAAGCATGCAACTCAATGTAATGCAACATTAGCATGCAAACATGCAATGCAACATGAACAACCTGACAAGGCTAATGGCATGAACAATGCACAATGCTAAGAACAACATGGCATACTCAATGCAATGAATAACATAGCTTACTCAATGCAACGTGATTATGGAAAACGCAATGCGAACAAGAACATGGCATACACAATGCAAACAATCAACATAACATGCACAATGCAATGTAACATGGCATACACAATGCTCAATGGACTTAAATAGAATGTGGGTAGACCTCAGCCATGCCCAAAACAGTGGCCATAACACCAAAACAAAGGCACAAAAGGGCAAGGCAAACATGCACATGCCTTGGCCTATCAAATAGGCCTAACAGCACAACTCTCAAGAGTGCTCAAGGAGTGATAAACATGGAAGTGTGACAACACTAAATACACTGAAATAAGGTATGAAATGATGTCAAATCATTCAAACAAAGTAAGCATAGCATGCAAAGGTCCTTAAAGCATGAAGCTAGTAAAGAGGACTACAAAGGGGGCATGCAATACATGGCACAAGTGCATGAAAAAACCATGGACAGAGCTTAATTAGGTCTAAACAAAGACCAAAATATGCTAAGATAGAGGCTCAAGGACCTAGGCAAGATGGCATACATGCTAGGCCACAACAAGGCAACAATGCATAACACTCAAAGGCACTTAAAGAGTGAAAGAAATAGGAACATGAAAGTCCTATATGCTCTCAAATGAAGTATTATATGATGCCAAATCATCTAAATAGCTCAACGATAGCATGCATGAGTCATCAAAACACAAAGCTAGCAAGGCCAATTGCACTACAGCTATACAAAGCATGAAGCATATGGCAAAGGCAACTCAAAATAGTCCTAGAACATATCAAAATGATACTAAAACATGTATGAAAGGAAGCCAAAACAAGCTAGCATGAAGGGCATAAGGCATGATGCATACAAGGCAAATTAGGTGGATTACACTACACCTATTAAGACCAAGCATGGGATGACTTAACCAATAAAAATCAGAGTTATATCATGGCAAAATAACCCCAAAAACACATTAAAATGATAGCTCGCAAGCTTAGGCATGAAAGCATACGCAATGACTCATGTTTAAGGCATAAAGGGCAAACCCTCCAACGCATAGAATGAGCGATAAATGCAAGTGCATGAACATGAAACATGAACTGAAATCACATTACAAATGATGCCAAATCATTCAAATAGTCCAAGTAATGCATGCTAGTGGACTTGATACACAAAGCTAACAAGCTAGAATGCATTATAGCTATACAAAGCAATGCATGCATGACCAAAACAACCAAAATCAGAGCTTAAGCATGCTAAAACATGGACAAAAGCTTCTTGAAGTTAAGCCAAAAGCATGCTAGAATGACATGCTAAAGCATGATACACATTAGGCTAATTCATGGAATTGCACTACAAGCGCAAGAAGCATGCAAAGGCCAACCAAACCAAACCTTAACAGAGGTATGAAATGGAAAAACATCACCAAAAACATGCTGAGATGGACTCAAAACAAGCTAGAAAGACATGCTACTTCATGAAGCATATAAGACTAGTTTGCAAGATTTACACTACAAGTGTATAAGGCATGCATGGGGTGACAAAACCAAGTAAAAACAGTGGTATGCCACAACAAAATAACCCCAAATACATGCTAATATATGGCCAACAAAAGCTTAACAAATATGCTCAAACATGAGGCTAATAAGGCAAGTAAACAAGAGAAGAGGAGGGGGGACAACCCCCACCCATTTGGGACTTCAAAACCCCCTTTTCACAACTAAAATTCCTCTGGAATTCAATGGTTTAAAGGCCCAAAAAAGTTGGTTTGAAAGGTGGTGAAAGATGGTTCAAGAGGCCTCACAAGCCAAGGAGCAAAAGGGAGAGACAACCCCCTAGCCAAATAAGGCACAAACCAACACTTTTATACCTTAGAAATAGAGTTTTTTTCAGCTGAAAGACCATGTAAAAATAGTTCAAAAAGATAGCAATTAAATCATGCAAGACAAGTCTAAGAGGCAAGCCTTATACCTCTTGAAGCATGAGCACAAGAACAACCACTTCAGCCACTTTCTTGGCTCAAATAAACCTTCAACAGCCCAAAATTAGTCCTAAGATGCCTCAGCCCAAAGGTGGTTCAATTTGGTTAAAGGGTTGTATGCAAATGTGTAAAGAATGCCTACTTTCAAGCCTAAAACAAGAGGAGATAGAGAGAATTCTAGAGAGAGGGAAAGGTTTGCTCACAAATCTTCTAGAGAGAGAGGATTGTAGAGATATTTTTTAGAGAGAGAGGCTCTTCTAATCTTCCAACCTTGCAAAATATGAGATATATCTTCCATATATAGCAATTCAAGAGCCTTGGGTTGGAAATATCTAAATTGCAAATATCTGGAGCAATGCACAATAGCTGGAGCAAAAAGATCTTCAAAAAATCTGAGTTTGGGACCTGTAGACCACTTTTCTGGTCGGCCGACCACTTTTCTTGGTTAGCCGACCCCTTCTCCTGGTCGGCCGACCACTTTTCTGGTCGGCCAGCTACTTTTTCTGGTCGGTAGGAAAATTCTACTTTCCAGGTCCAACTTCAAATGGGCATAACTTCTTCATCTGGACTCCTTTTTAGATCATTCTTGTGTGCAAATTGAAGCCCCGGAAGTAACCTTTCCAATGGTGGTAGCCTTGCATCAAAATTCCAAATTTAAAAAAAGTTATTCCTATTTTGGTGAAGCCACTCAGTTTCGATCCTTCTCGGATTCATGCCGAACTTCTCCCCAACTAGTTTTCTTCCCTCTCCTCTTCTTTTCTTCAACTCCAAACCCCTAAGCAAGGTGTTTTGAAAGATTTTTCAAAGAATTCATCTCTCTTTCATTCATTTCCACTTTGTCCTTGCTCGGTTTACCGAAAAGCGCAACATTTAACGAAATGCGAGCTTCGGAACATCGTAGAAACTTTGTTTCAAAAATATTTTGAAAGAGAGGGGGTTTTAAGGTCTAAAAACCATTCAAAATAGCTTTGGTCCAAAATGGGGTGTGAGGTCAGGATTTGACTCTCTCCTTGCCGAAGAAATTGAACCTTTGCCCTGCACACCTTTGACCACCAAGTAAACCATCAGTAGTGCCCAAGTCTTAAGGGCGGTCAAAAATGGGGTATCTACACCACCTCACAAGTGGCCTGCAGGCCACATTAATGGCCGACAGTCCACACTAGAGGGTCTGTAGGTCCCAAGATGTTTAGGCTTGAAAAATTGCCATTTTGGTCCAAAAACAAGGCAAGAGTTCATAGGGTTTTGACGCTCAAAGCTGAGGCATTCTGCTGAGGACTTCGAGCATTTGACAAGCATATACGAATTCATCATTGGGTATGCAATCAGTGGTGCCCAAGTCATAACGGCAGTCAAAAATTGGGTGTCTACACCACCATTTTGCATGATATGATCCACAAAAAGGTTGAGGTATACGTAGATGACATGAACCTCAAGTCCAAAGAGCAAGAAGGTCACTACACCGCACTCAAGAAATTCTGTCAACGAATCAAAGAATACGGATTGAGGTTGAACCCATAGAAGTGCACCTTCGGGGTGACAGTAGGGAAAATGCTGCGATTTCTGATCACACAGAGGGGAATTGAAGTAGATCCTTCTAAAATCAAGGCCATTTTACAAATGCCACCACCAAGGACTAAAAAGGAGGTGCGCAGCTTTCTGGGTAAAGTAAAATTCATAAGAGGGTTATTTCTAAATTAACCTTGACTTGTGAACCACTTTTTGGTCTTGTGAAGAAAGAGAAGCAGTTCTGATTGGACGATCAATGTTAGTTTGCCTTTGCGCAAGTTAAGAAATACCTCTAAAATCTTCCTGTATTGTCACCACCAGAGCCGTTAAAACATTTGATTATGTATCTGTCAATGATGGACTTGACCATGGGGTGCATGTTAGCTCAAGAATCTAAAGATAAGGTAGAGAAGGCCATCTACTACTTGAGCAAGAAGATGCTGGACTATGAGACTCGTTACACTCCCCTCGAGAAAGCCTGTCTAGCCTCGGTATGGGCTACCAGGAAGTTGAGGCACTACTTATTAGCTCATTCTGTAATCTTGGTTTTAAGATTAGATCCCATCAAATATCTCTTTGAGAAACCAGCACTTATGGGTAAACTAGCTCGTTGGCTACTTCTTCTTTCTGAATTTGATCTCAAATATGTTACACGTAAATCTGTTAAAGGGAAAGCTATAGCAGAATTCTTGGTAGATCACCCAGTAGAAGGAGATGAGGAAATAAAATACATGTTTCCAGATGAAGACATTCTGCAAGTCGAAGAGGAAACATGGATGATGTACTTTAACGGAGCGTCCAATCAGTATAGTTATGGGATAGATGTGTTGCTGATAGCACCCGATGACTCACATATACCTTTAGCCTTCAAACTCCGATTCAAAGTCTCCAACAATGAAGCAGAATGCGAAGCGTGCATTGCTGGTTTGGAAGCTCCCCTAGGACTAAGGGTAATAAGGCTGGATGTCATTGAGGACTCAAACTTGGTTGTTTCTCAAGCAATCAAAGACTGGAAAGTCAAAGAAGAGAAGATGAAGGTTTACCATCAAGCCCTGGATATTTTGATTCCAAGGTTTAAAAAACTAACGTTTACACACCTACTGAGAGAGAACAACCGGTTCGCTGATGCATTGGCAACTATATCGTCTATGGTAGACATCCTGCTGGAAATTAAGATGCGTCCAATCATCATCGAATAGAAATACACGCTGGCCTATGAAACCATCGCCGCAAAAGATGAAGTGCAAGACAAAAACCCCTAGATTACGATATTCGGAACTTTTTGAAAAAAAGAGATGTATCCACCAGGGGTAAATGCCAAAGAAAAATGGGGCATACGGCGTCTGGCCGTCCAATATATCATCCGTGGGAGTAAGCTCTACAAAAAAAAGGCCATCTGGGAATGCACAAGTTGTGTGTTGAAGAGGAGGAATCGAAGCGCCTTATGGAAGCTATCCACGAAGGGGAGTGTGGTGCACACATGAATGGTGTGATGCTAGCCAGGAAGATCCTCAGACTAGGCTGTTACTGGTCAACTATGAGGAGGATTGTATTGGTTTTGTACGGCGATACCACAAATGTCAAATCTATGCCAATCACATGAATATCCCGCCATCAAAGCTCTATAACATGACTTCGCCATGGCCTTTCTCAGTCTGGGGAATTGACGTTATTGGCGTTGTCTCGCCAAAGGGACCAAAAGGAAAAATTTTAGTGCTCACAACTTTAATTCCATTGATTTTAACACAAGTACATTCTCCAACTCTATGGTTTCAAATCAAAGTTGCTTTCACATCATAAAACTTGAAAAGTAAAGTCAAAGCAATAAACTAGGGGCATAGGTGAGATCAGGTGTTCCTGCGTCCTCTGCTCGTGCTTACAAAAGTCTCTGCAGCTAAAGTTGGCTCAACCTGTACCTCGTCCTCAAGCTAAGCCAAGCACTCGCTAGAAAGGGCATAACTGAAACTAGGGGTAGGGGCCAGAAGCTCTCTCATCCTCCAAGCAGTGAGGAATCGAGTCAAGTGTGAACCACGAAGTGGGAATGAAGTTGGATGTTCTATCCTTTTGCCTGGATAGGTCTGATTATGTCAAATCGGCATCTGAATCAAAAAAGAAAGTAGAACATGCTGTGCATGAGGCCAATCAACTGTATGCACGGTTGTCGAGACATGCTATAGCTCATCTCGGTTAGGTTAAGCCAGGGGCAACGCCAAGCTATATCAGCTGCAGATCTACTACACATCCAGTTGCACCACCATCCCTTATTGGGAAAATCCACTAGTCACTAGCAGAAGAAGTAAGCTCAGGCTGAATATTCGGGGCAAAGGTCCACCACTTTCAGCTTATCCATTAGCCATACCTACAATGGGACGAAAAGGAAGAGAGATTAAATAATAGAGAGATGTATGTTGAGAGAAAAGGAAAGAAAGGGTTTTGAGAGAAAATAGAGTGTAAGTGCCGAGTGATGTGAGAACCACATATATAAGAAAGGGTGGGAAACAATACCTGAAGAAGTAGTTGACTCCCCACAAACCTGGTGGTCTCTCGCCAATGAAAAGCATCTAAACCCGTCAGGGTCTTGGCTAGTGCTAAACTGATGTAACTCTTACCCTCTTTCAGGCAGTGGGCTACTTCGATTAGCTTAATGATGGTTCCGCCATAACTAGGCCAAGAAGGAAATGCGCGAGCATACATAAACAGAGGGCATGCTTCCGAAAGCCTCGCCAAAGGTTGTCTCTATCTTCGATGTTGGAAAACCGATGGATCAAACCGGGTACATCTAGCTCTCCGTCATGAGCCAAAGATCGAGCTTCGTATAAAGTTAGCCCACATATTCGTCCCAAAGCCAGGGCATGGCCAAAATGGGCTAAGGCATTATTTTCTCGTCACGTCGGGATTCCAGCAATGCTTGAAACTCCTTAAGAGTCAGACACATTTATTGTGCTCCAAAGTGAAGTACATGTGTAATTGGGTCCTAACATCGTACCACAGCATAGACGAACGAAAAACAAAATGGAGTACGACTCAACGAATAAAGCATGTTTATGCCAAAACCTCAGAAATTTACCTTTTATGTGCCGTCTAAACTAGCTATCCAATCCTTGAGCTTCTCGATAAGGAAGATCTCCATTTGTGGAAGAAATAGCAGCTAAAATAAAGTTCTGGTGAAGAAATGGCGAAGGAAGACCTTTTTGTAGAAGATAGGGATGTGAGTGGAGGCCAATTGTTAGTCATCTGGTGGTTCACCACAAGTGGCCGACCGTCCACCTTTTGTGGCTTGCCGCCTACCTTTTGTGGCCTGTCATCCACTTTATGGCCTAGCAGTTTGGTATTTTGGTTTTGTCCTGTTTCTTGTGTTTTAAAGGTCTTGTTTTGAGTCTCTTGTTTTGAGCAAGTGTACATAGCTGTGTTTGAGTTGTCTTTACTTTGTTTATCGAGTTGGATTGATATTTTGGTTGTTGGTCGCCTCATTATCCGATTAAGAACATCGTTCCAATATAAGCATTCTTAATTTCAAAGCCAACTTCATTTTCATTCTATGCAAATATGGTGCTTATGACGCAAAAGCAGTAACTCTTTTCATAAACTGCAAGGTTTTCCCTCAAGCATGGTTTTTACAAAAGAGAGTACAAGTTTTCAAAAGCAAAAGTAAAAACCTATCTAAAGCTATACATGGGATGAACTACCAAAATCAAAGAAACTAAGTAAAAGAGTACAAAAATCTACACTAGTCATATCACGCTCGAGAGACCCTTTTCGTTATTTTCCTCCGAGGAGACTCAGGGGCATTGTCTCTATCGAAATCAGACTCCGAGCCAGAGCCAGTATTATCATCTCTATTCTCTGACTCAGAACTAGCCTCAGCAATTTCCTCCCTCTCCGAGCCAGAGCCAACATCATCGTTCCCGCTCTCAGACTCAAAGGGTCGACACACTGCCTCCTCGGAGTTACTGGTCTTAGTATCATCCCCGCTCAAAACTGGCTCTAAGATGCTCTGACTCTATGCACCTCTACTTCTCCCTCAGCCCCGACGTTCATCTCAGCCACGTGTTGAGACCTGTCTACCTCTCCTCCCTCTCATTGGAGGAGGTACCGCCGATGCTAGTGCCCTCAGTACAGGTGAAACCTGAAAGGAAAATATCAGTGTATCAGATATAGTGTATGGGTGTCCTTGGTGTAGTATGTAGTATGAGTGTCAGGCCGAAAAAAAAAATAGCAGATACAACATGGGTGCAGTGTGTCAGCGATATGTGAAGCAATATCAAAATGTATATCAGTATACAGTGTATCACCGTGAGTGTCGTACAGTATGAGTATCGCTATGGTGTATCGATATAGTGTGGGAAGCAATACACTACATAAGGGAAAGGGAAGTATACCTGGATACCGTGCAGAGCAAGCAGCATCTCCATCCTCTACACCATGTGGACTAGGGAGGCAACCAACTAAAGAAGGCCCTCCATATACTCTGTAGGTGCCTGCAAGTGAAGTTGACTACTTAGTGTTTGAAAAATGAGGAATATAAAATGCAAGGAAGAATACAGGATGTAAAGTGTCAAATATGGTCCATACTTGAGGTGCGCCCAGGGCTTTGACATACCCATACCCCACCTCCGACGGCTCGATTGGGAGTTGATAGGCCATCCCGCTTGGCCACCCACAAGGAATCATAGTGGGAATCGCTGGCGAACCGATAGCCATCGTAGTAGGAGGGGCCTCTACAATACCAGCTGTGGCCTCCTGAGCAGCCTCTCTAGCCAAGGAAGTACCTACTGCATCGTCAGCGCGAACTCCAATCAGGGGTGGCATAAGGTAAGTCATGATGAAGGCTGTGTAGTGTCCCTCTCCTCTGAAGTAGTCAGTATCTAGCCCCACCATTGTAGACGCGCCCGTGGGGGCCTCGCTCTACAGTTCGGACTCCCTTTTTGTGTCGCGGTTCTAAATCTGAACCAAAGAGTCCAAATCCGGCAAATCGTTTGAGAAAACAGATTTTTTGAAAAGTAGTGCCAAACATGGATCGCTTTTCAGACATGAGTCGCCACCTAAATATTTTAAAATGGGAAATTTAGGAAACCCTGACTCGGTGCCGAAGGCCACATGTCCCTCATCACCAAAGTGGTCTTGGCTCGGGAGCTTGGGTACGATCGGGGAAGGTCAGCTATGAGCACCCCCTTTCGCCCGGTCCGAAGACCGGCCTCTACTAACCGTGATATCCGTTTTTGAAAACTTTATGCGTTCTTATCCCAGTTATTAACCTAGAATTACTATGCGATGCGCACAACACAAAAGTATAGACTAGATTGCCTAACTTGGAAATAAACATTGCATATCCGTTTTGCCTCGAAAAACGTGTTGTTTTCTTTTGCTACTCGCAAGTAGGCTAAAATGCGGATTTCAATGAGTTGTTCCAACTCAGGCAATCCAACCTCCACCCACAGGCATTCAAACAGTTTATCATGTAAGCACTTAGCCGCATGGCAAGCATACTGTCATGGTAAACATTCACACGCATGCGATATGCTAAAGCCATAAAAACTTATATCGTACTCCGTGCCAAAACAGTAAACTAGTTAGCAAACATGCATGACCTAGTTCATGTTAAGTGGCTAATGCAACACAGGCATAGATGCAATCTAGAGTAGGCTCGGCTAACCCTAAACATGGCATGTGGAATGCGCGAATAGCACGTATTCAATTTGGAATTGAAAGTACGATGCAGTTTGTATGATGTACCGAGCCCGAATGCATGTAAACAAATGCATGAATGCACACATGCATTGTATAAGGTATGCTGATTTAAATGTGCCCTAATCTACCAACATAAGCGGGTAAATAAAAGGGAGAAAGAAATGGGGGTTGGAAGACATACACCCACTCACACACACTTATTACAGATTTGCCCTCGCTCGGAGGGACCAAAATAATATCTGATCCCAAAATAAATGAATAAATATTACAAATTCTAATTCTTGAATAAATAAATGTGAAATAAAGGGGCCCACCCCTCGCCTCGAGATCTTGTGAATGATGCATGCTCGATCCAACTTGCCGGAAGCCCACACCGCACTGCGCCTCTGTTTCACTGTCCTGCCTCCCTGGAAAATTGCCAGAGTCCCAGAATACCTTCCAAATTCACTGCAGTGCACCACCGGCTAGAGGAAATAACCACCGGCTGCTTGAGGTGGCCACCGGCTGCTGGGGAGCTTATCGGCACAAAAAGATTGCCGGTCGGCACTAAAGAGTGCCGGTCGGCACTAAATTCCTGCATAGAGAGGCAGTTTTGGACAAACCCGGCGAAGGCATAGCACAGAATTTCTAGGCAAATGTATGCATGGACACACTCCCTATCATGCAATAGACTCAAGGGAGCATGGCCCTCGACCCCCGGGCCATCAATCCCGCATTTCAATGCATGATGGCCCGAAAGCCAAGTTAGCAACTTTTAATGGAATGGAATGCAAGCACAAACAAACAAGAGGCCCAACCTCTATCATGGTGATTCAAGAGGCAAGGTATGCATGCCAAATGCAACCTAAACATGTGAGCTAAGTATGCAATATGAGCATAAAGGCAAGTATGCAAACATGCAACATGTATTAGGCACACAACCTAAACCAACAAGCATGGCATGCAACAAACATGCAACAATGGACTTAAACTAACATGGATAGCTCACAAGCATGTCAAAATCGTGACCATAAGGCGAAAAAGAGATGCCTCGAAATCGTGCATACAGCACGCATAAATCGAGGCGATGGCATACAAGCATGAAATAGCATACAAGATACAAAATGGACTTATACTTAACATGAGAGCCTCACACACTCACATAAGAGGCCGATGGGTGAAAATGGGATGCCTCGAAATCGTGCTGCAGACGCATAAGCCGGGCGATGGCATACAAGCATGAAATGGCACTCTAATGAAACATGAAGCATAGCATACTACACATACAAATTTCAGTAGTTAAATGAGGGGCAAAACAGCCCCGAAACAAGGCGAAATGACACCCGATGCATGGAATCACTCCCGAAATGCAAAACTAGGCCTCCAAAATGGCCTATAGCCATGCTAAACATGCATTATATGAACATGGTATGAATAGACAGCAGCTAGACAGCCCAAATATAAGCACATTTTCAGTATAAGACAGCCCCAAAATCAGTAAGCATACAAGGCTAACAAACCATGCAAAAATGAGGCTAAAACAAGGATTTCAAAGCAAGTAGCATAAGGATCATCCAAACAATGTTGAGCCCTTCAACAATGTTGAAGAAGGGCTCAAAATAAGCCTACTTACAGCTTACATCAAGCCCCAAAACAGATCATACATCAGCCAAATATTCTATGCAAGAAACATGGCATACAAGAGGATATTGAGATAGGTGCTATATGCAATCATCAAACAGCCAAATACCCTTCATGAGACATGTAGAGGGGGGAAAAATAAGCCACTTTTCAGGCCTGTCGAAGGCCCAAAAATGGAAGCATGGTAGGCTAAAGAAACATGCAACAAAATAAGGACCCAAGAGGGTATTGAAGCAAGTCATACATGGGGGTCCCAAACAAAGTTGAGCCCTTCTTCAATGTTGAAGAAGGGCTCAAAAAAAGCCTCTTTGTAGTTTACATCGAAGCTCAAAAATACATGCAAATAGGGCTAAACAATGAAGCTAAAAAATGCAAGTTTAAGGGAAATGGATGCTTACCCTTGAAGAGCAGCAAACCAGCACCCCTTGGTCCAAGTTTCTGAGCTCCTAACCTCTGCAAATGACCTCCAATGTGCTGGAATGGATGATGGAGGTGTTGTGCTAGGTGTTGTAGGGCAAATGATGCAAGAACCAAGATGTTTGGAAGCTTGGATAAGATAGATATAGAGAGGGAGGTGGGATATATGTGTATATATCAAATATATCAGTATATCTTCTGGTTTTCTTGCTCAAAATCTCTAACCCTAATCAAAGGAGAGGAAGAGCTCTTATATAGAGCAAGCAAAACAAGACTTAGAGGCTAAGTTTCAAAGGGTCAAAGGGTGCAAGGCTTGTTGGAGAAGCTTGGACAGCTAGTAGGCTTCTTGAGGAAGCCAAGACAAAGGGTCAAGGCTTCCTCAAGAAGCCATGAGCCAAGGGTGCACCAAATGGGGTTCAAAGGTGCAAAAAGGATGCAAAATAGGCATATGGATGCACGTGGGTCTGGTTCTGTGCATCCCAGCTGGCACAGCTGGCATGCACCAAGCTTGGGGGGTGCAAAGGGTTCAAACCGGCCAGAAGATTCGATCATTGTCCAAAATAAAGTGCCGGTCGGCACTCTTTTTTGCCGGTCGGCTAAATAGAGTGCCGATGGATGATTCCTTGGTCAAAACATGGCCGGTGGATATGCAAATCGAAGCCCCGGAAGTTAGCTTTCCAATGGCGCAAACCTTGCATCAAAATTCCTCCTATGAAAAAAGTTATGCCCTTTTCCGTGAAGTCGTGCAGACTCGATCCAACCGGGATGATCCCCTGCTTCAACCCAACATATCTCCTCCACCCGGACTTGGCTTTGGGAGATTCTTGAGTACAAAGTGAAGCCCCGGAAGTCTTCTTTCCAACGATGGTGTCCTCATAGCTTAACTCCAAGTATGCAATTGAATAAGCCCGATTCAGCGAGGGCTGCTCGATTCTCTCCTACCCGGATTCATGGCGAACTTCTTCTTCAACCTATTTTCTCCCCTCCTCTCCTCTTTTCTTCAACTCCAAACCCTTAAACAAAGTGTTTGGGAAGATTTGCCTCTCTTCTTGCTGAAGAAACTGAATATGTGCCCTGCACATCTCTCAACACCGAGCAAACCATCAGTAATGCCCAAGTCTTGAGGGCGGTCAAAAATGGGGTGTCTACAACCATATACTGGATAATGGCCTCAGTTGAGAGGCTATCAGCTGTTCTCATGGATGTTGGGGGCAGGATAGGAACAACTGGAGCGGACAAGCCCAGTGTCTGGCGTACAAACCTCTCTCCCAAGAACCAGGCCCTATAGAATGGGCCCTCCAGCAGGATCCTGTATCAAGAAGTAGCCCTAGCTTTGCCATTCAAGTCTCTAACTCTGGCTGTCATCGTTACCCAGGGCTGTCAGGTGATCTGCAAAAGAAAGTTTACAAGTTATTAGTTGTTATTAGTTATCAAAATATAGATCAGACCAGTAGTAATGGGAATAAAGCAGAAATGACTGTGAGTTTTGGATTACCTCGCGGGAGACCACAGTGTCGAAGTAGCGATCATACAAGGCAAAGGTCATGTCCTCACAACTTCGCTGGTGGCACCTACCATCATACCACCGCGAGTAGGGCACGGTCGGAGCAATCTGATCCATCTGCTCTAGGGTAAGGGCTAGGAAATATGCGTAAACCCACAGCTGCAAGAAAAGTTCGGCAGTAAGAATTAAATAGTGTGTGAACAGATGCCAAGCAAAAAGTGCAAAGTAGAAAACACAGTGCGTAACCAGAGTGTAAACAAAAAGTGCAAAGCATAAGGCACTATGCATGAACAAATATAAAGCATAAAGCATAAGAAGGAGTGAACAGAATCGAAAGTGTAGTGCATACCTCCTAAGCTCTCTAGTAGCCTCTGACTCTGTCTCTTTTCATGTGGGAGCACGAGCTCATGTAGCTGTAGAGTGTGGCAAGACTAGCTCCACTCTAGTCATAAAACTGGACTCAGGGGCAGGGTCACAAGGATGCTCAACAAGTACAAACTTACGGTGTTCCACCTGTTCACAAACAAGGTGGTACCAAGAAGATACATCAAGAAGCCCTGGGTGTACTACTATACCTTCTCTTGTGTCTCAGGCTGACTCCGGCAAAAGCGCTCGAGGAACCAATTGTATCACACCATAGCTAGCCGATATAGAGGCGGACTCACTGCGAATGGGTAGATCCAGGCCACCTCTCACTCGCCCATGTCCATGTCAAAAGAGATCAGATCACCCCCTTTTCCTAAGCCCGTGATCATCGAAAAGTCATAGGAGGTCATCGTCATCTCCCCAATAAAAGAAAAGTCGAAGGAGTTGGTGGTATCCCACCACCTCTCCACTAATGCTCCAAGTAGGGCCCGACTAGCCATGTGGCACGTAAGTCCGGTGCAGAGTAAGCCAAAGTCTGCCTCATTGACAAGGTCACAGACCCGAGGGGGGAGCTCGTGATACCAGTCCCTGGCTATCATTGCTCCGTAGCCCCTAAAGGAGCAAGAGTCTTCCTGTGGCAAAAAAAGAGTGAATCAGATGAAAGACATGTAATAAAAGAAGAGTCAAATGAAAAGCAGTGCAAGACAGTCAAATAAAAGGCAATAAAGAATGAAAAGAAAGTATGTACCTCAGTAATGTCGTGGGAAAGGTGGGAGTCTGGCTCTCATAGTAAAATATCCACCGGCATGCCATCAATGAAGTCGTCAAAATGCCTGATGCCTCCAGGCGCCATTGTGTGCGTACAAGGGTGGTAAGTGGCCAGATCAAAGGGCCTCACCCTCAATGGTGATAACTGAAGCTCGAGCCCTGGAGTGAACTCTACCTCGAAATTGGTGGCAATGTCCTTCGCTGCCCCGCCGGCCTCAACAACCACCAGATCCTTGATCTTAGCAGAGGGTAAAAGTGCAGATGTAACCTTACAAGGGGCGTCATCATGTGGAACATCATCTGCCATCAGGAAAGTGCGTGCAAAGTGGGTGAAAATGAAGAAAAATAGAGAAAAGAGGGAAAACTTGGAAAAAGTCAACCATAGGAGAGAGAAAATTGGAGAAAAAGTTAAAAATCCTAGAAAATTTGCAAAACCCATGCAAAACTCTTGGGAAACAAGCCCAAACAATTGAAAACCCGAAAAAACCAACGAAAAGAAAATCTGATTGGTTCAAAGTGAAGAGGACCAAAAATGGTTTGCAAATAAAGTTTGCGTGGGCATTCGAAAAAACATACAAAGCACAAATCTAGAGAGAGGAAGCACCTAGAAAGACAAGGGGAGAGATTTCAGTCATGTGGGTGTGAGGAAATGAAGTTTGGAGATGTATTTAAAGAGACCCGTGGCTAAAAGATTGATTTGCCACTGAATTTACATTAGTGACTGGTAGGCCAGTAAAAGTGGGCGACCGCCCACTATTAGTGGTTGGCAGGCCCCATTTGTGGCCCAGTGTTGGTTTTGTTCTCTTTTTGACCTAACAGTGTATGGGAGGTCCTATTTTTGGTTTGGACAGAAGGATTGAGGCATTTGAATTGGGGGTTTGGTTATGGTGTGCAACTTACACCTTACACCTTATACCTTACACTTACACCTTACACTTACACCTTTTGTGAAAAATTAAACCTTACACTTACACCTTTTTTGAGGTTGCACACCATATGCAACCCACTTACACCTTACACCTTACACTTACACTTTTTGGGTTGCCACCTTACACCTTACACCTTACACTTACACCTTATACTTATACTTACACCTTACACTTACACTTTTTGTGTAAGTGACACATGGTGTGCAATTGCACACTTAAGAAAAGTCCTTGAATTGGATTTGATTTTCGAGGAGCTCGAAATTGTGTTTTGATTGCATCGTTCCAATGCCTGCTATACTCCAGCGCACAAACGTGCCTCAATTTCAAATATGAACAAGGTGTACCTTTTGAGCATTTTACAAAGCCTCTTAGGGGGGGGAGGTACATTGGAGTTTGTCGTAAAATGTCACTTTTTGTTCATTTTGTCGATTTACATCTCTGTTATCATCTTTTGCACAGAACGTGGACTCTCCCATGCTTTCAATTAACATCATATGTCGGTTGTCTATAATATTTCATAGAACATATGTTGTCATTATATTGGTTTTCGGCTTCTTCACTTTGTGCATTTATCACACTTGTTCGCTTTGTGCATCTATCGCACTCGTTCACTTTTTGCATCTATTGTACTCATTCACTTTGTGCATCTATCGCACTCGTTCACTTTGTACATCTATCGCACTCGTTCACTTTGTGCATCTATCGCACTTGTTCACTTTGGGCATCTATCGCACTCGTTCACTTTGTGCATCTATCGCCCTCGTTCACTTTGTGCATCTATAGCACTCGTTCACATTGTGTGTCTATTGTACACTCTTATTGCCTTGCACATCTATCGCACTGGTTCACTTTGTGCATCTATCGCACTCGTTCACTTTGTGCTTCTATCGCACTTGTTCACTTTGTGTATCTATAGCACTCGTTCACATTGTGCATCTATCACCCACTCTTATTGCCTTGTGCATCTATCACATAATCTCATACTTTTTGCTCGGGGTGTGCAAAAACACGACCCTGAGCCATTTTTCTCCTCTTCTCACGATTTCAGCGTGGTTAGAATGTGTTTTTATTTCTTTCCGCGTGAAACGTGGTTAGACTTCTCTTGCTATTGCATATTGCATTATCTTCCATGATCATGGATTTTCGAATAACCAGCTTCGCGAGGCGTGTCAGTCCAGCTTTCAAAGTATATTCTTTGTGCATATCATTTGCATCATGCCGGTGAACTACGGTAGTTTGATTCTTTGCAAAAAGATACGTAGGCAACTTTCGAGCACAACCAATTTAATTTATGTCTTGATTGTTTGCCCAAGTCTTACTACCTTGACAAAATGGGTCATCTCTAGGCTTTAACATTCACTTATGTCATTTCATGATTCTGAGCTCTGTCAAGGGGAGAAGGGGGGGAGGCAACTATAGATACCCTATTTTTGATGGCCCTTAAGACTTGGGCGCCACCAACTGCTCACCCAATGAATATTTGTACGCTTGTCCAAATGCTCGATTTCCTCAGCAGGAAACCTCAATCTTGAGCCTCAAAAAACCTACAAACCTTGTGCCTTGTTTTTTGGACCAAAACAGTAGTTTTTCAAGCCTGACCATCTGAGGGACCAGCAAACCCACTAGTGGCCTACCGCCCACTATTAGTGGCCTACTAGCCACTTCTGAAAGATTTTAGATATTTTTGCCAGCAGTGCTAGCTATCTCCACAAATGCATGCACTTCCTTAACTGTATCTATACGGATATTTTCGAGATAGTCTCGTATATTTCTATATATAAATGACTCTCTCTCAAAAATTAGGGTTAGAAAAATTTGTCGAACAAAGTTTTGGAAAATATTTCTCTCTCTACGTTTCTCTCTCTCTCCCTTGCAACTTCTATACCCTTTGCCTAGACACTCCAACCAAACCTTTAGGGTTATTTGCTAAGGTGTTTGAGCTTGCATTTTAAGCTCTTAAGGTTGTGAAATTAGTGGTTTGTGATACAAAGGGTCATTCCTCTTCAGGAGGTATAACTCCAAGCTTCTTTCCCTTATTCATTGACCATCATTTATTGCTATTTTTGTACTATTTTTCACCTGTATTTATGGGTTGAAACTTGTGGTTTAAGGCCATTAAAAGTAGAGGGGTGGATCACCCTTCTTTGAACCTTGCTTCTTAGGCCTTTAACCCTGTGTTTCCCATCTTTTAATTATCTTTTTTTGAGTTTTTAAACCCAAATTTTTAGAGGTTTTCCATAGGCTAAAATGTGGTTTTGAAGTCTCAAAAATGAAGGGGTTAGCCTCCCCTCATTTGGCTTCTGTACTAGCTTAATTGCTCCATTATTTTAGTTTCCTTTGGCAGATTTTTTACCTTAAATTCAGTGTTGTTTTAGCCTATTTTAGGACTATTTTTAGTTGTTCATGTCATTTATGCTTTATATTGCATGCTTGTAGTGTAACAGTCCTCATAGGTTTGGTGTTTTAGGCATTAGACACCAACCTATTTGAGTTGATGGCAACTATTTCAAACTTTCCATACTTGTGTTCACCTCTAATCATGTCTGCACTTCTCCCTTTTCTTGGCTTCTTCCTTGCTTTGAGAGTCATTTCAAACCGATTGTTTATTTAAGCTTGACATAGAGATTGTTGTGCTTAATGGTTTAATCTCTTCAGAGGTTCATTAGCAACATCATGACATCTCTCTCAAGCCTTAAACCAACCCTTGGTTTGACACTTCCCTCCTTTAGTGGACTTAATGCTCATTTTGGACTAAAATGACTAATGAATGGAAAGGTAATTAAAAGGGGTAATCAATAGCTTAAAATCAAGTAAGATAATAAAATGGTTTCGGTTCAATCGGACGTTAGTTGAACCGATTGAGTCTTGAGTCGTTTCATACTTGTTAGAGATGAAAGCGGTTCAAGAATCAATCTCAACCACCTCCCTTGATTAAAATCATGATAGGGGGGAGGTTCATAAGTCTTTAATTGTATAAGGCTTGATTCATCATGCTAACAAGCATTGTCGTTTAAATACTTCTTTGAAAACATGCTTAAAACCGTATGCTATCAAATTGATTCATATGCCATATTTATAGCCGAGCCTATTAATTGCATATCACATGTGTTACATTAGTCATGTTGCATTCGTTAGGAGCATGCATGTTTTCTAAATCTTTTTTTGCTTTGTTTCGGCTTGCCTTAGAATACTAGATGAGCACTTATTGCTTTAGCATATTGCATCAGTGTGATTGTTGCCATATCAAGCATGTTTTCTGTGAGGCTAAATGCTTAATTGATATACCTATTTGAATGCTTGTGGATGAAGGCTAATTACTTAAACTGGGATAATTTGAGTAATGTGAATATGAGATCACTTTTTCATGTGGTACATATTCGAAACAATTTTCAAAAATAAACAGGAGATCAAAGTGTTCCAATTTTTACAAATTAAACTATACTTGTGTGCGTGACATATTAAAATTAGCCTAATAATCGAATCAAGAGCATATAATATAAATAAGATTCACATCATGATTAGTAAAGGCCGATCTTTGATCGAGCGATTGGGGTGCTCAATTCATGACCTTTCCCTTTCGTACCTAAGTTCCCGAGCTAAGACACTTTGATAATGACAAATAAGTGGCCTTTGGCATGAGTCTCGAGTTTCCTAAATTTTTCAAAAATATTTAGGTGGTGACTCTGTAATCTATCAAAGCAGTCCATTTTTGGCATTTTGATTTAAAATTGATTTTCCAAAAGATTTGTCAGATTTGGACTCTTTTGTGTTTTTCTATTTCACATTGCATTTGTGGAATCAGATTCAGAACCACGGCAGTTCGAACTATAGGGATAGTCGTATCCGAAAGGAGCATGAAAAGCTAGCTACAGTTTCTGGCGAATTTGCTGGGGAATTTAGAGAACTTGACTTGGACTTCATGATGTGAAGTTTTTATTTACAGATATATATGTTCTTTGCATTGCATTTGCATTGGTTTGTTTAAGTCACTATGTTTGCGATCTGTTATTCCTGGAAGTTTTGCTGGAGGCTTGCCCAAAAGCTTGCCAAAAGGCTAACTAGTCGTGGGCTCTACTATGTTGGGAACACAACCCTTAGATCTGGACTACCGCTATACCGTTTGATCCTCCTTTCACTTTTCAGTTAGGTGTGAGAGGTATATTAGGTAGTCTTTCTGAGGCACCCTCTTTGACTATTTGGCCTATCTACATATAGTTAAACCATAGAGACTGTTCCAAACAACGACAAGATGCTCACCCATATGCAAGATTGAGTAAAACCACTTGTTCGAAATAGTGAAGCCCTAGTTCATGAAAAAAAAAAAAAAAACTAGGACAGGTTAACCCAACCCGTTTAAAGGGGGTTTTGGCTCTCTCTTAACTGGTATGTGCTTTACAGTGAAACTGTTTAGGAATGTGCATATCAGTTGTGCAGTTGGTATCTATTTTTAGGGCAGAGTTCAGTGCAGAGTACAGTCCTACAGCTTTGATCATGTCTGTGTCGATCACATCTTAGCTGAGGTGCTGTGTGGTTTCTGATTACTGCTCTTTTGCTTTTTTTTTCATTTCCTAGGTAATTTTAAACCATAGCTTTAGAAAGTTCGAATATCCCTCAAGTACTCTAGACCCAAGGCAAAAGACTTGGCAAGGTATAGGATCTTGTTCTGGGACAACCCGTGTTTACCTTACTCTCATCGATTACAAACCAGAGGAGAATCAAACAGAGTTTGCCAGTCAAATTCTTACAGCAATCACCTTTCAATTCACCTGTGCTCAGTCTAGTTTGGGAACAGTCAGCTACTTCCAAGTCAGCTCAAGAAGGTCACATATTCCAATGGCACAGTATCCCCCAACCAGTATGGAGAAATTGATACACCATCTGCAACAGACAGTCAAGACACTACAGCATGATGCAGCCCGCCAGGCCGAAGTTGCCACCCGTTAGGCCGAGGTTATAACTAGGCTACAGCAATAGCAACAACAACAGAAACCATAGCTAGCAGCGGCCTCTACATCACATGTACCCCCATGACTATCCACGTGCTGGTGCCACTTCGCTAATCGCCCTTTGCTCAAGATCCATAAAACCAAGGTAATCTGATTTTTCCAGTCCAAATAGAGCTAGTCCCTGCATAAGCTTCCAAAACCCCTGTTTATCAGACCGAGGCACCATTCGAATTCGAAGTCGATCCTACTGCACTCAAAGTCAACAAATTGGAGAAGTTGTTTAAGAGAGCACAAGGAGTCAATTCCATTTCAGACATAGAGGATGGATACACTGATTCTGCAGTTACATTGCCAGAGCAGTTCAAAATGCTGCACATTGATCTTTTTGACAGTTTTGTGGATCCGATGATTCACTTGCGACTATTTTCAGATATCTTGTGACCGATGGGCTTAACCAGACTACAGAAATTGTCTCTCTTTGGTCATACCGTGTCGAGCATAGTGGCCATTTGGTATGCTATGTTGGAAGATTTTGTCAAATAGAATTGGGAGGAGATGGCCGAAGCCTTTATTGCTCAATACTCTTACAATACACAAATTGAGGTCACAACTCGTGATCTCGAGGAAACACATCAAGAGCCGAAGGAGGATTTTTCTGAGTTCGTGACAAGATAAAGGGCCAAAACCTCAATGATGGCCACTCAACCTTTCAAGAAGGATCAGATCAGAATGGTCGTCCGGAATCTACATAGCAAGTTGCTGCTGAAAATGATTGTTCTACCTCTATTTACCTTCACAGAGCTTCATGAAATGGGAGTGCAAATCGAAGATGCCATGAAACAGGGACTTATTACTGAGTATAAGGAGCTAGCCAAGAGGCCATTTGTTCGCAGTTCCAATGCTGCCAATGGTAGCACTACTGCGAGGCCGTCAGATGTAAGTGTTGTCACCACCACAAAAACGGTCGACCCCTTTGCCAATGTAGGCCCACAAGCCTCATCCAACCCTACCCGAACTCAGGGTAGGACTTTTAACTAACTATACATAACCCTATCCAAAGCCATGCAGGTGCTAGTCAAGAAAGGGCACCTAAAATCCTTAGAACCTCACCCACTTTCTGATCCTCTCCCACCCAAGCATAAGCCCACAAAATAATATGAGTTTCACCCGCAACACAGTTATGACACCGACTAGTGCTTCCGATTACGTCATGAGATTCAGGATCTCATTGACAACAAGGTTATCGCTCCGCCTTAGAAACCAAATGTAACCACAAATCCATTTCCAACCCATAATCAAGTACCTCCACCTCAAAACCTTAACCTTATCCATACACTGGCCACCTCTTATGACCCCAGCCTATGTATTACTCCTTCCCACCTACCGAAACCAATGTTGTTCATTCCTAATGTCTCAGATATGTGCATGATGGGTGCATTTAAGCCATAACCTGAGCCTCACAATGTGGTGACAATACTTGTGGTAAAGGAAGGTTTGGCCTCGGAAGGAGGCACTACTCTATTGTCAGAGTGTCTCGGTGACTTGTTTGAAAGGGCATACGATCCAAGTTGCTATATCGTGTCAACCAGTCAAAACAGACCTAAGGTGGTGCTACCAATCTCGGTAGGCATCAATGTGGTAAGAAAAGATGGCCCGAGCCAAGGGTTGGATGATTTGGCAAACCTCGAAGAGGATTTAAACAATCTACAGTTCTTTGATGAGCATGATCAGGGAGATGTATAGATCGGGTGGTTTGACCTGATTGGATCGACCAATAATACTGGATGGCTGAGTGATGAGCCAGACAAGAAAGATGAAACTGGGATGAAACTAGAGGAAAAAAAAACAGAGGTTGCAGCAGTGGCCGGGAAGGCTGATGATAAAGGAAAACTGTCGGAGGGCACATGCGTGGGAAACCCAAGTCAAGAAGTGGAGATGTTGAACACTATAGACACTGAACAGGAGGCTACACTAAGATAATTTGAATGAGAAAGAATTGAAGACACCGTAATTGTGTGGCATCCTGTGGGGGACACTTATGATGTGAAAATGATTCAGGTGGAGCCAGACAATTGTTTGTCGGCCATTGAGGGCGAGTGGTGGGACGATAATGATTTGTGTCTGGCCCATACTAATGAAGATTCAGGAGGTTACATCCCGAATAATGCATGGTATGCTGTGGAGATAAACCATCTTACCTGCAGTGTACGGTATTTTAAGCCGCCATACCTTGATCAAGCAGAGGCGTCTGGAAATGACAAGGAGGCTAAGAAATAGAAGGTGAAGCAACTAGAAGAAGAGTCAATGCTGAAACAGCTCAAGAAAATCCAAGCCGATATCTCTATCTGGGGACTTCTTACGGCTTCAAGGGTGCACCAACAGGCAGTATTGTCGGCAATGGACAAAGCTAAATTGTCCATTGATACTACGCCTGAGCAACTTGTGGGCTTGGTCTTTCCCAGTGGTGCCAAGCCAATGCTTACTTTCTCTGACAAAGAGTTGCTGTCGAAAGGGTCGGCTCACAACAAACCATTATACATTTTTGTGGAATGCAGGGAGAAGTGAGTGCCAATGGTGTTGGTAGATACTAGTTCTGCCATTAATGTATGTTTGTCTCGTACTACCTATGTAATTGGCATTAAACTGGCAGACTTTGTTCCCACAACCCAGGTTATACAGGCATATGATAACACAAGCCGAAAGGTCATGGGCACGGTGAAAATGCGATTCCAAGTGGGCCCATCTGAGCAAGTGATCAAGTTTCACATCCTGGATGTACCAGCTACCTTTAATCTACGGCTAAGGAGGCCTTGGTTACATCACGTGAAGGTTGTGTCCTCCATCATCCATTAAATGTTGAAGTATCCTCATGGGAGAGGAGTAGCAATTGTTTTTGGAAACTCATCCATCCATCCACCTCCAGAGGTGACTACGCCAGTGCTAGAGATCAACCATGGTGACAAGGTTGTATTCCTCTTGGGATTCACTTTGGCTAAAGCCCAGATAGTACAGACAATTTTGGCCGCAGATGAATGCATATACGTCAGTGTCTAGTCCATCTGGTTTATGAATAAGTTGCAGCATGTTCCAGGAATGGGGCTTGGAAAAAGTGGACGTAAAGGTGTTGCAGCATTAATAGAGGTACCACATAACCCATACGACTTTGGACTAGGCTATGTACCTGCCAGAGAAGACTGGATCAGAAACGGAGAAGAGATGAAGGGCAGAGCCAAGGCCAAGAAAGCTGGAAAACATTATGAGCTCGTCCACAGGCCAATCCGTGGGATGCTAAATGGCCGTTTTGTTCGAAAGGGAGAGGATTTCCCATTTTGCGACTTTCTTGAGCCTTAGGTAAATTCCTCAAAGAAGTGCGTCCCCGGATTTGAGATTTGCTTTGATTTGCAGCTGTAGGATAGTGATGAGGAAAGGGTTGAACCAAGTATCAAAGTTAGCCAGAGTATGGAAGATGATTCAAACAGCAACGAGGCTGAAGTAGGGACAGCACTGGTCAATCTCCTTACAGATCCCACGACTGACCTAGAGAACTTGGGAGATAACTTTACTGTCTCCATGATCGGGGAAGAACTGGGTGTGGACCCAACCTGTGGGATTTTAGATGCATCAAAAGCACCGCGTCTTACTTGGCAGCTGGAGGAGGGCTTTTTTTCCAGTTCTAAATCAGGTGATGAGCCATAATCTAATTCCACTGAGTCTGTGGAGTCGGAATCAGATTCAAGTCAATCTGGGAAGTCTAAGTCTGGTATTCCTGGGACTGGTAACCCAGATACCAAAGTCCTGTCTAGTTCTTCATTTAGCTTTTCTTTTGAGTCTGTAACTGAAGAGCTAGACCTTTTGAATGAAAACTTAACAGATTTTGTGTATTTCTCTATACCACTGGTTTATTGCATTGAACAAGATTTTCAGAATTTTAACGAAAATAAAGAGGAAGAAATTCCTCTGGCTTTAAAAAACTTGATTAATCGAGTAGAAGAGAGGTTTGTTAAGCCCTGTATTGATGAAATCATTGCCATTAATGTGGGTATTGAGAAGGATCCACGCTTGGTCCAGATTGGGTTCACGTTGTCCTCGGAGGAACACGAGCGTTTAATCGCTTTGTTAAAAGATTTCAAAGATGTTTTTGCATGGTCTACGAAGACATACCTGGAATCGACCCTGAGATTGTACAACACCGGATCCCTCTCGACCCCAAGGCACCACCAGTCAAGCAAACACTGTGCAGAATTCGTCTGAATTGGGCACTGAAAATCAAGGAAGAGGTCACCAAGCAAATTGATGCAGGGTTCTTATTAGTATTCGAGTATCCAACCTAGTTGGGCAATATTGTCCTAGTGCCAAAGAAAGATGGCAGAATTCAAGTTTGTGCCAATTTTTGAGACTTGAACAGAGCCAGTCCAAAGGATGACTTTCCACTGTCGTATATTGATGAGTTGGTAGACTTCATCGCGGGCCACGTATTGCTATCATTTATGGATGGGTTTTCCAGATATAACCAGATTCTGATGGCACCAGAGGATAGAGAAAAGACGGCTTTCACCACACCATGGGGTACATATTGCTACCAAGTCATGCCGTTTGGGTTGAAAAATGCTAAGGCCACCTATCAGAGGGCTATGACCACCATTCTGCATGATATGATCCACAAAGAGGTTGAGGTATACATAGATGACATGATCCTCAAGTCCAAAGAGCGAGAAGGTCACTACACCGCACTCGAGAAATTCTTTCAACGAATCAAATAATACAGATTGAGGTTGAACCCACAAAAGTGCACCTTCGGGGTGACAACAGGGAAAATGCTGTAGTTTCTGATCACACAGAGGGGAATTGAAGTAGATCCTTCTAAAATCAAGACCATCTTAGAAATGCCACCACCAAAGACTAAAAAGGAGGTGCACAGCTTTCTGGGTAAAGTGAAATTCATAAGAGGGTTTATTTCTAAATTAACCTTGACTTGTGAACCACTTTTTGGTCTCTTGAAGAAAGAGAAGCAGTTCTGATTGGACGATCATTGTTAGTTTGCCTTTGCGCAGGTTAAGCAATACCTCTAAAATCTTCCTGTATTGTCACCACCAGAGCCGTTGAAACCTTTGATTTTGTATCTGTCAGTGACGGACTCGACCATGGGGTGCATGCTAGCTTAAGAATCTGAAGATAGGGTAGAGAAGGCCATCTACTACTTGAGCAAGAAGATACTGGACTATGAGACCCGTTACACTCCCCTCGAGAAAGCCTGCCTAGCCTTGCTATGGTCTACCAAGAAGTTGAGGCACTACTTATTAACTCATTCTATAATCCTGGTTTTGAGATTAGATCCCATCAAATATCTCTTTGAGAAACCAGCACTTATGGGCAAGATAGCTCGTTGGCTGCTTCTTTTTCTAAATTTGATCTCAAATATGTTACACATAAATCTGTTAAAGGGAGAGCTATAGTAGAATTCCTAGAAAATCACCCAATAGAAGGAGATGAGGCAATAAAATACTTTTTCCCAGATGAAGACATTCTATAAGTCAAAGAGGAAACATGGACGATATACTTTAATGGAGCGTCCAATCAGTATAGTTATGAGATAAATGTGTTGCTGATAGCACCCGATGATTCCCATATACCTTTAGCCTTCAAACTCTAGTTCAAACTGTCCAACAACGAAGCAGAATGTGAAACATGCATTGCTAGTTTGGAAGTTAGCCTAGGACTAGGGGCAATAAGGTTGGATGTCATTGAGGACTCAAACCTAGTTGTTTCTCAAGCAAACAGAGACTGGAAAGTCAAAGAAGAGAAGATGAAGGTTTACTATCAAGCCCTGGATATTCTGATCTCGAGGGTTGAAAAACTAACATTTACACACCTACTGAGAGAGAACAACCGGTTCGCTGATGCATTGGCAACTCTATCGTCTATGGTAGACATCCCGCTGGAAGTTAAGATGCGTCCAATCATCATCGAGCAGAAATACAAGCCGGCCTATGAAACCATCGTCGCAATAAATGAAGTGCAAGACAAAAACCTCTGGTATTACGATATTTGAAACTTTCTGGAAAAAGAGATGTATCCACTAGGGGCAAATTCCAACGACAAATAGGGCATGTGGCATCTAACCGTCCAATATATTATCTATGGGAGTAAGCTCTTCAAAAGTGGCTATTTGGAAATGCACAAGTTATGTGTTGAAAAGGAGGAATCGAAGTGCCTTATGTATCCACGGAGAAGAGTGTGTAGCACACATGAATGGTGTGATGCTAGCCAGGAAGATCCTCAGACAAGGCTAATACTAGTCAACCAGGGAGAAGGATTGTATTGGTTTTGTGCAACGATGCCATAAATGTCAAATCCATGTCAATTGCATGAATATCCTGCCATGAAAGCTCTACAACATGACTTTGCCATGGCCTTTCTCAGTCTGCGGAATTGACGTTATTGGTGATGTCTCGCCAAAGGGCTCAAATGGGCATGAGTTCATCCTGGTGGCAATTGATTATTTTACAAAGTGGATAGAAGCTCAGTCCTATGCGATGTTGAAGCATATAGCCAAGTTTATTTGAATAACATCATCTGCCGGTACGTAGTTCTGAATGAGATCATATCAGATAACGGCTCACACTTAAGAAAAAGGTGGTAGATTTGCTTGAGAAATACAATGTGGCTTTTCACAAGTCATCAACATACAGACCACATACTAATGGAGCCGTTGAGGCCGCCAACAAGAATATCAAGAACATCTTGTAGAAGATTGTGGAAACATACAGGGACTAGCTGAATAAACTGCCATTCGCACTCTAGGGCTACAAAACCTCAATCCGAACATCTATAGGGGCAACCCCTTATTCTCTCGTCTATGGGATGGAAGTCGTTCTGCCAATTGAAATCGAAGTACTGTCACTGTGAATTATGGCTGAGTGTCAAATAGCAGAGGCGGATTGGCAACAGAGCAAGTTTGAGGAGCTAATGTTGTTTGATGAAAGAAGACTAAAAGCGTTGTATCACATTCAGGGCTACCAAAGTAGAATTGCTAGGGCTTTTAACGAGAAAGTTAAGTCCAAGAATCTCAAGGAAGGAGACATGGTCCTCAAGGACAACCGAGCTACCATCCATGACCCTAGGGGCAAGTTTCGACCCAATTGGACTGGTCCTTACATTATCAAATCTATCTAGTCAGGAAGGGCGATTATTCTTATGGACCTAGATGGCCTAGAGTTTTCCCAGTCGATCAATATAGACAAATTGAAGAAATACTATCCCTAAGAGGCTCACTAGGCCAAAACCCCAAAAGGGCGACCTAGCCAGAATTTAGAGCATGAAAAATTAGAAATGAAGAAAAACTGAGTTCGCAAGGTTGAAAACCCTAAAGGGTGACTTTGGCAAAAATTAGAGCGCAAAAGGAGAGAGTTAATACTCGAGTGAACCTGAACCGAACTACGTAAGGGCTGATTCCCCATCTTTGGGATACGTAGGTAACTTCATCCTAAAGTTCGGCCACAACCTGTTCTAACCCAACTATCCCGTCCATTTGATCAGGTCATCTTGGTCCATCGTTGTCTAGCTTGGTTGTGATACCTCTATTTCGGTAGAAGGGCCAGTTGCAAGATGGAGTGATGATGATGAATGTAGTTATGGGCAGTTGAAATCTTTTGATTTGGGGTTATACATCTTGAGGATTGATTCCGTGCATGTCAGGCAGTGATCATTCCCTAAAATTGTTTTGAAAAGTTTTAATAAAAGTTGATTGTTCTCAAAATTTTATCTATTAAAACATAGACCATTTTGGGACCAAAAGGAAAATTTTTAGTGCTCATAACTTTAATTCCATTGATTTCAACACAAGTACATTCTCCAACTCTTTGATTGCAAATCAAAGTTGCTTTTACATCATAAAACTTGAAAGTCAAAGCAATAAACTAGAGCCATATGTGAGATCGAGTGTTCCTGCATCCCCTGCTCATGCTTGCAAAAGTCTCTGCAGCTAAAGTTGGCCCAACCTCTGCCTCGTCCTCAAGCCAAGCCAAGCACTCACTAGAAAGGGCATAACTAAAACTAGGGGTAAGGGCCAGAAGCTCTCTTGTCCTCCAAGGAATGAGGTACCGAATCAAGTGTGAACCACAAAGTAGGAATGAAGTTGGATATTTTATACCTTCGCCTCGACAGGTCTAATCATGTCCGAACTGGCGTGTGAATCGAAAAGAGAAATAGACCACACAGTGCGTGAGGCCAATTGACTGTATGCCTGGTTGTCGAGACATGCTGTAGTTCATCTCTGTCAAGTTAAGCCGGGGACCACGCCAAGCTATGTCTGCTGCAGATCTGCTGCACATCCAGTTGCACCACCATCCCTTAATGGGAAAGTCCACTAATCGTTGGCGGAAGAACTAAGCTCGGGCTGAATATTTGGGGCAAAGGTCCACCACTTTCAGCTTATCCATTAGCCATACCTGGGAATGGACGAAAAATAAGAGAGATTAAAGAATAGAGAGATGTACGCTTAGAGAAAAGGAAAAAAAGGGCTTTGAGAGAAAATAGAGTGTGAGTGTCGAGTGATGTGAGAATCACACATATAGGAAAATGTGGGAAACAATACCTGAAGAAGCAGTGGACTTCCCACAAACCTGGTGGTCTTTCGCCGATGAAAAGCATCTAAACCCATTAGGGTCTCGGCCAGTGCTAAACCAATGCAACTCTTACCCTCTTTTAGGCATTGGGCTACTTCAATTAGCTTAATGCTAGCTCCGCTGTAACTAAGGACAAGAAAGAAATGCGCGAGCATACATAAACAGAGGGCATGTTACCGAAAGCCTCGCCAGAGAAGGTCACCTCTCTCCAATGTCGAAAAACCGATAGATCAAACTAGTAACATCTAGCTCCCCGTCATGACCCAAAAATTGAGCTTCGTGCAAAGTAAGCCCACACATTCGTCCCAAAGCCAGGGCATGGCCAAAACAGGGCTAAGACATGATTTTCTCGTCGAGTCAGGACTCCAACAATGCTGGAAAATCCTCAAGAGTCGGACACATTTCTTGTGCTCCAAAGCGAAATACATGTGTAATTGGGTCCCAACATCGAGCTGTAACATGGAGGAACGGAAAACAAAGTGGAGTATGGCTCAACGAAAAAAGCATGTTTATGTCAAAACCTCAGAAATTTACCTTTTTGTGCTGTCTAAAGTGGCTATCCAATCCGTGAGCTTCTCAGAAAGGAAGATCTCCATTTGTGGAAAAAACAACAGCTAAAATGAAGTTCTGGTGAAGAAATGACAAAGGAAGACCTTTTTATAGAAGATAAGGCTATGAGTGGAGGCCAGCTATCAGCCATCTAGTGGTTCACTGCAAGTGGCCAGCCATCCACTTTTAGTGGCCAGCCGCCACCTTTTTGTGGTCTGATAGTTTGGCATTTTGGTTTTGTCCTATTTCTTATGTTTTAAAAGTCTTGTTTTAAGTCTTTTGTTTTGAGCAATTGTACATAGCTGTGTTTGAGTTGTTTTTACTTTGTTTATCGAGTTATATTTTGTATTTTAGTTGTCATATCAAGCTCGAGAGGCCCTCTTCGTTCTCTTCCTCGGAGGAGAGACTGGTGCACTGTCTTCATCAGTGCAGCTATTAGAATCAAACTCCAAGCTAGAGCCAATATCATCATCTCCGCTCGCTAACTCAGTACCAACCTCAGCATCCTCCTCGCTCTCCAAGCTAGAACCAGTATCATCGTCCCTGCTCTCAAACTCAGAGTGTTCACCACCTCTTCAGAGTCACTAGTCTCAGTATCATCCCCACTCAAAACTAGCTCTGAGCTACTCCGGCTTCATGCACCTCTGCCTCTGCCTTGGCCTCGATGCTCGTCTCAGCCACGTGCTGAAACCTGTCTACCTCTCCTCCCTATCGCTGGAGGAAGTGCCACCAGTGTTGGTGCTACCACTGTCGCTGGTGTCCTCGGTGCAGGTGGAACCTGAAAGGAAAATATCAAAGTATCAGATATAGTGTATGGGTGTCCTCGATGTAGTATGTACAAGATATCGGTGTCGTGTGTCAACAAGAAGCAGAAGCGATTTAGAATGTATGTCAGTATGCAATGTATCACCGCGAGTATCGCACAGTATGAGTATCACTATGGTGTATCAGTATAGTGTGGGAAGCAATAGACTACATGAAGGGAAGGGAAGTATACCTGGATACCATGAAGAGCGAGCATCATCTCCATCCTCTGCGCCATGTGGACTAGGGAGGCAAATAGCTGAAGAAGGCCCTCTGTATACTCTGTAGGTGCCTGCAAGTGAAGTTTACTACTCAGTGTCTAAAAAAGGAAGAATATAAGATGCAAGGAAGAGTACAGGATATAAGGTGTCAAATATGGTCCATACCTGAGCTGAGCCTAGGGCTTTGACATACCCACGCCCCACCTCCGGTGGCTCGATTGGGAGCTGATAGGCCATCCCTCTCGACCGCCCACAAGGAATCGTAGTGGAAATCGCCAGCCAACCGATAGCCATCCTAGTAGGAGGGGCATCTGCAATACCAGCCCCAGCCTCCTAAGCAGCCTCTCCGGCCAAGGAAGTACCTACTGCATCGTCGACGCGAACTCCAGTCAGGGGTGGCATAAGGTGAGTTCTGAAGAAGGCTGTGTAGTGTCCCTCCCCTCTAAAGTAGTCAGCATCTAGCCCCACCATATACTAGATAATGGCCTCAACTGAGAGGCTATCAGCTGTCCTCATGGATGCTAAGGGTAACATAGGAACAACTGGAACAGGCAAGCCTAGTGTCTGGAGTACAAACCTCTCACCCAAGAACTAGGCCCGGCAGAATGGGCCCTCTAGTAGGATCCTATATCAGGAAGTGGTCTAGGCTCCGGCATACTGGTCTCTAACTCCGGCTGGCATCGTCGCTCAGGGCTACTAGGTGATTTGCAAAAGAAAGTTTACAAGTTATTAGTTCTTGTCAGTTGTCAAAATATGGATCAGACTAATAGCAATGAGAATAAAGCAGAAATGAATGTGAGTTTCAGATTACCTCGCTGGTGACCACAGTGTCGAAGTAGCGACAATAGAAGGCAAAGGTCATGTCCTCGCAGCTCCGTTGGTGGCACCTACCATCATACCGCCGCAAGTAGGGCACGGCCAAAGTAATCTCATCCATCAGCTCTGGGACAAGGGCTGGAAAATAGGCATAAACCCACAACTACAAGAAAAGGTCAACAGCATGAATTAAACAGTGTGTGAACAAATGCCAAGTAGAAAGTGCAAAGCATAAAGCACAGTGTGTGACCAGTGTGTAAACAAAGAGTGCAAGGCAAAAGGCACTATGCATGAACAGATATAAGGTAGAAATGCAAAGCAGAAAGCATAAAAAAGAGTGAACAGAACCAAAAGTGCAGTGCATACCCCCCAGGCTCTCCAGTAGCCTCCAACCCTGTCTCCCTTCATGCAGGAGCTCGAGTTCATGTACCCGTAGAGTGTGGCAAGGCCAACTCCATCCCAGTTGTAAAATCGGACCCGAGGCAAGGTACAAGGGCGCTCAACAAGTACAAACCTACAGTGTTCCACCTATTCACGAACAAGGTGGTACCAAGAAGATACATCAAGAAGCCCTGAGTGTACTGCTCTACCTTCTCCTATGTCTCACGCTGACTCTGACGATAGTGCTCAAGGAACCAATTGTATCGCACCATAGCTAGCCAGTATAGAGGTGGACTCGCTCCGAGTAGATAGATCCAGGCCGCCTTCCACTTACCCATGTCCATGTCGAAAGGGATCGAATCACCCGCTTTTCTTAAGCCAGTGATCATCAAAAAGTCATAAGGGGTCATCGTCATCTCCCCAGTAGAAGAAAAGTAGAAAAAGTTAGTGGTATCCCACCACCTCTCCACTAATGCTCCGAGTTGGGCCCAACTAGTCATGTGGCACGTAAGCCTAGTGCAGAGTAAGCCAAAGCCTACCTCGTCGACAAGGTCGCGGACCCGAGGGGGGAGCTCGTGATGCCAATCCCTAGCTATCACTGCCCCATAGCCCCTACAAGAGCAAGAGTTCTCCTGTGGCAAAGAAAGAGTGAATCAGATGAAAGACATGTGACAAAAGAAGAGTCAAATGAAAGGCAGTGCAAGACAGTCAAATGAAAGGCAATAAAGCATGAAAAGAAAGTATGTACCTCAGTAATGCCGTAGGAAAAGTGAGAGTCTGGCTCTCCCGGTAAAATATCCTTTGGCACGCCATTAACAAAGTCGTCAAAGTGCCTAATACCTCCAGGCGCCATCGTGTGCATACGGAGGTGATAAGTGGCCGGATCAAAGGGCCTCACCCTCAGTGGTGGTAACTCAGGCTAGAGCCGTGGAGCGAACTCTGCCTCGAAATCAACAACAATGTCCTCCGCCGCCCCACCGGCCTCAATAACTGCCAGCTCCTCGATCTCGACAGGGGGTGAAAGTGCAGGTGGAACCTTGGAAGGGGCATTATCAAACGGAACATCATCCGCTATCTGGAAAGTGGGTGAAAAATGAAAAAAAAAATGTAGAAAAGAGGGAAAACTTGAAAAAAGTCAACTTTAGGAGAGAGAAAATAGGAGAAAAAGTCAAAACCTGGGAAAATTCACAAAACTCAAGAAAAACTCAAGGGAAACAAGCCCAAAGTATTGAAATCCGAAAAAAACCAACGAAAAAAAAATCTGATCAGTTCAAAATGAAGAGGACCAAAAATGTTTTGTGAATAACGTTTGCGTGGGGTGTTCAAAAATGCGTACAAAGCACAAATCTAGAGAGAGGAAGCACCTAGAGAGAGAGGGACAGAGATTTTGCTCATGTGGGTGTAAGGAAATGAAGTTTGAAGATGTATTTAAAAAGACCCATAGCTAAAAGACCGATTTGCCCCCGAATTTACATTAATGTCCAGCAAACCACTAAAAGTGGCGACCACCCACTATTAGTGGCCAGCAGGCCCATTTTGTGGCCCAATGTTGGTTTTTCCCCTAATAGTCTATGGGAGGTCCTATTTTGGGTCTGGACAAAAGGATTGAGTATTTGAATTGGATTTGATTTTCGAGGAGCTCGAAATTGTGTTTAGGTTGCACCGTTCCAATGTCTACTGTATTCCGGCGAGCAAACGTGCCCCAATTTCAAATATGAACAAAGTGTATCCTTTTGAGCATTTTGCAAAGCCTTCGCGGGGAGGTTACGTTGGAGTTTGTCATCAAATGTCGCTTTTTGTTCATTTTTTCGATTTACATCTCTGTTATCATCTTTTGCATAAAACATACCTCTTATGTTTCATGTGCACCTTGCATCATTCATTACTTACATGATTTCAAGTATTTTGCATAGAACATGCTTTCAATTAGCATCATATGTCGGTTGTTTATAATCTTGCATAGAACATGCATTGTCATTATATTGGTTTTCGACTCATTCACTTTGTGCATCTATCACACTCGTTCACTTTGTGCATCTATCGCACTCGTTCACTTTGTGCATCTATCACACTCGTTCACTTTGTGCATCAATCCCACTTGTCCACTTTGTGCATCAATCCCACTTGTCCACTTTGTGCATCTATCGCACTTGTTCACTTTGTGCATCTATCACACTCATTCACATTGTGCGTCTATCACACACACTTATTACCTTGTGCATCTATCACATAATCTCATTCTTTTTGTTCGGGGTGTGCAGAAGCATGACCCTAAGTGGTTTTTCTCCTCTTCTCACAATTTCGGTGTGGTTAGAGTGTGTTTTTATTTATTTCCGCATGAAACGGGGTTGGACTTCTCTTATTATTGCTTATTGCATCATCTTCCATGATCATGGATTTTCAAATAACCAGCTTCACGAGGCGTGTTAGTCCAGCTTTCAAAGTGTATTCTTTGTGCATATCAATTGCATCCTGCTCGTGAACTATGCTAGTTTGATTCCTTGCAAAAGGATACATTGGCAACTTTCGAGCGCAACCAATTTAATTTATGTCTTGATTCTTTGCCCAAGTTTTACGACCTTGTCAAAATGGGTTGTCTCTGGGCTTTGACATTCACTCATGTCATTTCATGACTCTGAGCTCTGTCAAAGAGGGACAACTGTAGACAGCCCTTAAGACTTGGGCACTACCAATTACTCACCCAATGATGATTTGTACGATTGTCCAAATGCTCGATTTCCTCAGCAAGAAACCTCAATCTTGAGTCTCAAAAAACCTACAAACCTTGTGTCTCATTTTTGGACCAAAACAGTAATTTTTCAAACCTGACCATCCAAGGGACCAGCAGACCCACTAGTGGCTTGCCGTCCACTATTAGTGGCCGGCTGCCCACTTGTGTAAAATTTTAGATATTTTTGCCAATTATGCCAGCTATCTCCACAGATGCATGCACTGCCTTAATTATATCTGTATGGATTTTTTGAGATAGTCTCATATATTTCTATATATAGATGACTCTCTCTCAAAAATTAGTGTTAGAAAAATTTGTGGAACAAAGTTTTGGAAATATTTCTCCCTCTACATTTCTGTCTCCCTTGCAACTTCTATACCCTTTGCCTAGACACTCCAAACCAAACCTTAAGGGTTATTTGCTGAGGTGTTTGAGCTTGCATTTTAAGCTCTTTAGGGTGTGAAATTAGTGGTTTGTGATTCAAAGGATCATTCCTCTTCAAGATTTATAACTCCAAGCTTCTTTCCCTTATTCATTGACCATCATTTTGTTGCTATTTTTGTACTGTTTTTCACCTGTATTTATGGGCTAAAACTTGTGGTTTAAGGCCATTAAAAGTAGAGGAGTAGATCACCTTTCTTTGAACCTTGCTTCTTAGGCCTTTACCCCTGTGTTTCCCACCTTTTGAGCTTTTAAACACTGATTTTCAGAGGTTTTTCAGAGGCTAAAATGTGGTTTTGAAGTCGAAAAAATGAAGGGGTTAGCCTCTCCCCCTTGGGCTTGTGTACTAGCTTAATTGCTCCATTATTTTAGTTTTCTTTGGTAGATGTTTTTACCTTAATTTCAGTGTTGTTTTAGCCTATTTTAGAGCTGTTTTTAATTGTTCATGTCATTTATCATGCTTGTAGTGTAACGATCCTCATAGGTTTGGTGTTTTAGCTATTAGACACCAACCTATTTGAGTTGATGGCATCTATTTCAAGCTTTCCATACTTGTGTTCACCTCTAATCATCTCTGCACTTCTCCCTTTTTTTGGCTTCTTCATTGCTTTGAGAGTCATTTCAAACCGATTGTTTGTTTAAGCTTGAGATAGAGATTATTGTGCTCAATGGTTTAATCTCTTCGGAGGTGCATTACCAATGGCAAGACATCTCTCTCATACCTTAAACCAACCCTTGGTTTGACGCTTCGCTCCTTTAGTGGACTTAATGCTCATTTTGGACTAAAATGACTAATGAATGCAAAGGTAATTAAAAGGGGTAATCAATGGCTTAAAATGGAGTAAGATAATCAAATGATTTGGCTTCAATTGGACGTTAATCAAACCCATTGAGTCTTCAGTTGTTTCATACTTGTTAGTGATGAAAACGGTTCAAAAATCAATGTCAACCACTACCCTTGATCAATATCATAATAGGGAGGAGGTTCATGAGTCTTTAATTGTACATTTATTGAAATTTTTTCCCTTGATTCATAAGCCATCATGCAATGAATTTGCATCGATTGATGGCTTGCGAATCGAGCCTACCTCTCCTTTGAGCTATTTGATGATAAGGAGAGGGAGAGTGGACAGACATCCCCTGAGAATGCTCTGTTTGTGCTCTGTAGTAGCAGGAAAGACCCAACATTAGTGGCCAGCAAGCCACCTTTGCTACGCAGCAAGCCACTATTAGTCGGCGGCCGGCCACCACTGTTGGCCTATCGACCACTTTTTTCAACTAGGCAGTACCACTTTCTTCACAGAGTAGAACAAAGCAGAGGCTAAGGTGCAAAACAGTGCAAAGGCATTCTTGGGGGTGAAATTCATGTGTATGCATAAGCGATTTCCTTGCTCCTCGGGACCCACTAGACTTGTTTTGTTACTTGTAGTATGTTGTGAGTAAACTTGTAATTAATTACTTAGTGAACTAATTCCGTAATGTAACTAGTTAGTTAGTTTAATTAGTTGATTTGTATTAATTAGTTAGAGTAATTAATTTTACGTTGTAATAATTTAATTAGCCAGAATAGTTAGTTAAGTTCGACGTTGTAATAACTAGTTAAGTGGCTTAGCTAATTCATTCATTCGAATCCTCTTGTGTGAGGGCAAAATCTGTAATAATGCGTGTATGTCTTCCAACCCCACGTCTTTCTCCCTTTTATTTACTGGCTTATGATGGATAGTTTAGCACATCATATTTTGTTTAGCATTTTTCCATGTACAAAGCATCCATTGTCTTGCATATATAAGGCTCGGTTCATCATGCTAACAAGCATTGTCATTTAAATACTTCTTTGAAAACGTGCTTAAAACCACATGCTATCAAATTGATTCATATGCCATATTTATAGCCAAGCCTATTAATTATATATTGCATGTGTTGCATTAGTCATGTTGCATTTGTTAGGAGCATGCATGTTTTCTATATCTTTTTTTGCTTTGTTTCGGCTTGCCTTGGAGTACTAGGTGAGCACTTATTGCTTTAGCATATTGCATAAGTGTGATTATTGCCATATCAAGCATGTTTTCCATAAGGCTAAGTGCTTAATTGATATACCTGTTTGAATGCCTGTGGATGAAGGTTAATTGCTTAAATTGGGATAATTTGAGTAATGTGCATATGAGATCACTTTTTCAAGTGGTACATATTCGAAACAATTTTAAAAAACAAACATGAGATCAAAGTGTTCCAATTTTTGCAAATTAGTCTATACTTGTGTGCGTCACATAGTAAAATTAGCCTAATAATTGAATCAAGAGCATATAATGTAAATAAGATTCACATCATGATTAGTAGAGGCCGATCTTTGATTGGGTGAGTGGGGTGCTCAATTCATGACCTTCCCCTCTCATACCTAAGTTCTCAAGTCGAGACACTTCGGTGATGATGGATAAATGGCCTTGGACATGAGTCTCGAGTTTTCTAAATTTCTCAAAAATATTTAGGGGCGACTCTGAAATCTACCAAAGCAGTCCATTTTTGGCATTTTGATTCAAAATCAATTTTTCATAAGATTTATCAGATTTAGACTCTTTTGGTTTTTCTATTTCACATTGCACTTGTGGAATCAAATTTAGAACCACGAGAGTCTGAACTGTAGGGCTAGTCATATCCGAAAGGAGCACGAAAAGTCAGTTACAGAGGGCGATCTAGATAAAGAATTTTGGAATAGATTGGGATGAGATTAAATTTGATTTGGGTATCGCCATATGATGGGATTTTTAGTAATAAAAATAGTGACTTATGAGTTGTGGTGAAGTGGTTTGGAAATACTCTTCAGATCTTGGGGGACGCTCGCGATCCTCTACTAGTCACTTGAAAAGGGATAAACACTCCGGTTGGGGGTGCCAGAATTAGCACTCCAACGGGCAAGTCAGTCTCAACACTCAAGATTACTTGTATTCTAAGTTAAATATATTGGTTCTCACATACCTCTCTTTGGCTGATGTTCTTCTATTTATATCTTTTCTTTCTTGGGCCTCGAGATTAGGTCTATTTTTAATTCACTATTCGGCATATTTCGTATCGAACCGCTCTTCACTCGACCCCTTGTTTAACTGGCTATTTGGCCGAGTAGAGTTGGATTCGAGCGTGCGAGCTGACGCCGAGTGCCACGAACTTCGACTCTCCCAAGTCCGTCTATCCGGAATCTTTATGATTTCGAATATTCAGCCCCCACAATTGCCCCCGAACACTTCACTAACGACAGCTGGCTGGAGTGTTTGGCTTCGAACTTGAAAAGTTAGAGCCGAAATTCAGCGGTTGACTGTATTCCAATGCAAATGTCTAAACACACGCTTCTCGGTCATCATTTCAACTTCCCGCCTCTTCGTACACTTCTATTTATTGTGATTCAAAATTTGGACGTCTTTTCAAATACATACACGCTTTTAGATGCTCGTCGTTGGACTACTTTTCGAATTATCTCTGCAACTTCCTTTTCTTCTCTACCCTCTTCGCCTCTTGTAAGTTCTCTCCTTCTGCTTTGAATCTTTTTCCTTGCTTTGTTTTTGGGTTAGCGTAATGGCAAAACATTTAAAAGATCTTGTCTCATCAGATTGAATTTCTGGCTTCTGACGCCATTTCTCCATTCCTAATGACGTTCGTCTGTCACTTGTGACAGACGACACTCTCGATATGGAGAGGGTTGATGAAACCACGATCATCTTCCCTCTCCTATCAATCGCAGAGGGTGGAGTCCGTTTCCCTCTTCACCCATTCTTTAGGGCTGTGCTCTGCCATTGGGGCTTAATCCCTTCCCAACCCAATGTCAACTTCTTTAGAATCGTGATGGGGATTATCGCACTAAACCATCGCCTTAGGCTTAATCTTGGCATTCCCGCCATTCGGCATTGTTACGCCTTGGCCAAGTCCTCTGGTCGGCACGGGCGTTATTTCCTTAGGGCCAAAGACACCAAACATCAACTAGTGACTATGCTTTCCAGCTCTGGGAAGCAAGTCGATGATGTTATGGTCGTTGTCCAAGGAAACTGGGAATTCGGCGAAGACAAGGATCACCTCGATCCTATTCCCAGACGGAGGGGCGAACCAGGTGGCCGTATAGCTTCTTTTATTTATTTATTTTTTGTTATACCTATAAAATTTCATTTTCGAGACCTCATGGTTTTGCTTGTGTAGGAAACGATTTGAAGAAAGTCCTGACCTCGACCGACGATGCTGTTCTTTCAGAAATCAAGGTTGCCTCAAATATTTCGGCTGGCCGAGTCTTAAGAAGTAGGGGAGGGCTGCCCACATTCTACTCCACTATGAGCCGACTTATACGACCTTTTCGGCGGCGGAAAACATCCCAATTCCGAAGGGTGAGGAGTTTCTCACCGCCCTTATCTTGATTGATTTCAAAAATTTGAGGCAAGTTGGTTTCGAGGCATCAGATTCGGAGTGACCAGAAGTAGCTGAGGCCACCGAGTCAGGCCAGTTCAAAGACGAAGTCGATGAGGCTTTAAAGTTAGCATTTGAAGAAGCTACCCTCAGTTTAGTTGACCCTCTGTCCACTTTGGGCCGAGAGGATCTTCCACTCGACGATATTTTTCACGGCTTGAAGGACCTTCCCGACACGTACCCAGAAGATATGGTTGGGTTAAGCCTCACTAAACTTGCCAAGAAGGCGAACGCGGAAAGGATGGCTGTGCGGCGAAGAGCAGAGGCCATTCGGGCTACCGAATCTCAGCCCCTCCTTGACTGCTGGTGGATCTCAGCCCGCCATGCCTATTAACAAATCTCAGCCCTCATTGCCCGTTATTGAGGAAGGCACGCCAAAAAACCTAAGTGCCGAGGCAGAGCCAGTTGTGCAGGCCAGTGTGGAGGCCGAGCAAAGGGTAGAGAAGCGCGCTGCCGAGGTCGAGGCCGGCTTAGAAGAAGACCGTGCCGACAAACGACCTCGTTTGGAGGAATTGGAAGTGATTGTTCCTTTTATTATTCATCCGAAGATAAAAAAACACGCCGATCCCCTCCGATGCTTCGGTAATCAAAGATCCAGCGGTCGCACTCAGCATGGCTACATCCGTTTCACTGCCTGCAGACAAGGCGGCTTTTCGGACGGAGCTGGATCTGGTTGCAATAACATTGGCCGCATAATCAGCTTTTTTGGTATATATCTTGACTTTGTCTTTTCACTTTATGCAAATATTGTTTTGGTCTTAACTTCCTGTTTTACAGACCGTCGGGAGGATAGCCGAGATGGATCGTCGCCATCATGAAGCCGTCGAGCAGATTGTCCGTTTACAGACAGAGGTTGAGGGCCAAATGAGTAGGGCCGAGTTCGAGGCTTTAAGGGTGAAGATGGAGGGCGCCGCGCCGAGGCCAAGATGGAGAGAGCCCGTAACGCTGAAGAATTAAGATCGGTCGCCGAGAAGAGGGCAGACGCAAGCGATGACGCGCTTAAATTGGCCTAGGAGGCGATCTCTAAATTGGAGGCTGAGTTGGAAGAAATAAAGAAGGTGAAGGAAGCGGCCGACCTGGAGGTTTCCAGAGCATTCGACGCCGGGAAAAATGCTGCCTTCGCCGAATACGTAGACGAAGTCCCCAAATTTGAAAATCGGGAATTCAAACACGGCTGGCTCAAAGCCCTTGCTACTACTGATGTGACATTGGCTACGCCAATTCCATACAAGCAAGTGGATGTTGAGTCGCTAGAGTCTAACTCCGAGGACTAATTTGGGCGACTCTAGTTTTTGTTTTAGGATTTTCATATACTTTTACAGCTTTTTACTTAGTAGTTTTCATATGTAAAATGGCTACAACTTATGCCCAATTTACTTAATGAAAATTCCTTTTGTACTTTGCAATTGTTTGTGCTAAATTGTGTTATTAATGAATGGTACCATTTCGTTGCTATTTTGGATAAAACGTCCATGTATACTTGCCGGCTGGATGACTAGGCAATTTTCACTTCAAAAAATGGTTGTGGCACATGTCAGTCGGCATGGGGCCTAGATGATTGGCCGATTAGACTAATAGATCTACCCTTGCACCAGCCAGTGCATGAACTCCAGGGCATTCATCCATAATTGCCGTTTAGATAATTAGGATATGTTAACACCAAAAAGTCAAAAATTAGTGCATGGAGTGGCTGTGGCACATATCGATCGGCATGGGGCTAGATGCTTGGCCGATTAGACTAATAAATCTGCCCTTACCCCAGCCAGTGCATGAACTCCAGGGCATTCATTCATAATTGCCGTTTAGATAATTAGGCCATGTTAACACCAAAAAGCTGAAAATTAGTGCATGGAGTGGCTGTGGCACATATCGATTGGCATGGGGCCTAGATGCTTGGCCGATTAGATTAATAAATCTGCCCTTGCCCCAGCCAGTGCATGAACTCCCAGGCATTCATCTATAATTGTCGTTTAGATAATTAGGCCATGTTAACACCAAAAAGTCAAAAATTAGTGCATGGAGTGGCTATGGCACATATCGATCGGCATGGGGCCTAGATGCTTGGTCGATTAGATTAATAAATCTGCCCTTGCCCCAGCCAGTGCATGAACTCAAAGGCATTCATCTATAATTGCCGTTTAGATAATTCGGCTCTGACTTTTGGAGTTTAGTGTTAATGAAATCACCTCAGGGTCGCGGCAAGCATTAAAAATAAATGGGATGGACTCTTCGCACCAGTAACTTCACTTACTGTGTTCAGACTTAATTTAAAACAATTTGTTGCGTGGGGTTAGATAAGTGCGAATGTCAAATAGAGTTTTCTTCAATAGCAGAAGAGAAGCTCGAACTTTGGCTGAGCTTGATACTGCAATGAATCACAGCAGAGAACCCACCCGGGCGGGAGGTAGGGCGTCTAAAGAACGGGAAAAACATCAGCCTCCAAGTCGTCAAAGCAGGTCACCCCAAAAGGAGAAACAACAACAAGGAAGTTCTCCGCGACCACGACCAAGAAACGAGGCCAATGTAGCGCCGCGACCGTTGAGTTTTGCAGTTTTCATGGGGAAAAAACCGATGACGAAGGCGGACTCCATTATCAAAGAACCAAGTGTGGCGGTCAAGTTTGCTCGATAGATTTTTTCGCCAGAGGTCCAGCAGTCGATGGTTGGTCGACAGGATTTCGACGTATTCCGAGAGGGCATCCACAGGGCAGTGAAAGCCCTATATGCCGCCTATGAAGTCGGCATGCGCCTGCGTGCCACGCGATGAGAAATAGAGAAGAAGGATAAAAGAATCCGCAGTTTGGAGGCTCGCGCTGAGAAGGCCGAGCGTGAGCTCAAGGAGCTTAGGAAGGCTCAAACCACTGAACCGCGTGCGGTGAGTCAATCCAACCCGATCGTGGAGGAGAGGGTGACTCAACGGCTGTTGAGCCATGCCATCGCCGATCGTGATACAGCAAGCATGTTCGCCATAGAGAATGCGAGGGCCATGGGTTACGAACAAGGCTTCCATCCGGGCCGGAAGGTTGGGATCGACAAAACCAAAGAGAAACTTGCGAAGGAGATTTGCCGATGCGAAAACCAGGGGTTAAGGCACGGTTGGATCGAGGCACTTCAGGCCGCAGAGACTCTCCGAGCAAAGGGTGTTGATTCGGCGTTGCCACTGTACCAACGTGATCATTTACACTTTTCCGCTTTTGAAATCGAAAAGAGTGACAATGAGGGAGACGCCGGATGAAAACTGTGTAAACACATTGCGTTAGAAATTATGTAATCATTGACTGATTCAATAAAATGTTTTGTTTTTCATGTTTTTTCTTTATAATCTTTGCTTGGCACGCATATGTTTGCATGTTTGAAATGTTTGAATAAACATATTTTAGATGATTGAATAAACGTAATTCAGATGATTGAATAGACATTGATCGACCTGAGTTAATCGCAATCAAGTATCTCATCTCGAATGTTTATATGCTTTAATGTATAACGGGTATTGTCGGCTCCATATGAGAGCGTTCTACATTAAGTATTTGATCGGCATAATCATGTTGCACGACCATCCACGAAGGGCGTTCCGAATCCGGAGGCTTAATCGGCCCTAAGACACCATGCACCAATGGGGCTCTGAATCCAAAATCTTTATTTGCCCAAAGACATCATGTGCTGATGGGGCTCCGAATCCGGAGGCTTAATCGGCCCAAAGACGTCATGCGCCGATGGGGCTCTGAATCCGGAGACTTTCTTTGGCCAATCGTGATATCCACGAAGGGCGCTCCGGATCCAGAGGCTTAATCGGCCCAAAGACGTCATGCGCTGATGGGGCTCCGAATCCAGAGACTATTTGGCCAATCGTGATACCCACGAAGGGCGCTTTGAATCCGGAGGCTTAATTGGCCCAAAGACGTCATGCGTCGATGGGGCTCCGAATCCGGAGACTTTATTTGGCCAATCGTGATATCCACAAAGGGCGCTCCGGTTCCAGAGGCTTAATCGGCCCAAAGACGTCATGTGCCAATGGGGCTCTGAATCCGGAGACTTTATTTGACCAATCGTGATATCCACGAAGGGCACTCCAGATCCGGAGGCTTAATCGGCCCAAAGACGTCATGCACCGACGGGGCTCCGAATCCGAAGACTATTTGGCCAATCGTGATATCCACGAAGGGCGCTCTAAATCCGGAGGCTTAATCAGCCCAAAGACGTCATGTGCCGATGGGGCTCCGAATCTAGAGATTTTATTTGGCCAATCGTGATATCCACAAAGGGCGCTTCGAATCTGGAGGCTTAATTGGCCCAAAGATGTCATGTGCCTATGGGGCTCCGAATCCGGAGACTTTATTTGGCCAATCATGATATCCACGAAGGGCGCTCCGAATCCGGAGGCTTAATCGGCCCAAAGACGTCATGCGCCGATGGGGCTCCGAATCCAGAGACTTTATTTGGGCAATCATGATTAGGGCTGCAAATGAACCGAGCTGTTCGTGAACAGGCTTGGCTCGGCTCGGCTCGGTAAGGGCTCGGCTCGGCTCGGCTCGTTTAGTAAATGAGCCGAGCTCGAGCTCGATTATTGGGCTCGTTTCGTTAACGAGCCAAGCTCGAGCTCGCATGTGTTCAGCTCGGTAGGCTCGGCTTGTTTATCTTTAATTAAATTATATAATAAATATATTATTTTATATATAAATAATATTTTTATTTAAATATTTATATTTAAATAATATAAATAATATTAAAAAAATTTATCGAGCCGAGCCGAGCCGAGCTCGAGTTCGATAAAAATTAACGAGCCGAGCAGAGTTCGAGCCCAGTCCTTTATCGAGCCGAGCTCGAGCTCAATAAACGAGCTCGATAACTTAACAAGTCGAGCTCGAGCCCAGCAAAGCTCGGCTCAGCTCGGCTCGTTTGCAGCCCTAATCATGATATCCACGAAGGGCGCTCCGCATCTGGAGGCTTAATCGGCCCAAAGACGTCATGCGTTGATGGGGCTCCGAATCCGGAGACTTTATTTGGCCAATCATGATATCCACGAAGGGCGCTCCGAATTCGGAGGGTTTTTTGGAACAACTTCGAACTGGATTGTGCAGTGAGTAAATAGGGATCTTTGCATTACAGAAAATGAGATGTACATGGCGAGTCGTTCAGAACAAGCATCATGTCCCACAAGTCGGGTCAATGATAAAATTTGCATAAATGCGTGGAATTCCAAGGCCGTGGCAGACTCCTTCCTGACATGTCTTTGAGCCGATATGCCCCTACTCCCGCAATTGAATCAATCTGATAGGGGTCGTCCCAATTAGGACCCAATTTTCCATCCGCCTGTTTCTTGGCAGTTGGAAGTACCTTCTTCAGGACCAACTCTCCCGGTGTGTAGTGGCACAGCTAAACACGTTGATTATATGACTTAGCAAGCTGTTGTTGATACGGCGCTATGGATGCAAGGGCACAATCTGTTCGTTCTTCAATCAGAACTAAATCCAAGGCAAGCATCATGTCGTTTCAGCCCATATCAAAAACCTTCGATTTCAAGGTTGGGAGGCCGATTTCCAGGGGTATGATTGCCTGGGTTCCAAAGCATAGGGCAAACGGCGTTTCCTCGGTGGATCGCCTCGACGTAGTTCGATGAGCCCACAACACACTCGGCAATTCTTCGACCCATTTGCCTTTGGCTTTTTCCAGCCTTTTCTTGATGCCGTCCAAGATGGATTTGTTAGAGGCTTCGGCTTAACAATTGCTTTGGGGACAAGCCGACGTGGAAAAGTAGGGATGGATACCATACTTGCTGCATAGCTCTCGGTAGACGCCACAATCAAACTGGGTGCCGTTGTCAGAGATGAGAGCGCTTGGAATGCCGAATCGCGTAATGATATTTCTCCATACAAAGCGCTTGACATCGGCATCTCGAATGTGCGTTAATGCCTCCGCTTCAACCCATTTCGTGAAGTAATCTATGGCGACAATCAAATATCGCTTGTTCCCTGGGGCCCTCGGCAATGGTCCTAAGATATCAAGCCCCCACTGGGCAAACGGCCAGGGACTGGTGATAGGGCTTAACTCTTCAACAGGAAGATGGGTTAATAGGAAGAACTTTTGGCACTGCTCACATTTTTTCACGTAGCATTCGGCGTCGGATCTCATTGTCGGCGAATAATACCCCTATGTTATAGCTTAAGGGGCCAAAGACCACTTGCCGGAGTGTGCGCCACAACTGCCTTCATGAATTTCAGTCAGAAGCTCTTCGACTTTATTCGGATGCACGCATTCGAGGTATGGACCAAAAAGGGACTTTTTATAAAGCTTTCCTTGCGGATCCAAGTAGTAACGCAAGGCTTTGTTTCGCAGCTTGTACGCTTCTTTCTTGTCCTCTGGGAGTTGTTCGGAGGATAGAAATGTGGCAATGGGATCCATCCAACTCGGTCCAGATTCTATGACATTGACCTAGACTTCTTCCGAGGGGCCAATGCTTGGCTCTGGGACAAAACCCACCTCGATGGTCCGTTTGATCTCTGAGTTAATGGCAGAGGCTAGGCAAGCAAGGGCGTCTGCATGCATGTTCTGATCACGCGTTATCTGATTCAATTCATGATGGTCGAATTTTGCCAACAAGGAGTTAGCCGTTTTCATGTAAGCCGCCATACGATCATTTCTTGCCGCATACTCCCCCTTCAGCTGATTAATCACCAGTTTGGAATTGCAAAATACAAGCAAACGCCGAGCACCCAGAAGATGTGCATTCCGCAAACCGGCTAGAAGGGCCTCGTATTCGGCTTCGTTATTTGACACTTCGAAGCCGAGCATGACGGCCTGCTCAATTATTGCGCCGTCGGGATCCATGATCACAACTCTAGCTCCGCTGCCCCACTGATTGGATGATCCATCACAGTACAACTACAAGATGTCACCAACATAAATTCTCCATTTGGGCTCCAGTCGAGTTTCATCAGACTTGAAATCGACGAGACCCCCAGTGAATTCGGCAACAAAGTCGGCTAGCACCTGTCCCTTGATTGAGGTTCTAGGTAGGAACTTAATGTCATACTGGCCAAGTTCAAGAGCCTACTTTGAAACACGTCCTGACGCTTCTGCACTTCGTAGTACTGATCGAAGGGGATAATCTGTAAGCACCCCAATGCTATGTCCTTGGAAGTAATGCATCAATTTTCTTGCTGCCATGACTAGAGCAATGATGAGTTTCTCCAACGGAAGGTAGCGTGTTTCGGCGTAGACCATTGCCTTGCTCACATAGTATACCGGCCGCTGCTCCCCCAATTCTTCCTTTATCAGTACGGCACTGACGGCCCGGTCGGAGACTGCCAGATACAAAATGAGTGGATCACCGGCCGACGGTGTTGTCAAGAGTGGAGCTGATCGGAGGCAGGTCGTGAGGCCATTGAAAGCAGCTTCACACTCGGCAGACCATTCAAAAGCCTTGCCCTGCCGTAGTGTATGAAAGAATTGTCGGCAGCGGTCCGTGGAACGGCTGATGAATCTATTGAGAGCGGCGGCCATCCCCATTAACTTCTGAACTTGTTTGACCGATCGAGGGGAGCCGAGTTCTAGGATTGCTGTGATTTGCCTTGGGTTGGCTTCGATTCTTCGATGGTTAACAATGTATTCCAAGAATTTGCCAGAGCCGATCCCAAACGCACATTTGGAAGCGTTCAGCTTCATTCTATATTTGCGAAGAATGCTGAATGTCTCTTCCAAATCGGCTATATGATTCTGCTCTTCCTTAGACTTGACCACCATATCGTCAATATACACTTCCATAGTGTGGCCGAGTTGTTCCTTGAACATGGCAGTGACCAGTCTCTAGTAGGTTGCCCCTACATTCTTCAGCCCAAAAGGCATAACCTTGTAGCAGTAGGTTCCTCTTGGGGTGAGGAATGCAGTCTTTTCCTGGTCCTCAAAATGCATGGTGATTTGATGGTAACCTCTGTAAGCATCGAGAAAGCTCATACGTTGATGGCGTGCTGTCACATCTACAAGTTGGTCAATTCTGGGTAGGGGAAAACAATCCTTAGGCAAGCTTTGTTTAGGTCCGTGAAATCGACGCACACTTGCCAAGTCCCATTTTTCTTCTTTACAACCACCGTATTAGAGAGCCATGTAGGATAAGTCACTTCCCTGATTGTCCTGGCTTCAAGCAGCTTGTCAACCTCATCAACAACGGCAGCAGTGTGCTCTACAGCTGACCGCCGGCTTTTCTGAATGATCGGCTTGCAATTAGGGTCAACATTCAAATGGTGCTGTGAAATGGAAGGATCTATACCCGACATCTCGTATGGAGTCCATGCAAAGACATCAAGGTTACTGAGCAGGAAAGAAATTAGCTGCTGTTTGTCGGCTTGATTCAGGGAGGCACCGACCATGAAGAACTTGTATGGCCTTCCATCGATTTTAACTCGGTCTAAGCCTTCCGTGGCCTTTTCATTTGGGAGCCGCCCAACATCGTTGAGGCTTTCTCGATCCGACACCTCAATGGAATTCACCCGTAGTTGTAGACGTCCCCGAACGCCCCGGGAGGGTTAAGTCCCGTTCCGTTCATATTGGGGTCACTACAGTTCAAGGACTCAAATGTCACGGTTCTTAATCTTGAACCAAAGAGTCCAAATCCGGCAAATCGTTTGAGAAAACAGATTTTTGAAAAGTAGTGCCAAACATGGACTACTTTGCCAGATACAGAGTCGCCACCTAAATATTTTTAAATGGGAAATTTTGGAAACCCTGACTCGGTGCCGAAGGCCACATGTCCGTCATCACCAAAGTTGTCTTGGCTCGGGAGCTTGGGTACAATCGGGGAAGGTTAGCTATGAGCACCCCTTTTCGCCCGGTCCGAAGACTGGCCTCTACTAACCATGATATTCGATTTTGAAAACGTTATGTGTTCTTATTCCGGTTATTAGCCTAGAATTACTATGTTATGCGCGCAACAAACAAGTATAGACTAGATTGCCCAATTCGGAAATAAGCATTGCATATCCGTTCGTTTGGAAAACAGTTTGAAATTGCTACTCGCAAGTAGGCTAAAACACGAATTTCAATGAGTTATTCCAACTCAAGCAATCTAACCTCCACCCACAGGCATTCAAACAATTATATCATCTAAGCATCTAGCCACATGGTAAGCATGCTGTCATGGCAACATTCACACGCATGTGATATGCTAAAGCATAAAAGCTTACCTAGTACTCCGTGCCAAAACAAGAAACTAGTTAGTAATCATGCATGATCCTAGTTCATGTTAAAAATGGCTAATGCAACACATGCAAAATGTGATTAGGACAGGCTTGGCTATCCTAATTATGGCATGTGAAATGCTACAACTATCACGTATTCAATTTGGAATTGAAAGTACGATGCAGTTTGTATGATGTGCCGAGCCCGGTGCATGTGAAACAGATGTATGGATGCACGCATGCATTGCATAAGGTATGCTAATTTTAAATATGCCCTAATCTACCATCATAAGCAGGTAAATAAAAGGGAAGAAAGACGTGGGGTTGGAAGACATACACCCACTCACGCACACTTATTACAATTGCGCCCTCGCTCGGAGGGACCGAATAAATATTACAGTCCGAATAATAAATAAATTAATTATTACAAAATTTCTAATTATTTAACGAATAGATGCAAAAGGAAAGGTGGCCACAGCCGCTGCCTCGGGATGCACGAATGATGCATGCTCGAATCTGACTCGCCCGGAAAACCCGCACCATGCCACTGCTGCCTCTGTTTACACTGCCCTGCCTCTCCAAAGACTGCCAAAGTCCTGGGACACGTTCCTTGCACACTGTAGAATACCATCGGCTGGAGGAAATTCCCACTGGCCATGAGGAATGTCCATCGGCTACTGATGAAGTTATCGGCCATTCACAAATGGCCGGTCGGCACTGTATGTTGCCAGTCGGCAGAAACTTCCTGCAGAAGACAGTTTTGACAAAGAACAAAGGACGATTGCATGGCATGAAATTTCAAGCGAATGTGTGCACCAACACATCCCTTATCATGATTTTGACTCAAAGGGGTATGTTCCTTGATCCTCGGACCACCAATTGCGCATTTTGATACGTGATGGCCCAAGAAACCAAGTATGCACTTTGATTTCAAATGTCATGCAAACCAAACAACCACATAAAGCCCAACCTCTATCACTTGATCAAGAGGCAAGGCATGCATGCCAATGTAATGCAACCTAGGCATGTGATCTAGTATGCAACATGGGCATGCAAATGAACAATGTATGCTAGGCGCGCAACCTAAACATGTAAACAAACATGGTATGCAACAACATGCAACGATGGACTTAAACTAACATGGATAGCTACATAAGCATGCCAAAATCAGTGGCCATAATGAGGCAAGTGAGGCAACACAATACATGGGATGCATGCACAATGCATTAATCAAACCTAAGGCACGAAAATGCAACTCTACCAAAGCATGGCAAGGGATGCAAGATGGCATACAAGCATGTGAATTTCAGCGCTGGAACATGATGCCAAATGGTCCCAAAACATAGCGAAATGACACTAAGTGCATGAAATGGACCCGAAATACAAGGTTAGGCTCATGAAATGACCTATAGCTATATCAAACATGCATAATCTGGACATGAAGCATGAAAACAAAAGCAAGGCAGCCCCAAAACAAGCATTTTTTCAGTTCAAAGCATGGCCAAACAGTGAGCTTAGATAGGGCAAAAACAGCATGCAAAAACGGGCCCTCAAGCTAGGTAATGAAGCAAGTGGTAGATGAAAAGCCCAAACTGAAAAAGACCCTTCAACAACACTGAATAGGGGCCAAAAATATGACTACTCACAGTTTATGACAGCCCCCAAATCAATATACAAACACCCTTAAAATGCAATGCAAGATTAAGGCCACAAGAGGGCTATAACATGAAGTATACAAAAAATGCATCAAACAGCCAAAGACCCTTAATGAAAAATGTCAAGGGGGTCAAAATATGGCCACTCTCAGTTCTGATCATGGCCGAAAAACAGAAGCAAAATAAGCTAAACAAACATGCAAAAATGGGGACCAAAGAGGGGTAATGAAGCAAGTCATACATGGAGGTCCCCAACAGTGTTGAGCCCTTCTTCAATGTTGAAGAAGGGCTCAAAATAAGCCTCTTTTCAGTTTACATTGAAGCTCAAAAACACGTTTAAATAAGGCTAACCAATGAAACTAAAAAATGCAAGTTTAAGGGAAATGGATGCTTACCCTTGAAGACTGCTCCTTGGCTGCCTTTTGAACTGAGAAATGGTGCCTCCAAGCCTCTGAGAAGACCCTCCAGGCTGCTGGAATGGAGGTGGTGGGGTGGTGCTAGGTGTTGGTGTAGGAATGGAGCCAAGAACCTTATACTTTGAGGCTAAAATGGAGAGATACAAGGGGGGAGAGTGTATGTCTCCTCTGGAATTTCAGAACCCTAATTATGGAAGAGGAGGGCTTGCTTTATAGAGCCAAGGGAGTAAGACTTCTCTTAGAAGCTTCAAAACCAAGAGCCAAGATCCTCCATACACGTGTATGGAGGATCCAGTTTGTGCCCTCCAGCTGGCACAGCTGTCATGCATTCAATCTGTAGAATACTCCGGAAGGTCGTCGGCTAGCAAACTTGGTCGGTCGGCCATCTTTTCTGGCTGGTCGGCACTCTATTTGGCCGGTCGGCCATCTATTTGGCCGGTCGGCACTCTGTTCTGGCAGGTCGGCAGGAAAAATCTGCTCTGCAGGTCCAACTTCAAATGGGCATAACTTCTTCATATGAACTCCTTTTCAGGTCATTCTTGTGTCAAAATTGAAGCCCCGGAAGTAAGATTCCAAATGCCGCAAACCTTGCATAAAAATTCCAACTGTGAAGAAAGTTATGCTTGTTTTGGTGAAGGTTTTTCAGTTTCGGTCCAACCGGGATGATGCCCAACTTCAACCAATCATATCTCCGCCATCCGGACTCGGGTTTAAGAGATTCTTGTATGAAAAATGAAGCCCCGGAAGTATTCTTTCCAATGGTGGTATTCTCATAACTTAACTCCAAGTGTATAGACAAATAAGCTTGATTTAGCGAGGACTGCTCGTCCCTCTCTTAGCGATTCTTGCCTATCTTCTTCTCCAACTTGGTTTCTCCCCTCTTCTCCTCTTTTCTTCAACTTCAAACCCCTAAGAAAGGTGTTTTGAAAGATTTTTCAAAGATTTCATCTCTCTCTCATTCATTTCCACTTTGTCCTTGCTCGGTTTACCGAAAAGCGCAACGTTTGACAAAATGTGAGCCTCGGAACATTGTAGAAACTTTATTTCAAAAATGTTTTGAAAGAGAGGGTTTTAAGATCGGAAAACCATCCAAAATAGCTTTGGTCCAAAATGGGGTGTGAAGTTGAGATTTGCCTCTCTCCTTGCCGAAGAAATTGGATCTTTGCCTTGCACACCTTTCTCCGCCAGGTAAACCATCAGTAGCGCCCAAGTCTTAAGGGCGGTCAAAAATAGGGTGTCTACAGTAGTTCCTTTGGATTTTTTTCAGCAAGGAGATAACATGCTTGTGCCGAGTTCTGTCAGGAAGCGTAGCAGCTGATGATAGGTGCTTGGCACGGCCTGCATAGTATACAACCAGGATCGCCCCATGATCAGATTATATGGCGACGGCAGTTTGATGACCAAGAATTCCACATCCACTGTTTGGGAGCCTGCTCGAATGGGTAGTCTGATTTTTCCTAACGGGTACTCTGGATTGGCATTGAAGCCGAATAGTGGATAAGGGGCTGGAGAGAGATCCGATTCAAAGAAGCCGAGTTTGGTAAATGTCTTATAGTACATAATCTCCGATGTGCTTCCTAGATCAATGAGTACGTGCTCAACTGTGAATCGGTTTACGCGTAATTAAATTACCAAGGGATCAATGTGGGACACTGTTACTCCAGCCAAATCTGAATCATCAAAAGTAATGCCCTCGACTTCATGGGGCCGTTTAGCTGGAGTGAGTTGGCCTTGAGGGTCAAACTTTGACTAAATCGCATGCACCGCCGATGGCAATGGCAAGCTGTATACCATGTGGATCACGCCGAGCGGAGGTGAATCCTGTCTCAAGGCTATTGCTTTGGTTGGGTTGCCTTTTTGGACTTACTGTTGTAGCCGGCCATCTTATACCAGTTCCTCTAAGTGATCCTTCAGTGCATAACAACTCTCGGTGTCATGGCCATGGTCCTTGTGATATTCACACCGTCTATCCCGTCTTCTTGTGTCAAGAGGTCCCACCATTTTCGACAGCCATTTGAAGAACGGAAGGTGTTGGATTTTGGACATAACCACACTGATCGGCTCTGCCAACTCCATGTACTTCTTGTCAGCACGCCTTGTGCGCCTGCTATCAACTTGCAGTTGTTCATTTTCTCGGTGGGAGCAGTGGTCGTTTGATCAGTGGAAATCCCGTCTCTTGTCTCGTTTCGCCCGAGAACGTGGTTCAGGGCTCTAAGGTGCTACAGAATTTAACGGTTGAGCAATTTCAGTAAGAGCCGTCTTGTTTGTCACATTGCCGGCTTTAGCCCTCAAGGCATCATCTTCCACTTTACAGTACTCTTCAACTTTCTTCATCAACGACCAAACTGTTTTGGGGGGCCGTCTGGTCAAAGAGCTGCGGAGGGCACTATCGGGATGCAGTCCCATCTTGAAGGCGGTGATGGCCATGGAGTCATTGCAAGCATCGTCTACCAAATTGAAACATTCCTAATACCGTGCCGAGTAGGCACGAAGGGTTTCCCCCAGTTGAATCTACATTGCCCAGAGGGAATCGGCTTGCTTTGGCTGGACCTCATTAGTGATAAACCTTGCCCTTAAGGACTTTTGGAGTTGGTGGAAGCTTTTAATCGAAGCCGGCTCTAGTTTGTAATACCACCTGACAACTAGTGGTCCCAAACTGCTCGGAAATATTCTATACATCAAAGCCTCATCATCTGCATGCAGTGTCATGGCTTGCTTGTAATGGCGGATATGATCAGTGGGGTCCAATTTACCGTCGTACAAGGTGAATGACGGTGCTTTGAATTTCTTGGGTAGCACTGCCTTTGCAATCCGTCATACGAAGGGATCATGCCAGTCTTCTTCATCTGAGCTATTTCGTCTGCATTTATGCCTTATACGTGGACTCTCTTCAGAGGAGCTGGAAGTTTCAGATCGTCCTTTCTTCTTAGGCTCTGGAGATAATGAGTTGGAGTCACTATCAGTGTCTTGTTGTCGAGCTCGACATTGTCGACCTCCTGCCCTCACAGGCCGTTTCGGATCTTGGTGTACAGCTTGTTTGGACTTCGCCACCTCCAAGGCCAAATCCTGACGGAGACGTTCATTTTCTGCGATCATGTTCTCCAACCTTTGTTCATTTTGCTTTGCTTGTTCCATGATTACTTGCATTGCCTCATGTTCTGAAGTCGAGGGTGAGGCGAAGTTCAAAGCGCGTCTTACAGGGATAGTCTCCGGTCCAAGCATGTTCGTTGGAGTGAGGTTGTCTCTCTGCGTGGTTTCATCAGTGACTATCGAAGGGTCTTCCATTACGGCCGCCATGGATATGTTTGAGTTTTCCCAGTTTTCCCACAGACGACGCCAATTGTGGTGAAGTGGTTTGGAAATACTCTTCAGATCCTGGGGGACGCTCGCGATCCTCTACTAGTCACATGAAAAGGGATAAACACTCTGGTCGGGGGTGCCGGAATTAGCACTTAGACAGGCAAGTCAGTCTCAACACTCAAGATTACTTGTATTCTAAGTTAAATATATTGGTTCTCACATACCTCTCTTTGGCTAATGTTCTTCTATTTATATCTTTTCTTTCTTGGGCCTCGGGATTAGGTCCATTTTCAATTCATTATTCGGCATATTTCGTATCGAACAGCTCTTCACTCGGCCCCTTGTTTAACCGGTTATTTGGCCGAGTAGAGTTGGATTCGAGTGTGCGAGCCGACGCCAAGTGCCACAAACTTCGACTCTCCCAAGTCCGTCTATCCAGAATCTCTACGATTCCGAATACTCGGCCCCCACATGAGTCGATATTTTGGAATATGTAGGTGAGTTTCGAGTGCCTTCGAGATTGGTGGAGTCCATTGTCTCAGAGTTGGTTGTTGATGTACTCGAGAGTAATAAGTGAGTGTTGAGGGACATGATGTGCTAGATGTTTTGGAGTTGTGTTAGCAACCAATGTTCTTAGGAAATTTTTTAAGATTACTTTGTGAGGATATAATAATTCTATGGAGATTATAACTAGGTGATTTAGGATAATTAGTATGGCGGTAATTTGAGTATTTCCATGGAAATTTATGCTTGACCCACAAGAGTGATTGATGTTAACTTTTATAGTTACTTTTATGTATGAGTTAGAAATTGTGAAGATGAGAAGTATATGTGAGTATTTTAGGTTAAGTTTGGCGTGTGTAGTGACAGTGTTTTTCATGCAATTGAAATGGACATTATTATTATTTTATTTTTTTCTTATCCCTTGTCCTTTAGCTATAAGATTGTCTTGTATCATTGGTGTAAGAGTTGTGAACCCTTGTGTTGATTCTTCGTTTAGTTTTAGGTATGGTGAGAATTTTTGTTGTTGGTATTGGTTTAGTATTGTCATTGGATTTAATTTGGGCACATTTGATCTTGAGTGGTTAGTGGTGGTACTAATTAAGAGGTATTTAGTTTTGCTTGATAGAAGGTGATTCTTTATTTTAATTTTATTCCGTCATGTTTTGTGGTGATATTATCTTGGAAAAAGTTATTTAACGGACCTCTCGTCGAGGAATAAATTGGTATAAAGTACTTTTGTTATTTTGTTTGTCTTGAAAATTGTTATGGAACATGTGGCATTATAGCAAGTTATAGTACCTTTTTAGAGTTGTGTAAGGGTGAGTTTGATTAGAGGTATTGTATGAGATTTTAAAGTAACCACAAGACTGAATATTTGTTGGTGTAACCTTTTGTCTTGAGTTGTGTAGACTTTTCGTGGTGGGTTTGATATGGTAGCTGGTGTCGTCATTTCTAAGGAGCAGTTATGAGGATTCGATTTTATTTTTGTTGCATTTTAATAAGCTATGGTGGATTACTTCCTGAGCTAAAATTATTTTTTCAAGTGTGGAGTAGATTTACTAGTGATTGGATTAAAATACATAAAACATTATTTTAGTTAGAATCCTGTATGAGATATATAGGCCATGTTTGTATGGCCCCATAAGATGGAGGGGATTAAGAGTACGGTGGGATTGAATGAGGAGATTATTAGTGTGGTAGAATTAGATTTGAGATGTGAGATGTAGGATAAAGAATGTTTGTTTGTACACCACTAGGTAATATTATTTCTTTTTGGCAATGGATGTACATTAATTTTATTTGGAGTGATTTTAATGTAATTTGAAGTAAATCTATTTATTAACGATTTAGGAATTTTAGAGTTGTCTCAGTGTTAATCTTTACATGTGTCTTATTGTGATTTGTTCGAGATGTTTTTAGGGTGAGGTAGAATCTCCAGTTAGTTAGCCTTGGGAGCAATATGAATATTTGTAATTGAGTGAGTTCATGTTGTGGAGTTGTTGAATCCAGATTTGATCTCATAGGTTATGATAATATTAGTGTGATGTGAAATCATGTTGCAACTTGAGAGCTATTGTCATGGCATTGATTTCAAGGAGTAGGAGTGATTCTGAATTAACTTTTGTTGGGAGTATCTTAGTATGGTTAGAATGTGTACCTAGTCTTGATGAATTCTATATAGACTCGAAGTGCATTGTAAGAGTGTTTAGGTAAATTCTATATTGGAGTGAGATTATTTGAGTGGATGTAGACAAGTTTACATAAATTGTTAGTCGGTTCATCGAGTGAAAGGGATAGAGTGAAAATAAAAATAAAAATGATTGGTTGGGCAATTAAGATTATGGCTTAGACTTTTCGAGTAATGTGTTTGGCATGATTGCATTATGTTTTATGAGGGTTGATGTTTCATGTTGTTCTAAGTGAAGCAGTTGAGGCCAAGGTGATCTGTGATTTTTTTTTTTTTTTTTTGGAATAATTCAAGGAAGAATAGTATTGTTCTAGGGAGTGAATGGAGGTTCCCATGGGATGAAATATTTTAAATCATTGTTTGTGTTAGTTTTGTTCAAACTAGATAACCTGATGCGGATTCATTTTAATTTTGAGATGCGTTAGTTGTCATGTGATGGTTAAGATTACAAAATATATCATGAAATTATATTTTTAAAGGATGGGTGTTCTCATTGGTTAAGAGTCTTGAGATAATCACTTTGGATTAGTTTTAAATAGATTGTTGCACTAGATTATGGAAAAGATTTTTTGTGGTGAGTCATCTTTAATGGTGTGTAACGTTTGAATACTTTTCTGAGTGCTCTTTAAAATAGTTGGATTCTTTTGTTGTTATGACATGTTGAGGTAGTTATATGGAGTGAGCAAATTTTGTGGATGCATTTGAACGTGTTTAGGTGAGATTGTGAGTACATTGTATTCCAATTGTGAATTTGACTGATTTTAATTAACCCTTTATATGTTGCAAAAGTTACCTATATTTTTCCTTCCTATTACAAATTATTAGTTGAAATTCTAGTACGAGTGGTTTTAAGTAGAGGAATGGCTTCTGTTAGATTTTTGTAATTGGCAATCCCGTTTGACAAAACTTCTTTCAGTTGTAATTTTATTCAATCTTTTATTTCAGTGAGGCTATGAGTATTTAGATGCGATTCCAACCCGAATTGTGCCTATGTAGAGGAGTTTGTGATCTAAATCCAATCATGTTTGCCACTTCACTGACTATGTCGGGGATCGAAGTTGTTTAACCGCTCAAGCGGTTGATTTTGCACTCGAGCAAAGATGCAATCCTCTCAGAAGTTTCACTCGCCTGCAAAAGTACTAGGAGTTGAGATTTTACGCTCGAGTGAACTTTTCATCACTGGAGTGGAGGCACTTGTTCAAAAACACGCGTTTAAGTCACCCCGCTCGAGCATCTATTCCTGCACTCGAGCGGTGATCGCGATGATCTCGACATAGTCAACAAAGTGGCAAACATGACAGGATTTGGATCACAAACTCCTCTGCATAGGCACAATTTGAGTTTGATTCGCATCTAAATACTCATAGCCTCACTAAAATAACAGATCGAATAAAATTATAACTGAAAAGTGTTTTGTCAAACGAGATTTCCAATTACAAAAACCTAACAATCTCCCCCTTTGGCAATTCCGTGACAAAACACCCATAAAAAAATAAAATCTAATCATCCCAACAAAACAAACTTCTTTCTCAATGTCATGATATGCAAAACAGCTATTAGTGCCACAAGAGTATATGAAAAAGCAATAGACATATGACAAGATTATCTTGAAGCATGAGATGGAAATATGAATAGATGAAAATTGGAGGTTTTAAAAACATGCAGTATGAATCGATGAAAATTGTAAGAAACAAAAACAACACCCAAGAAATTTAACAATCTCATGAATTGACAAAGAAAGCTCAATCAACAAAAGCAAGATCATAAACCATACAAGCAGGGACAAGGTGATGTAAAAATTAATAGCATGCGAGAAGTAAGTAATAAATAAGCAGTGCATAGCAACATGCAAACAAGCGAACGCTAATCTCCCTTACCAAACCAATCAGTGTAAGTTCATGCTAACAAACCCTTGCAATGATAAACCAAACTCCCCCTTATTAAAAGCAACCACAAGCACAGAAAACAATGAACAAGAAAAAAATAATAATATGGTGGAGCAAGCAAGGAATTTCATATTTGTACCTTAAAACACACAAGAATATCCAAGAAACACAATTACTTGAAAACACAATATGCACATCCTTTAGAAGATTCCTCATAAAAAAAATAAAAATAAAAATAAAAATAAATGTGATGCAACATGTGAAAAGTAGGGGTGATCAACGAATGCACCCAACTGACCCGCCCGACCCGACCACGTTTGGATGGATGCGTGCCACGGGGCGGGCAGGTGCAGGCCTAGATTTTGGCTTTTCGCAGGCTTGGGTCGGGTTGCCGGTGATCCGCCAGTTTGGCCATTAAACCTGACGCGCCCGCTTTTGTGTCCTTTTTTAAATTTTTTTATTTTTCCCCCCTTTTCTGATCTCACTAATCTAAACCTAACCCACTTATTCATCTTCGATACACTACACACAACACAGACAAACACACACACACACACACACACACACACACACACACACACACACACACACACACACTCTCTCTCTCTCTCTCTCTCACACACACACACACACTCTCTCTCTCTCTCTTCTCTGTCACTCTCCCCCCCCCAAAACCCTATCCATACTGACGGCGAGGATGATCGACCAACGATCTACACTGAAAAGTATAGCGGATCGACGATCTTTTTTTTTTTTTTTTTTTGTATTTGTACGGCCTCAGGCAACCCTTTTCTGAGAATCTAAAATTAAAACCTTAACCCATTGGCATTCTTCGACTTGAAAAAGGATAGGCAATCATGGTGTGGTGGTGAGATATTGTTGTCTTCTTCTTTCCTCTTCTTCTCTTATTCTCCTCAATCTATAATATGTTTTGTAATTTTTTTTTTTTGTTCGACTTCGACGACCTCTATTTGGTCTTCTTCTTTCCTCTTCTTCTCTTCTTCTCCTCAATCTCTACTCTAATATGTTCTTATTTTTATTTTTATTTTGTTCCAGTTTGTTACGGTTCTGAAGTGAAACTAGTGGAAAAGAAGAGATGTTCTACTTCTACACAGTGTGAAGAAGCTTACAGCAAGGTTTTACTTCTTTCTCTCTCGGTAACTGATTGGTGTAACTGAATTTGAATCTGAGGAAAAAAAATGGTTTAACTGAATCTGTTTTTTGATTTTTGATTTTTTTTTTTTTTTTTTACAATGTCAAGCGGCAAATTTGAATATTGAATTTGTTTTTTGATTTTTTTTTTCTTTGTGTGGATAAACTGTGTTTGAATATTGAATTTGTAGGCAAATTTGTGAATGAAAAATGGAAAAACCGAATGAACTTAATGAATTTGTAGGATGTTTGTCTTTATTTATTTGTTTATTTATTTACAAATTCTTCACAGAAACATTTGAAGCATTTCAGTAAATAATTTCTCCCATTGTGCCCCCATATTTTATAAGTTTGGCACTGTTGAGTCAGCCCTAAAGTTTGGATTTCAAAGGGTTCAGGGATCTTATATTTTAAAAAAATAAAAATAAAATTATGTTCTCTATTTCCTCTATTGAGATTATAGCTTTAGGGGTGTGCATGGTTGTATGCTTTTTTGCTACGCTTGTGAAGGTTTATGCTTCTTCTTCTTCATCTTTTGGCTAGGCTTGTGCAGAGGTTTTTATGCTAGTAAGTAAAGATGTGAGCTTTTAATATGTAGGTGCTTGGATAGCTAGAAAACTGTAACTTTTTTGTTTTATGGATTTTTGTTTATTGGATACATATGCTAAATAGAGAATGTTAGTTGTTTCTGTTTGTAAGATTTGCTGGTATTGTTGATTTCACTGTACTAATGTTGCTAATTCATCTATTGATGCAACTTGTGATTTGCTAAAAAAATAAATAAATAAAATCAAAAAGAAAGAAAGATAGAAAGAAAGAAAGAAAGAAATTGCGTTGTTTGTTGTGCCTTTAGCTACTTCGTGCTATGCTCTATTTAATACTAATGTCTGTCTATGGTTAGTTGTTAACTGTGTTTGAAAAGCAAGTCTTGTGGGATTATTTTTGTTAAAATTGGACTAGTACTGGGTTTGGATGCTGAGAATTGAACATTGAAATTGTTGTTTTGGTTTGGTTTAATTTTTTAGTTCCTTTTTTAAAAACAAAATGTATTGAGTTTATGGCCAGTGTCTTCAAAATAGATCCCAAATATTATATATGTGTGCATTTTAATAGGAGCCTATTTCTTGGTGTTTCTTTTTTTACCTAAAATAAAATATTTTAAGAATTTTTTTTCAAAAAAAAATATACCAAATGCGAGTCTTTTTAAAAATTATTTATCAATCCCATGTGTTTTTAAAAATAATTTCAAAATTCACATTTAAATATTTGAAGCATTTCAGTAAATCAATGAAAAATTGAATCTGTTTTTTTATTTATTTACTATTTGTGTACATCTAAACTTTCATTTCTATTCTTTACCCTTATAAATCAATCAACTGTAGCTAAAGTAACTGGGTAAAATAAAATGGATATCATGTTAGGATAATTTCATCATTTGTTATGAATTATGAATGATATCTTTTCACAAGTTTGCAGTGTCAATACACAAGTTTGCCTTGCATTGTATGAGTTTCCTTGCTAACCACCTACATGTAGGCTTACTGAGTTAACTCTGTTTGCGTGTGTTTCTTCCTCTCCATTGAAGATACCAAAATAAACATAACATGCCATCTACGTTTACTTCTCTGATTGCTATTAAAATATCTGTTTTTGTTATTCATTCTCTTTCTTGTTCTATGTTTGGTTTTTGGCATTTTATTTCATAATCTTTTCATCATGGATCCTCCAAGCAAAGAAACATTTTTTGTTAATTCTAATGTTGAGCCTAAATCATCTTCTATTAACCCCTCTACCCAACCTATTGCTCCCCCTCCTAGACCACCCTTGGCCAAAAGTAGTAGTAGTGGGAGAACACAATCAAAGGCTTAGGATCATTTTGAAAAGATTAAGGGTATTGATAGAAAAGATAGGGCTATGTGCAAGTATTGTAAGAAAGAATATATGGCAAGCTCGAAGAGTCATGGAACAAGTAATTTATTGACTCGTCTGAAAAATTGTACAAAGTATCCATATAGGGATACTCAGGAGCAACAAACATTGAGATTTAAACCTAGAGAAGTTGGTGGGGAGGGTGGTGTTGATGTTGTGGCTACATCATTTTCTATGGAAGTTGGTAGGAGGTATCTTGCAAAGATGATAGTAATTGATGAATGGCCCTTTAAATTTGTAGATGGAGTTGGTTTTAAGAGGTTTTGTAATGTCATGCAACCCAAGTTCAAGATCCCATCTCGACATACCGTTGCTGGGGACATTGTACACTACTAAAAATAAGGCTTTTTGAGTCGGTTTTTTTGAGTCGGCAAATTTTACCGTCGCAAAAGGTAGTCTTTTTGAGACGGCACAGAGTTACCGACGCAAATACCATACCTTTTGAGTCGGCACCGTTGGCCGACACAAAAAACTAATATTTGATAGCATTATTTGAGTCGGTAGTATTTACCGACTCAAAAGATAGACTTTTTGCGTCGGTATATACCTTTTGAGTCGGCAAATTTGTGCCGACGCAAAAAATTACATCTTTTTGTGTCGAGATGTCAGTAGCAAAAATATATTTTATAACCAAGATATATATATTTACTTGATTATATTTAATAAATATATTATATTTAATACTCATTTCGATATTAAAAATAATAGTTAAATTAAAAGAGAATTAGTAATATAAAACTAAAAGTGATTCTAATTATTTTATTTTATTTTTATTTGGATAATAAAAATATGTAGAAATAGAATTATACAAAATTTATTTAAAAGATTAAATATAAATATGTTGTGATTGGATTAAGAAGAAAATAGTGTATATAGGCATAAAAAATTTAAATTAAATAATTTAATGTTACATAAAAAATAATTTAATGTTAAATAAATAATTTAATATTAAGACATAAAAAATAATTTAATGTTAAATAAATAATTTAATGTTAAATAAATAATTTAATATAGGCATAAAAAATTTAATGTTAAATAAATAATTTAATGTTAAATAAATAATTTAATGTTAAATAAATAAAAGATTAAATAAAAAATAATTTAATGTTAAATAAATAATTTAATATAGGCATAAAAAATTTAAATTAAATAATTTAATGTTAAATAAAAATAATTTAATGATAATAAATAATTTAATGTTAAATAAAAAATTAAATATAAATTAATATTAAGACATCAATCAGATCGATAAAAAATAAAAAATAAAAAATAAAATAAATTTAATTTGTGCGATACATGTAATTAAGCACATGCTGCTTTATTTATTTGTATATCAAGATAATTTTTTCGAATATCATAATAATGAAATTATAATTATATATATATATATATTTATAGATATACTTTTATATTAATATTGAGTGTATATACTATAAATAATAAATATGTCAATTAATAACTGAAAGAGGTAGAGTGGTGAAGTGGATTTAGAGTGACGAGTTTGGGTCCGGTCAAAGCTTCCAAATGGTTGTGGGTTCGAAACTTGGGAGGGGAGGCGCCTATAAGAAAAATATGGGTTAAATTTCTTAAAACATTGAACCACTTTTTGAGTCGGCACGATGCCGTCACAAAAAAATAAAACCTTTTGCGTCGGCAGATTGCCGACTCAAAAACATTTGCGACCCCACCAATTTCGACCCTTGAGTTGCCGTCGAAACGCCGTCGCAAAAACGTTTTTGTGTCGGCAAATGTACTATTTGCGACGGCACTCTGCCGACTCAAAAGGCCCTGTTTTTAGTAGTGGTAGACATATACACTAATGAAAGGGAGAGGTTGAAGAAAATTGCGAAGAGGCGTAGAATTTGCTTTACCATAGACACATGGACTTCCATACAAAACTTGTGTTATATGTGCCTAACAACACATTTCATTGATGATGATTGGAAGTTACAAAAGAGGATCATTAATTTTTGTCAAGTTGAAGACCACAAAGGAGAAACTCTTGGTAAAAAAATTAAGGCACTTTTAAAAGAGTGGGACATTGATGGCCTTTTTACCTTAAATGTTGACAATGCGAGTTCTAATAATCTAACCATTAGATTCTTGAAACGAACCACAAAACTATGGAAGGGAACTATCATGGGTCATGACTTTTTACATATGCATTGTTGTGCGCATATTCTAAATCTCATTGTTAGTGATGGATTGAAGGATCTTGAGTCTTGTATAGCGAATATGAGGCATGTAGTGAGGTATCTGAGGTTTTCTCCAAACCGCCTTGACACTTTTAAAAAGTATGTGGAAAGTTTGAAAATTGAGAGTAACATATCTTATGTTGGAGGCGGCGGAAAAATTTGAGAGTGCCTTTCAAAGAATGGGTGAGGAGGACTACAATTATAAAGACTACTTTTTGGATAATGAAGGGGGTGAAAGGAAGAGATGCCTACAGTCGAGGATTAGGATAATTGCAGGTGTTTTTGAAATTTCTTAAAATGTTCTATAATGCAACAAAGAGATTTTCTGGGTCTTTATTTGTTACTTCAAATACATTCTACACGGAAATTTTTGTCATTGAAAGCATGATTGGACAATTAATCAAAGACAATGATCCTGTTTTATCTTCAATGGCAAAGAAAATGAAAGAGAAGTTTGACAAGTATTGGGCAAATGGAGATAAAATCAATCTCCTTTTGTATGTTGCGGTTGTGCTTGATCCTTGAAGGAAAATGACATACTTGCAATTTTATTTTTCAACAATTTTTGGTGGGGATGTGGTGAAAGTGAAAGAAATGTTAGACAAGGTGAAAAATTGTTTGAGTCAATTGTATGATCATTATGCCACACTTGATTCAACAAATATGCAAACCTCCAATGTAAATAAAACAATAGATATGGTGATAGATGAAAATGATCCATATTCAATTGTGAACTCTCAATTTAACTCATTTTTTGAGGGGCAACATTGTAGTAGTGGGAGTATATCGGAATTGGACAAGTATTTGGGTGATATTGAAAAAAGTGGGACAAATGCTCAATTTGATATCTTGGAGTGGTGGAAGGTTAATGCATCGAAGTATAGAGTATTACCACTTATAGCACGAGATGTGTTGGTAATGCCTGTTTCCACTGTTGCTTCTGAGTCGGCTTTTAGTATAGGAGGTCCTATACTTGATCCATTTCATAGTTCACTTGTTCCCAAGATGGTGAAGGTTCTTGTTTGTACACAAAATTAGCTTCGAAGTAACATTCCAATATGCCTTCGACAAGCAATGGATGATGTTAAACAATTTGAACAACAATATGATTCAGATAATATATACAATGATTTATTTTGTTTTAAATTTCATTTATTTTGTATAATTCAAAATTCCTTATCTTCACTTCACATGTTTTTGTTGTATTATGTTATGTGTAGTTGTTTCGGAATCAAGTTCATGTTCAAGCTCAAGTCCGAAGAGTAGTTTTATTGAAGTTTAATATCATTGGTAAAATACTTCTCCTTTGTTAAATGTTGTTAATATATGTTTACTTGTTTTAAGTTTAAGACTTTGTAGTGTTTTCCTTATTAAATAATTTCATTTTTTTGTTATGCAGATTTAGATGGCTCATGGTTTGGCTCAAATAAATCAATGGCTTTATTGTTTCTTTTTAAGTTATTTTTTAAGTTGTTTTCAAAATGTGACTATTGGTTGAAATAAAACTTTCTTTGGATGACTGTAATATTTTATTTTGGATGAGTGTATTAAGACGTTTTTAAATTTTTTTGATGATTATAATATTTTATTTTGGATGATTGTAATACTTTATTTTGGATGGTTGTATGTTGAAAATTTGTACTGTGTTGTTGCGCCCACTGTCTAGGTTGTTTGTTGTGCGTATTGCCCACTGCTTAGAGTGTTTGTTTGTTTTATTGTATATGCATGCACACAACAACTGAATTTGACCACAATGTTGAATATGCATGCACAGTTGAATATGCATTGCACATAAAAAAATATATATATTGAATATGCATTGCACACAGCACATTGTTGTTTGTTTGTTATATTATTTGAGTATCACACAAAATATGCATTGCACACAGTAGAACAAACTGTTGAATATGCATGCACACAGCACACTGTTGAATATTATGCATGCACAGCACTTTTTTTTTTCTTTTTTTTTTTCTTTTTTTTTTTTTAAGGAAGTGCACATGTTAAATTATGTTGAAAATTTGTAAAATTTTAAACTAGCAAACCAATTCGCATCCATCCACCAATCCGCTCAATCCGCATCCGCCAGATTGGCGGACGGATGCGGACGGATTTTCTCTAATCCGCCAATTTGGCAGACGGATGGCGGATTGGAGATTTCGTGACCGCAACTGACCCACAACCACCCCTAGTGAAAAGCATAGATCTCATGATAAAAGTGTGTGTGTGGCTCTTAAAGTTCAATAAATATTAGATTCAAATCCTAGTAATGATCTGACAATTAGACCTTCGGCAAGTGAATCTAACCACAACTTAGGAAAGTCAAACCATTAGGAATCATGGGGTATTTGTTGGGTAAAAGCAGAGGGTGACTCAATCAATGAACCAGAATTTTTTTATTTTTTTAATATTAAATTTGCTTTCTTTCTTTTGTGCACTCATTGGTGGCTTTCATGCTCAAGAGTATAGAAACTGAACTAGAGAAGCATGGATACAATAAGGAAAGCCTAATTGGTGATTTTGAGGTAGCCTTTTCCTCATGCTTTGACTGCAAAGAACTGAGAGGAAAGCCGTGGAGATGCAAAAAGATAGAAGGTGGTTAAGAGACTCAACATCACCCATGATGTACTAGTATAGGTCAATTCCTCTAGAAAAGAAACGGACACAATGGTAGAAGTCCATAGAGAAATTTGATCACTTATGTAGAAGAGTCCGATATTTGCTAATCTAAGAGTGTATATAGAATGAGACATACTATTCAAAGTACACAAACTCTTAAATGAGTAATGATCACTGAAAGCACACACATATTAACATGTAATGGATATTCTCATCAATTCCAATATGCACTAAGAACTTCTCAAAAATTTCAAGCTAGCAAAACCATACTAAGAAAATCTTTTTGGATTTTTTTTTTTTTTTAAATAAACAATGCAAGATAGAAAAGGAACAAGCACACACTAAACAACCCAAAAAGAAGAAGAAAAAAATAGACAGAAACCTGTAAACAGAGAGAAAAAAAATAAACAAAAAAACTAAATAAACATGTTAGATCAAGTCAAGCTTTCTCACCCAAACTGCTTTAGTATGAACAAAGTTGTGAGAATTGCGGTTAGGCCATTTCCAAATGGGTCATAGTACATTTCAGGCCTATTCATTTCATTATATACACCAGCATTCTCAAAATTATTAAACCTTTGATTTCCATAACCCATATTTTGAACCTCACCAAACCTAACATTTTGGTTTTCAAAACCTTGGTTATAGTTTTCAAATACAGGGTTATTCCTTGGCCTTACATTCTGATAATTATTGAATTCTATATTAAACAAGTTTTTATTTTCTATCCCCTTTTGACCATAAAGAGAATTAGAAAATGTATGAGGCCTAAATTGCCCCCCCCCCCCAAGTCCAGTTTTAGGCCAATTTTCTTGAATATTAAAATTTGGAGTTTGAAATACCTCTTGCATTCTTTCCTCAACAATTGGGCCCCCTGTAAAAGGATATTGGTTCCCAGGACATTGTTGTGGTACTCTAACTAATGGCACTAGATACACACCTCCAGCATTTGAGAACATTTTTTGTGTCTTCACTTCAACTTGACTTGAATGTATCGATGGACCATTCATCACACTCCTAACCTCTCCTAAAAGGATTTGGTTCTCTTCAAGTGATTGGTTTGCCATAGGCTCTCTCAACTATGCAACCAAAACTCCTCTAGGGATTTTAGCATGGCCACTTGTTTGGCCTAGTGTGCTTAGTGCTTGGCCACTTATCTTGCCTTTTGGAGCCACCACCTAACTCATATGTTGGGAATCTCCACTGTTGGCTAAGACCAAGTCGTAGTCTACATCTTCTTCTTTGAACTCAACATGCCTCTTCTCGAAGTGCTCATTTTGCTTCTTTGCCTTTACCATTGTTCCAAATTATGATGTTCTTCCACTGGGCATGCCAAAAATTGTTAGTAAAAATTATGCTTATTTCCAACCGACAGAGATTAAACAATAATTTAAACCAAACAATCAAACAAAAATAATCAAGCAATTGTGTAATTGATTCAAATATCTCAAAGGAATGAGGACTTCTCTGGAACAATTGACAATTACAAAGTAAACAACGTAAACAAAAAGAACTTTCAAAAGTGAAACTACTAAAGTTTACAAAAGTTTACAAATTACAGTGATAAACTACTCCTATTTCGAAAAAGAAACTACTCCTAAGGTAAAACTAAATCTAAAGCTAAGTGCTGTTGAGTTAATGATATCCTTCTCCTTTCAAATTTCTAGCCTTTATATTCTCTTCCTCTTTTCCAGGCTCATGATCGCATGATTTCCCTGAGTCCTATAACTACCACGGCTACAACTGCTCTCTCACTTCCAAACTTTCAAACTTCATTAAACCTTCAATTTCATCTATCAAATTGTTTTTCCTCCATGTTGCCACGTGTCCTTCAACACTTTTGGCCTCTCATCGACAGAGCCAAGTCTTCATTCTACACTTGATCCTTTCTACAAGCAACCCACTAAGTTCATGACTTAGCCTAATAACTGTTTCACCTTCTGGGCCATTTAATACACATGATCAACTCCTCTAATGCCACTTGTCCCTTTGACTAATGGAGATTTCTCATTTTGACTTTGCCATGTTTCATCATCTGATTGATCCACCTATCGACAAGAACTCAACAAAAATGGGTGCAAACAAAACCCCAAAGCATTAATCTAAATTTAAAAAATAATAATAATAATAAATGTAGAGAAATGCACATAGCATAGAAATATTGGTTCCCAAATGAATATTTCATATTCAAGACTTATATTTACCAATTAATATTTAAATAAATAAGTCGGCTAAGTAAATAGATTGCACAAGACAATTCTCCAATGACTAGGCTTGAGCTAGGAATGGTTAGTATAAAAATTGACTCAAACTTGATCTCTACTCTACCTTCAGTGTTTAATACAATTACTAAAACCCTCAAATTTGCTCATGCCAAAACTTAAAAAACTTACAAAATTTAAATATAAGAGTAATGTTAAGACTTCCAAATGAATTACCAAATACTTTTTTACAATATGAAATCCCTAACATTTTTGTAAATATAAAGTTTAAATCAATTATCATCAAATATTTCTACTAATTATCAATCACTTTTTTAGATTAGGTGAACAACTAGTTCTAAGATATGGCCCTTAATTTATGGGGCTTGATCTTAGATAGCTTATGAATGTGCTAGTAAAATTGTTAGTATCTCTAACATTTTTCTTAAATTATAATAATAATGACAAAGAAAAATATGCATATAGTATGTGTTACTCAAGTGGTAAAAATATTCATTATTAAACTCATGGTCATTGGTTTGAGGCCCGTCCTACTCTGTACGTAAAATGTTATATATTTTGTATAAAATTGAGTGTAATATATAATTTTTAAAATAAAATTGGAAAACTTTATTCATATATAAAAATCAAACAAAAAACTTCACGAATAATATGGCGATATCATTTTTATAAACAATATCATTTCTATAGGGATTTTGTTTTGAAATAAAAAGTCTGTAATAAGTTACATCATTTGATATGAAATATCTTTACTTTCTTTTTTTTTTTTTCGGACGTGCTACAAAGTGATCCATAATTAATGGGCAGTCATGTACTATATACACTCTACCACAAAAATATATAATTTTATTATAAAATTTTATAACATCAATTATAAAATGTGTAATTTTATCATAAATTGACATGACAAAATATTCATAATTTTATTAATGTTACAAAAATTTATGATTTGATTACGATATATTTTTATTATATCCATTTATAAAGAGATTATATATTTTATAATTAATATTGTAAGATTTTATGATGATATTATATATTTTGTGATAAAGGGCCGGTAGCATTTTCCTGAATTGATACCGTAGAAGTAGTTGAACATTGAAGCACCTCTCAACTATAAATGCTGCTGACAATATGCAGTCTCTGGGTCGAAAAATTATTAGCTGGTCCAGGCCCAACGTGTTTATCTTCACTCAAAATTAGAAAGATTTTGTCATCATCGCACCACGTGCTTCTATTCTCTCAAAATTAGAAAGATTGTGTCATCAAGTACTTATTTAACGAGATAATATTATTTTTTATTATTTTTTTTATTTTTAAAGTCATGTATTATCAGTTAGGCATATTGTTAATATAAAATTTTTAAAGGACTGAATAATTATTTATACACTCCACTAAGTATTAAATATCAAGTCTTTTGTTGCTGTTGTTTATGTCTCCATACAAAATCATGAGTCGCACTTTGTTTACTAATCACAATTCTTTTAAAATATGTTTGATTAAAAGATTTGATGAAAGAAATAGAAAGAGAAAAGAAAATGTAATCTCACTTTTTATTTGATTATAATAAGAAAATACAGGAGAAAATGTTGTGATAGGAAAATGCGATCTCACTTTTTATATTTTAGGTTCATAATTTGAAATTCGAACCTTATCCATTCTTTTTTCTTTTCTTTTTATTTCTCTTTCCTTTGCCATTTCTTTCTTTAAATTTTCCAACTAAGCCTTAAAGTGTACTATCTGACCATGGTCCAAAATCACCAAATAATTTCACTTTGGGTAGTTGAAAAAACTGTGATATGCCCCTTTTCATCAGCATTGGTTTAATGCTATGAGTTTGCGAAGCGTTGTTCATTTAAGTCGTTTGGTACCTTTTTTCCTCTCTTGAACTCTATTCACATGGAGAGAGAGAGAGAGAGAAATAGTGAGAATGTGTTGGTGAGAGCTAGTATTTTTGCTACAAGTAATAAAAGAAGAGCATACAAGGAACAAAAGAAGAGCAGAGAGAGAGGTTATGATGATGGAGCAGACAGAGGTGTCTGTCTCTCTTAACAAAACTACTAGTGATGAATCTAAAAAAACAACAAAAGAAGCCGAAGAAAAAGAAGGAGCAATAACTACAACGACAACAATAACAACAAAGAGAGCTGTGGAGTGCATCTATGGAAGCAATGCGGATGAGCTTAACAAAATTCATCTCATGAGTAAGGTTCTAAATCGCGGTATCGAGTAACGTAACAGTATCAATCACGGAGTATCGGTATCGGTAGTATCGATCGGTACGTATCGAGAATCGGGTGTCGCGACAATGAAATTTTAAAAATTATTTCAAAGGTTTTTCAACTTTTTCTTTCCCGTACCGGTCGGAACCGGTGAGTATCGCGATCGGCCCGTCGCAGCTTGTGTAATGGCTTATGCAACGCTTACAGGCCGATACGTACCGGGACTCGGCCGATACTCCTGCGATTTTCAATCTCAGTGGTATATCGGCCTGTATCCGTCGCGGTACCCCATTTTTCTAATACGTATCGGCCGATACGTAGCATATCGGCCGATATTTAGAACTATACTCATGAGGGCCTTTGTCCAAACACAAGATCCTTCTCTCTCCCTTTTCTTTTTATGCTAGATTATGAATTTTGATAGGAATTTAAAAAGAGAAAGACAAAAAAATTATATTTCATTCACATAAAAAGGAATAACTTTTTAATGTTCCATTTTCCTTTCAATCAACAAATTCTCTTTAACTCCTAGATCCAAAGCAGCCACATTTTCCTTTCAGTCAACAAATTCCTTTCAACTCCTAGATCCAAAGCAGCCAAAGATAAATTTTGAAAAAAAAATAAAATAAATAATAAATTAATAAAAAAGAAGAAGAAGAAGAAGAACTATCATATTACAAAATTAAACTGCAACATAATCTTTGTAAAAAATAAATATTGACATAATTTATCATACATTCCTATTATTCATAACAAACATGTTATTATCGTGTTCAATTCAGCCACAGGATCTCTAGAAATTTAATAGATATATACCGAAATATATAACTATACATACTATATTATACTTCTTGTTAAACCAAACATTAAAAGCTTAATGTTTAATCTAATTAATGAAAATTCCAGGGCAAAACTTGAAAATTTTAGAACATTAAACAAATTGAGAGAGTTCATTCATTAACCAAGTTAATGAAAATTCATTAACCTAGAGCATTAATTACAATTCCAGCTAATGTTTACATTCATTAACCCACTGCAATTCAATAAAGAAAGTGAGGAACTAATAAAAATTTGTTAAAAAAAAAAGTTCCTAACCTAAGTGTCTGCTTGAGAAGCAAAATTAAAGAAATCTGAGACATAAGGATAAAAAGAAAAATACTATTAGTAGGAGCACTTCTCAACAAAAATATATAAGAATCAATTTTCATGTTTGGTGGGAACCTCAACACATTTGATTAAGATGAAATAAAAATGATTGTTAACATGAAATTTATTTTTCCTTAACCCCCATTTGATTATTAAAGAGAAACTCAACCCAATTAATGTTAACATTAACTTATTTAATTGAAAAAAAAATAAAAACAAAAACAAAAACAAAACAGAGGGTAAAAAATAGAACAAAAAAGGCAAAAACTAACAACAAAACAAAGAGTTTTTTTTTTTTTTTTGCTTTAGATTCTTAAGCCATTTGACTGAAGAAAAAAAAAAAAAAGTGTGTTAACACGATGGTAGGTAGAAAAATGCTTCGGACCCCCACTGGAAGTCGACCCCCAGTGAGGTGGCGTGCTGTGATTGGGTAAAAAAAAACTGTTTTATTTTATTTTTTATTTTTTTTTGAGTTTGACCCGGTGGGGCCAGCCACCTCACTGAGTGCGACCACTGAAGTCTCTGCAGCACTCGAGGTAGGTATGATGAGATGAAGAAAAAAAATCATAAAGCTATGAACTGCCAAAAAAAAACAGAGTTTAAAAAAAAAAAAAAAGTGAGGAGATAAGAGTGTATCACCTAGTGATGGATGGTGGAGAAAAAATAAAAAGGAATACAAAGAGCTTTATTCTTCAAAGAGGTGAAGCTCACAGTTTTTTGTTCTTCAAAGAGAGTTCACAGTGACGATGTAAAGTGCAGTTGAATAGGTAAGAGTTGACAGTTAGACAAATTTGAACCATTGAATTAGACAAATCTCAACCATTTAAGATAGTTTGTAATAGAGATATTTTTAAAAGTAAAGTTGAGCCATTGTTTTTAAATTAGGGAAAATGTCTCGTAGCTCAAATTTTGTGACTCAAAAGTGGTTCAAATGGTCAAAACGACGTCGTTTTGGCCATTTTTATGTTGTTCTGTACTCAAAACGACGTCGTTTTGGCCATTTGAGCCACTTTTGAGCCACAAAATTTGAGCTACGTAGTATTGTCATTAAATTAGATAGATCTAGACTATAAATTAGAAAGGCATTTTCAAACCAACCCTTCCATTGTTATATAGATATATATTTTTAAATTTAATTTTTTTAAGTTTTTTCTTTGATTTTTGTATATTTTTTCAAAAAAATAATTAATTAATTAATTTTTATTTATTTTAAGGCCTTTTTAGCCTAGTTGGATCTAAACTTGAAAAATAAAATTCAATAAAAACAAAAAAAAATAATAAAAAAAGCTATTCTCTCTTATTTTGGGAAGTACCAAGATCCTCTCGGAAGAGGGGTACCTGTTGTGCATAGCGCACGGCAGGATTTGCTGTGCTCCTACACGGCACCATAATGTTGCGTTTTGTTGCAAGGGATGCAAAGTCACTGGCCACCCAAGGGGCAACCATTGATTATGCTATTCGAATTTTTTATTTCATTTTTTCCCTTGCTTAGAGGCACTTTGAAAAGATTGGTAAAAAGTTAATTTTTTAATTTTTTAACAAAAAAAGTTAGATTTTTTATCCAAAATAATCCAGATTTTTATTAAAAAAGTCAAAAGCCATCTTTTCACCAACTTTCCAAAACACCACTTATTTTAGTTAATAGGGTTGGGTCGGTTTATTAGGCGGGTAGACATTTTCAAACGGATTATTTACCAATAAATCCTACTTTACAAACTGTTATACCAAATAGTCCCACTTTTATTCTATTATACCAATTAGTCCTATTGGTAGGTTGATTTGGTCCTTTTTGTTTTTTTTTTTCCATTTTTGTTTAACTTTATGGACGAGAGTGTCCTTGGTATAATGTGGACTGTGTGTAACAGCATGTGTGTGCGTATCATTGTGTGTGTGTGTATGTGTATTGAAGCAGAATTGTGTGTAACAGTGTGTGTGTGTGGGACTGTGTTTGCTCTGTGTGTGTGTGTGTGTGTGTGTATCAGTGCATGTGTGTGTTGTGGGGCATGTGTGTGTATGTGCCGAGCTCCATTCTCCACAACCACAGACACACGACAGCAGCAACCCAGCACACACTCCACCACCACCACTATGCATACACACACACCAAACCCAGCTCTCTTCTCTCTCTAGATTCCTAGGCTGCTCTCTCTCTAAGACACCATACCCATTCACACACATACACGGTTTTAGAGAGGAAAGACACCACACACGGCAGCACAGGCACAACAGTGTGTGTGTGGGACTGTGAACCCGAAAAAAAGCTTCGAATTCACAACATTTGATTGATGATTCGATCAAATCAATTCAAGATTTCGATTCTTTTCTCTCTCATATTGTTCGTATTCTCCAAATTCACACCCCAAATCCAAACCATGAAGAAGATCCATCCCGTATCGATGAAGCGAAACATCGCAATCCGAGACGCCATGGAAACCCCATCGGAGACCGGTGCTCAGAAGAGGGTCCGGCGACTCCCTCACGTCTTTGGGAAGGTTCTCGAGCTTCCTTTCCGCTCCGACGCCGACGTATCGGTGGAAGAGACCGATGATTTCTTCCGATTCGTCGCTGAGACCGACGAATCGATCGGCGACGATGTTAGGGCACACGCGGTGGAGATTCACCCCGGAGTGATGACGATCTTTGTGTGTGTGGTCTGTATGAGTGGGATCTTGTTTGTGTGTGTGTTTTGTTCTGAATGTGTGTGATTTGTTCTGAATGTCGTTTGTGTGTGTGATTTGTTCTGAATGTGTGCGTGTGGTTTGTTCTGAATGTGGTTTGTTCTGTTTGTGTGTGTGGTCTGCCTGTGTGAACCCCAAACACACCAACCCAACCCAAAACAAAAACCCCTTATAGCGCTTTGGCATTGTGTGACACCCTCACAATGTATCATATGTAACACACCTAAACGGTTAAATGAGGGTAATTACGTCCCTCATAATTGAATGGGACTAAACGGTTTAGTAGAATAAAAATGGGACCAATTGGTTCATAAGTTTAAATCTTGGGATCCACACTGACCCGTCACTTCTAGAACTCCTACCTACCCAACACACCCGCCAGAGTTGAAAAAATGCATACGATTCAATACGATTTTAACGATATTGTGCATGGTCCTAAATAGGACATATACTTGACTTACAAAAATTACTATCTTAATATTAAAATGATATAATCAAATAGTATCATTTTGCAATGTAAGATTGTAAATCATATTAAGTGGAGTTTGATATCATTTATATTAGGGTGAATTATATTAATGGTTCTTATAATTTGGGACTTGTGTCATTTTTGTCTCAGACTTTTCAATTGTGACACATTTGATCCTGAATTTTAAATTTGTTCCAAATAAAAATAATTGAAAATATCATTACTTAATTTTAAGAGCAAAATCGTCAATTTGATAAAATATAAACTAATTTGACAAAAATAAATATTAAAAAAATATTTTTAAATTTAAAAAAATTATTTCTATCTACTAAAGATAAAATTATGTAAAATTGAAAATTAATGACTTTTTTGTGACGATTTTTTTAAACTGTCGCTAAAACTTATAATTAGTGATATTTTTTATGACAAAATTTTCAAACTGTCACTAAAAATTAACAATAGTGACATTTTTTAATAGTGTTTGATAAAAAATGTTATTAATTATCATAGAACCTATTAGATAATAAGTTCACCTATTAAGACCTATGTGTAAGTCTCTCTAACTTTTATTAAAGAAAACTTATATTATTGATCACTTATCGTGTAATACTCATTGAATTAAAAAAAGACTAATATTTAAATAAAATATTTCAGTTGGTTCGTTTTATACTGATATAAAAAAAAAAAATTAAATCAAAACAGACCAAAAACTAAATTTTCAATCGGTCTTAAGCGGTTGTTTCAATTCTATCGATTTTTCATATAGTATATATAATGTGTGACAAAAAAAAAAAAAAAAAAATGGTCAAAATGTCAATTTATTTTGAGAATTGTTTTTATTGCCATCCCAAATTAATTTTGATTTTGACTTAAATTTTTATTTTATTTATCGGTAGAGCTTAGTTGTTATTAAAGAAATGAGATATCGCAAAGTTTGTCAATCTCTATTAAATTTGAACCAACAATCACACATCATAAAATGAAATGACAAAACCCCTTAACCAAAAATTTTGATTCTATCATTTTGATCTAAGAAAGTATTTTTTTTAAATAAGTTTTATAACTAAAACAAACAAAAGAAAAAAAAAAGAATTTAAAAGCATTAAAGCTTGCCCATTAGAAGGACAATAGCTGTGAATAGTTACAAGAAAATGCACCAATGCGGTGTCGTTTAAGAGCACAGCAAATCCTGCTGTGCATAGCGCACAGCAGGTACCCCATTCTCGATCCTCTCCTTCATTTCTCTCCTTAACTCCCTACTTATTAGGTTATTGGGTCCACTTTTGGGTCCAAGGTTGTTAATCTGGACCGTTCACATTTTAAGATTTGTTAAGTATATCATACCTATAAAAAATCAAATTGATCAGATATCAGAAAGTATGTGTTCAGAAAACTGTTTATTAAATATTTTTGAAAAATAGTTTGTAGTTCGATGATCCAAAAATGTAGTTTCTGATATCCGATCAACTTAATTTTTTACATATATGATATACTCACCAAATCTTAAAATGTGAACGGTTTGGATCATCGAATTTGGATCCAAAAGTGGGCCCAATAACCTAGCAAGTAGAGAGTTGAGGAGAGAGATGAAAGAGACGATCTTGATTCGGTGATGTAATCCAAAAAAGTTAAAAGGTTGTTTTTTATCTGAGTTCCTAAAGTGATATTTTGAGAAATAGATTAAAAGTTAATTTTTTAATTTATTTTAAAAAAAAACGTATAAAAAATTTAAAAAAAAAAACTAAACAAACTGTACTTTAACCCAATTGTTAAAACAAACTTGATTGGTGCCCCGAATTTGGGGGCACTAATGCCCCGAAAATCCAAAAAATGCAAAAAAAAAAAAAAAAAACACAAGGCAAAGAAAAAAAAAAACAGAATTACCAAAATTGAAAATTTAGGGACATTATTAAAATAGGCCAAAATAGTTCTTCCCTTTCATCATTTTGAGTCCCCTATCTCATCTATCAAGAATTATTCACTCACGTGATTATAGTGAAATTGTTCCGTATCCATTTCTCTCTCCTATTGACGTTCCCACTTTCTCTCACTCTCTTTTAATGGGAAGTTTTGGTTCAACGATTTGATGGAAGAAATTGAAAAGAAAAAGAAATGAACATAAAATAAAATGGATAGGTTTTGAATTTTAAATTATATTTGATTGAGTTGAGACTATTTCAAGTTATAGTTGATTGAGTTGAAAAATTAAAAAAAAAAAAAAAAAGAATATAAGTAAATCTAAAAGGTAAAAAGTAAAATTGTATTTTTTTTTTTTTGAGATTATTTTAAGTTATATTTGGTTGAGTTAAAAAATGAAAAAAGAAAAGAATATAAATAAATCTAAAAGACAAAAAGTAAAATTACATTTTCCTTCCACTTTCTTTTTTCCTGTGTTTCCATTTAACCAAACAAAAAGTGAGATTACATTTTATTTTTCCTTTTCATTTCTCTTATCAAATCCTCCAATCAAACATAATCTTAAGGTTTCATTTTATTAAAAAAATAATTTAGTAAAAAGTAAAAGAAAATGAAGTACAAGAAAAGAAAATATATTTTTTTTGAAAGTATTTGATTAAAATGAAAATTTTGTAAGAAAAAAATTAAAAATTGTAAAAGTTTAATTATAAATAACTCACACATTTAATTTTTTTTTGTAATTTTTTACAAGAAATTAAAAATTAATTACAATGTTATTATGAGTTACATAAAATAAAAAAATTAATTTTCTTTTATGTTTCATTATTTTTAAACTAAACAAATTCATAAATGTTTTTTTAAAAAAAATTCTCTTATTCTTTTCTTTTTCTAAAAAGTAACATAAAAATAATAAATCTTATTATTTAAATCAATTAAAAACAACAGCAGTGATTGGGGCCCGAAATAGGGAGCCCCGAATGCCCCTAAAAAAAAAAAAAAAAAAGGCATACGAAAAAAAAAAAAAAAAAAACAAAGAAAAATGTCTAAAACGACGTCGTTTTGGGCATTAAGGACATTAGAGGCAGTTTTTTTGTGGACAAAAAACATTTCTGTAAAAACAAATTGAAGCCCTGAACGTACCACATAATTTTTCCACAGGTCACGGGCTCGCCATTCTCTCTCCCCCTTTCGTAAGGAGATACGATCAGATCGAATATGGATCGTACAGTCATATCAATCACTATTTCTTCCTTTGTTTTCTTTTTCAACGTTTTTATTTACTTCTTTTATTTTTATTTTTTTCGCTTTTTCAAAAATCATAGAAAAGCTTAATGTGAATAAAAATAAGTTTCTCATCTCCATGTGGAACTACAAACAAATCAGGCTATTTGCGAGCAAACTCAATTCGTTGAGGGCTCAACTCATTTAATAAATAAGCTGAACTCGAATTCAATTGAGTTCGATTTGTTTATCTTTATTTAAATTATATATTAAATATAGTATTTTATATTTTAAATAATATATAAATATATATAAATAATAATAATAAAATCTTATTGAGCCGAGCCGAGCCGAGTCAAACTCGAGCCCAGTTAATTATCGAACTGAACTCGAGCTCAATGAACAAGTTTGATAAATAAACGAGCCGAGCTCAAACTTAACAAATCTCGACTCGACTCGTTTACAACCCTACTTCCATATACTGTTTGGGATATTTATTTGTTGTTAATTATCTTTGATGGGTTATTTGTCCAATTAAATGAAGGGAAATGATAAAACTTACAAACCATATTTTAATTATGACATAAAGCTTACAAACCATCACACCACTACTGCCACCGTCACCATCCTCACTGCACCTCAGTGCCATCACCACCACCTTGTCATCACCTCCACCACCTACCACCACCACAACTAACATCATGCCACTACCCGACCACTGTCACCTCTACCACATTCTCCTCCTCCTTCTTCACTACCATATCAATGTGGCCGTCACCACTCCAATATAACCATTAATACATTAGTTTCAACATCAAAAAAATATTTTGTACCAGAAATGAACTGAGCATTAGTTCCTTTTAGAGTTTATGTATAATTGTAGTAGACACAAAGGAAAATGAAGGATGACTCTTTGCTCAAACCATATCTACTTTCCTCTACAACCAGCTGGTACATGTTCTTTTCCAAGCATGCTAGCTAAATTGCTTTAAAATGGTTTCTTCTTGTTAGTGTATATATATAGTTATCTATTGTTGATTGGTAGTGATTATCATACCTGCTATATTTAGTGTGTGTAATTGATGTACCTTCCTTCTTAATGTAACCTTCCTACTTAGTGTACATTCTCACTTCCTATAAATATAGGAGTCATTGTACTTTATTCAACACAATAACATATACAGAGTTTTTCTTTTCTCTCTACATTATTTCATCATGGTATCAGAGCAATAAATTTTCTCTTCACTCTCTTCTTTTGTTCATCACTAGAATACATCATGTTATTTCTGGTTCTTCCTTTTAGGTACTGATTACACATTGTCAGGCTATCCCGTTCAATATTTTTCCACCAACCATACCATCATCTTTCTCAGAATCTTCTCATAATTCCAATGCCACCACACCCATTGTCAAAGGGCCTCTCACGCGTCGCCTCCGTCGCCGCACATTACTGTCTTTTGTTGCCACTCGCCAACATGCCTCCACGCGCTTCTCTGTGATCGCTGACGTCAACCCTTAGCCACTGCTCCACACCAACTGCCACTCCATGCCAAGCAGACTATGCCAACTGTCGCCATCCTCTTGCTAACCTATGCCATGCACTTTCACTATCATGTGCCGCACCTTGCTAACACATGTTGACCTTTCTGTTGACATCAGCCTGCCCTCTGCTGCTAACGTTAACCCTAATTTGGCCCACTTCTTGTTTTGGGCTATTGTCATTCATTTTTGGGGTGTATTTTGGTTAGTTTGGTCACCTTTCCACCTATTTTCGACCTTCCCAACTCATTGGTACACTCTGTTTTTGTCAATTTTGCCACCAGAGTGTTGTTTTTATTCTATTATTTTTAGAGAATTCCACACCATTATGGATCGATCCGACTCTGCTTATCCTATTTCTATCATTCTTGATGGATCTAATTATGTTCTCTAGGCCCAAGCCATGTCTGGATTTCTCAAAGGCCGAAAATTATAGCGCATTATTACTGGAGATGTGCATAAACCTACAAACGGGGCTGAGAAAACTACAGCCAATTTTGCCGATTGCTTAGAAGACTAGGACAGTAAAAATTATCAGATCATCACTTGGTTCCGCAATACCTCTGTCACATCTATCAGTCTTCAGTTTAGTCGCTTTCAACTTGACTTAGTTGCTAAAGATATTTGGGACTTTCTCAAAGAACGATATCAAACTATTGGACTTGCACATTAGTATCAGCTTCGAAGTCACCTCTATCACATGCGACAGGAGAATGGTCAGTCTATTAATGATTTTTTGTCTCAAATATATTCTGTCTAGGATCAGCTTGCTCTTTTTGATCCTACGGGCCCTCATCCTGAAGATACTGTTTTATTTATTGAATATCGCAATCAGCTGTAGACGCGCTCCCGGGAACTCTCTGATATTCGCGCTTGCGAGGGGCGCGAATCTCGTTTTGTTCTGAACTACTACAGTTCAGACTCAATGTCACGATTCTGAATCTAATCTCGCAAAGTGCAATGCAAGACCGATAAATCACCAAAGAGTCCAAATTTGGGAAATCGTTTTTGAAAATTTGATTTTAATAAAGAAGTGCCAAACATGGACTGCTTTGCCAGATACAGAGTCGCCACCTAAATATTTTATTTTAGGGGAATTTAGGAAACCCTGACTCGTGCCTAAGGCCACGTGTCTGTCATCACCAAAGTTGCCTCGGCTCAGGAACTTGGGTACGAGAGGGGAAGGTCATGCAATGAGCACCCCCGCTCGCCCGATCAAAGATTGGCCTGTACTAAGCATGATATTTTGTTTTTGAAAACACATGTGCTCTTATTCTAGTTAATTAGCTAATATTACTACGTGATGCGCACAGCATACAAGGATAGACTAGATCGCCTAATTTGGAACAAAACATTGCATATTCGTTTAAAAATGGTTTGGAGTTTGCTACTCGTAAGTAGGCCAAATCAGGGATTTTAATGAATTGTTCCAATTCAATTAATCCAACCTTCACCCACAAGCATTCACGCAGTTAATCACATAAGCAGTTAGCCTCATGGCAAGCATGCTTTCATGGCAATCAAGAACACATATGCAGTATGCTAAAGCGTAAACACTCACAGTGTACTCCGAACCTAAACAAAGAACTAGTTAGAAATCATGCATGACCCTAGTTCATGTTAAGATGGCTAATGTAACACATGTGAAAATGCAACTTAGATAGGCTCAGCTATTCTAAGATGTCATGTGAAGTGCAACTTGATAACATGTTGTTTGAACATGTATTCAAGTAAGTATTGAAATACTATGCAGTTAGTGTGATGCGCCGAGCCCGGTGCATGCAATATAAATGAATGGATGCACACATGCAAGCATAAGGTATGCTAATCGAAATATGCCCTAAAACTAACCATCGAAAGTGGTTAAGTAAAAGGGAGAAAGAAATGGGGGTTGGAAGACATGCATCACACACACACACGCTTATTACAATAGTTGGCCCTCTCGACGGAGGGTCCGAATGAAGAGTTAACTAACTAATCTAAGCTAATTAAACTAATTATTACGGCACAACTAAGCTAATTAACTAATCCTAGTTAAATAACTATTACAAAACAATTAAGCAGCTAAACGCATTAACTACTTAAATACAAGCCAAAGCATAAACTAACTAATCACATTAGCTAAGTAAAGCAATAAAACAATGGTCCTTAGAGGGAGAAGAATGCATGCATGCCCGGTCGCCTCGTTCGGAAATCCGTCGCGATGCCCCGATTTGCCTCTGTTTGCAAATGCTCTCAAAAACTTGCACCAAGCTCCAGAAAGCTTCTAACTCAACTTGGGGACCTATAAGAGGGTGGCTGACCAGTTGTTGGTGTTTGCAGCCACTTGCCGACCACTTTTTGCCACTGCAAACTAGAAAAAGTGGTCGCCAAATTTACCCGACTAGTTATTCTTGTCATTCTTCCAATTTGCTACAACAGAGAGCAAGAAAGGGCATGGCAATGTATTTGCAAGATATGTGTGCACAACCACCTTCCCTATCATTTCATAAGCTCAAGGGGGTGTGGTTCTCGACCCTCGGGCCACCAATCGCACATTTCAATGCATGATGGCCGAGAGGCGAAGTTGCACGATTCAATATGAAAATGAATGCACAAGTAAAAACATAAGGCCTAGAACTCTATCATGTATGATCAAGAGCATTAGCGACCGAGAATTGAGGCACGTTTCATCACTTCAAGTATGAAACGTCCCTCGTTCCTCGTATTTGGACTAACACCTATTCCAAACAAATGCAACAACAACAATGCAACTTAAGCATGCAAACATGCAATGCAACATGAACAACCTACAAAGGCTAATGACATGCACAATGCACAATGCTAAGAATAACAACTAGCATACACAATGCTAAATGACAACTAGCATATGCAATGCAATGAACATGGTATACACAAATGTAATGAAACAACATGGCATACACAATGCGATGAACTACATGGCATACACGATGCTCAATTGACTTAAAACAAAATGGATAGACCTCAGCCATGCCCAAATTAGTGGCCATAACACCAAAAAAAAGGCACCAAAAGACAAGACATGCATGCATGATGCATTGGCCAATCAACTAGGCCTAAGAGCATAACTCTCAAGAGTGCTCAAGGAGTGATAAACATGGAAGTGTGACAACACTAAATGCACTGAAATTAAGTTAAGAAATGATGACAAATCATTCAAACAAACAAAAGTATAGCATGCAAAGGTCTTAAAGCATGAAAGTTAGCAAAGAGGACTACAAATGAGACATGCAATACATGGCACATATGCATGAACCAGCCACAAACAGAGCTCAAGTAGGTCAAAACATGGACCAAAGCATGCTAAGATAGAGGCTCGAAGGCTTAGGCAAGATGGCATACATGCTAGGCCATAAGTAAGGCAACAATGCACAACACTTAAAAGCATTCAAAGTATGAAAGAAGTAGGAACATGGCAATGCCAAACAAGGCAAATGAAGTATTAAATGATGCCAAATCATCTAAATAGCTCAAAGATAGCATGCATGAGTCAACAAAACACAAAGCTAGCAAGGCCAATTGCACTACAGCTATACAAAGCATGAAGGATATGGCAAAGGCAACCCAAAACAGTCCTAGAACATGTCAAAATGATACTAAAACAAGTATGGAAGAAAGCCGAAATAATCTAGCATGAAGGGCATAAGACATGATGCATACAAGGCAAATAAGGTGGATTACATTACACCTATTAAGACCAAGCATGGGATGACTTAACCAACAAAAATCAGAGTTATATCATGGCAAGATAACCCCAAAAACACATTGAAATTATGGCTCGCAAGCTAAGGCATGAAGGCATACGCAATGATTCATGTTAAGGCATAAAAGGGCAAACCCTCCAACGCATTGAATGAGTGATAAATGCAAATGCATGAGCATGAAACATGGACTGAAGTCACATATGAAATGATGCCAAATCATTCAAATAGGCCAAGTAAAGCATGCTAATGGACTTGACACACAAAGCTAACAAGCTAGAATGCACTATAACTATACAAAGCATGGCATGCATGACCAAAACAACACAAATCAGAGCTAGAGCATGCTAAAACATGGACAAAATCTTTTTGAAGTTAAGTCAAAAGCATGCTAGAATGACATGTTAAAGCATGATGCATGTTAGGCTAATTCATGGAAATACACTACAAGTGCATGGAGCATGCAAGGGGTGACCAAACCAAACCCTAACAGAGGTATGACATGGCAAAACATCACCAAAAACATGCTGAAATGGACTCAAGGCAAGCTAGAATGACATGCTACTTCATGAAGCATACAAAGCTAGTTCATGAGATTTACACTACAAGTGTTTAAACCATGCATGGAGTGACCAAACCAAGTAAAAACAGTGGTATGCCTCAGTAAAATAAGTCCAAATACAAGCTAAGATATGGCCAACATAAACTTAACAAACATGCTTACACATGAGGCGTTCAAGACAAGTATTGAAAACGCAAGGAGATGGGATGACCTTCTCCTTTTTGGGACCTCAAAACACCATCCCCACCACTGAAATTCCTCTGGATTTCAGTGGTGAGAAGGCCAAAACAAGGTGGTTCCAAAAGCTCAACAAGAAGGCACAAAGCAAGGCCAAACAAGGCCTAAGAGGGGGTAAACAACCCCAAATACAAAAGTGACCTTAAACAAAGATCTTAAGCCCCAAAATTCAGAACTTTTTGTAGTTAAGAGTTAAGCTTAAAATAGCATGCAAGTAGGGCTAAAATCTTAAGCAAAAATAGGGGTTTAAAAGGTTAAAAGCTCACCCTTGAAGACCACCTTCAAAGCTGCAACTCCAGCAGCTTCTTTAAGCTCAAACCAGTCCAAGAACTCCCAAAAACAACTTCAAGGGACCTTAACTCCAAGAATATGGTGTTTGAGTGTGTGTTTGTGTACAAAAGTGAGACAAAATGACACTTTAAGGCACAAAACAAGAGCAAACAAGGAAAAATAGATACAAGTGTATATCTATCACTCAAGGCCAAATTTTCTGAACCTAAAGGAGGGAGGAGGAGGTTCTCTCTTATAGAGAACCAAAAGCTTAAGCTTCTTGAGGAAGCTAAGGTCCAAGGGCATCCCTAGTGCTCTCCAGCTGTGCCAGTTGGCCAAAAATATCTCCAAAAAGGTGACAAAAAGCAACCGACCACTTGAAGTGGTCGGCCAGCTACTTTAAGTGGTTGGCCGACCACTTTAAGTGGTCTCCCAAGAAGACAACTGGTCGGCCATGGTGGGAGATGGTCAGTAGCATGAAAACAAGCAAAAGGTGTGGTGGCCGACCAGAAAAGATGGTCCAAAGACCAAGAAAACCAGTTTCCCGGCCAGAAAACTGGCTGGCGGGAAGAAAAGTGGTCTCCAAGGGGAAGAACTGGTCTCCCACCCTTGTACCACCTTCCAAACAAGGAAAACAAGGTTTGTACCAAAAACAAACCAAAACGAATGCAAGACGAAAGTTCGGAAGGCAAAGCGTGTAGCCGGGAGCCTCGAAAACTAGCTGACAAGCACCAAAAGTGGTTCGCGACCACAAAAGTGGTCTCCCAAACCACAATGGCCCTCCAGGCCAAGGAAACAAGGTGTGGTTCAAAAACCACGCCAAACAAAGAACGTTAAGCGGTCCTGAGACAAGGCGCGCAGCCAAAGGCTCCGAAAATCAGAAATTGGTCTCCAAACGGGAAAATGGGTCTACGACCACAAAAGAGTGGTCTACAAGACCTCTCCTTCCCTCAAGCAAGGAAAACAATGCTTGGTCCGCAAACTGAGCTGAAGCACAAAGAGTTCAGAGGCCCAGAGGCAAGACACTCAGCCAAAAACTCCGAAACCTCGAAACGAGCACAACATGCGCAATCACCGAGCGCTCAATCGATGACGTCTGAGTCTTAAGGTCGGTCAAAAATGGGGTGTCTACATCAGCAATGGTTGGTTCAATTTCTCATGGCTTTCACCCCTCATTTTGAGCCGGTACGTGCATCTCTCTTGCATTATACTTCCTTGCCTTCTCTTGCACAAGCTATATATGAGCTTCTATCTGAGAAATCTCATCTTAGTCCTTCATTTACTCCACATACAGACTCCGTTCTAGCCACTCCTCAAATACGGAGTTCCTCTTCTCTCCCATAAACTCCTCAATGCAGTTATTGTCAAAATCGTGGGCTCCCATCTGCTCATCTTCTGGTTCATTGTTCAATCGGGTTTTGCTGCTACTACAACAAAACTGCCCCCGGCCATCTCTAGTACGATTGTTTTCGCAATCCATCACGTGCATCCTCTACTGGACCATTCTCTTGTAGATCTCACTCACGGGGATGTTCTCACCATATCAGGAATCAGTCTCGATTTATGCTTGCTCATCGCACTGCTGATGCTGCTTCTAAGGACTTCTCATCTTCTGACCCTTTGGATCTTCCACCATAGTCTTCTCTCAAACAAATGTTGAAACCCTAATTAAACAGTTTCTCTCCACTTCTGGTACTTCTCCTTCTACTGCTTTGTCTGTCACCTCAAGTACATCTTCCTGGTGCTTTGATTCTGCATGTTGTAACCATATAATTTCTGACTCTACTATTTTTTCTTCCACATCTTCTTCTCTTCATATTCCTTCCATACATACTGCTGATGGTTCTCTTATATCTACGAGTCACATTGGTTCTGTCTCTATATCTGACATGTCCTTATCACATGTCTATCTTATTCCTGCTCTCACTTTAAACCTTATTTCCATTTGTCAATTATGTGAACACGGTCTAACTGTCACCTTTTTTGCTAATTGTTGTTTGGTGCAGACAGACCCTTGGGATCGGCCGTAAGCATGGACGTCTCTATGTGCTCATTCATCTTCATGTTCCAATCTCCACTCCAGTGGTTGCCCCTACATCTGCTTTATTTGTCTTTACATTATCACCATCTTTGGCATTATCGGTTAGGTCATGTTTCTATTAGTCGATTGAAATCTTTAATTTCTAGTGGTCAGTTAAATAATGTCTCTTCAGATAATTTGGATTGTTTTTCTTGTCAACTTGCCAAATAGCTGGCTTTGTCCTTTAATAAAAGTACTTTTGTTTCTTGTGCTCCTTTTAATCTTATACATTCTGATATTTGGGACCCATCTCCTACACCCACCATGGGGGGAGCACGCTATTTTGTTATTTTTGTTGATGATTTTTCTTGTTATACTTGGATATTTCTTATGAAAAATTGATCTGAACTCAAACAACTTTATTACAATTTTGCCAAAATGGTTCAAACCCAATTTTCCAAAACTATAAAAAAATCTTCCATTTTGATAATGCTATGGAATACAAAGATTCTAAATTTTTATCTTTTCTTCAGAGTCATAGTACTCAGCCTCATCGTTCTTGTGCTGGCACATCCCAACAAAATGGACGTGCTGAACGAAAACATAGGCATATTCTCGATACTACTTGGGCTCTTCTCATTTCTTCATCTTGTCTTGAAAATTTTTGGGGGAAAGCTGCCCTTACTACTGTTTACACCATCAATTATGTTCTAACCCCAGTCCTTCATAATCACACACCCTATGAGTGATTATATGGTACCTCTCCCTCTTACATTGCTCTTCAGGTTATTGGGTCTGCATGTTTTGTTCTTCTCCAACCTCATGAACACACCAAACTAGAACCTTGTTCTTGTCTCATTTCTAAGCATCTTCATATCTCTCGCCACGTCGTCTTTTCGGAACATAAAATGTTTGCCCCCCTTTCTTCCCTTCACTTATCTTCTCCAACTTCCACTCTCCACTTTGCTAATCCCTCTATAGATTTATTTCCTAATAATTTTGATGTAAGTCTTCCTTCTCTAGACACGCCATTATTTATGCCTAATCCCATCGAGCTTGTTCTCCCTGATGGTCCTCATGATGTCTCTTTGGCTCCCTCACCTCTTTATAAGTCTTCACCCTCTCTTATTCAGCCTCCTTCTTCCGGTCGTCCATAAAGGGTAACATAACCTAATGTTCATCTTCGTGATTATATTATTGGTTCTACTACCTTTTCTACTTATGAGCCTTTGTCCTATCGTGAGGCCTCTTCTAACCCTCTTTGGCAACATGCTATGACTGATGAATTACATACATTAAACAAAACTCATACTTGGAATGTTGTTGATCTTCCCCCTAGTAAGATTGTGATTAGGTGTAAATGGGTCTATAAAATCAGGACTCATTCTGATGGATCTATTGAGCACTACAAAGCCAGTTTGATTGCTTGGGATTTCACTCAAGAATATGGTATTGATTATGAGGAGACTTTTGCTCCTATTGCTCGTCTCACTTTTGTCCGTAGCTTGATTGCTATTGCTGCTGCTCGTAATTGGGGTCTTTTTCAAATGGATGTAAAAAATGCCTTCCTCAATGGTGATCTTCTTGAGGAAGTCTATATGTAACCCCCTCCTGGATCTACTGTTCTGGCCTATAAAGTCTGCAAACTGTAACGAGCCTTATATGGACTCAAACAAGCTCCTCGTGCTTGATTTGCTAAGTTCAGTGCTACTATACATGACTTCAGCTTCACTTCTAGCTCCTATGACTCGACTTTATTTATTCGCACCACTGCTCAAGGCACCACTCTCCTTCTTCTTTATATGGATAATATGATTATCACCGGAAATGATGAGGCTAGTATTCTTCGCCTTAAATAGTTTGTTAGCCACCACTTTGAGATGAAGGATCTTGGTACTCTCAATTATTTCTTAGGTCTTGAAATCTCTCATGACTCATCTAGCTATTTTCTCTCTCAGGCCAAATATGCTTCTGATCTTCTCGCTCGAGCTGCACTTATTGATTGCAAAACTACTTCTACTCCAATTGATCCTCAAACTCGTCTTACTCCTCTTGATGGCACTATTCTTCATGATGCTACCCTCTACCGGTAGTTGGTAGGTAGTCTTATCTACCTTACAGTTACTCGTCCTGATCATTCATATGTTGTCCACATTGTCAGTCGGTATATGTTGGCTCCTCACACACCTCATTATGATGCCCTGTTTCGTATTCTTCGCTATCTCAATGGCACTTTATTTCATGGTTTTCACTATTCCTCTCTATCTTCTCTCAAGCTTCATGTTTATTCTGATGTTGATTTGGCTGGGGATCCCACTGATCGTCGCTCCACTACTAGCTTTTGCTTCTTTCTAAGGGATTCACTTATTTCTTGGCACAACAAGAAACAGACTCTTACTGCTTGCTCTAGTACTGAGGCTGAATATCAAGCTCTTGTGGATACTACCCAAGAACTTCTATGGCTCCGATGGCTCCTTGCTGACATGGGTGTTGCTCCTACTGATGCTACATCTCTCTACTATGACAACCAAAGTGCCATTCAAATTGCTCATAATGATGTCTTCCACGATCGTACTAAATATATTGAGATCGACTATCATTTTATCCGCCAGCATGTTGTTCGTGGCACAGTCCATCTCCATTTTATTGCCTCTGCTGATCAGCTTTTTGATATTTTCACCAAGGCTCATTCCCCTGGTCGTTTCAGTGACTTAGTTTCCAAACTCATGTTGGTTGATATCTATCCACCTTGAGTTTGCGGGGGGCTGTTAGTGTATATATATAGTTATATATTGTTGATTGGTAGTGATTGTCGTACCTACCATATTTAGTGTACGTGATTGATACACCTTCCTTCTTAGTGTAACCTTCCTACTTAGTGTACATTTTCTCCTATAAATATAGGAGTCATTGTACTTGATTCAACACAATAACATATATAGAGTTTTTCTTTTCTCTCTACATTATTTCATCACTTCTACAAAAAGCTATATTAAAAGAACTAACTAAATTTTAAAGATTGAAACATTGAAAAAATAATGATGATCAAACAAAATGTAAGTAGTGGATACTAAAGCATTAGCCTGCATTGTGCATATATACCATGATCAGATCATTGAATTTTATTTTATTTTATATTTTTTTTTTTTGGAGGGGGGGTGAAATGGATTTGCAGGATGCAGATGATTTGATGATCAGAAGGTTTCTCCGGGCTTGCGATCTAGACGTAGAAAAGGCTTCAGCAATGTTCCTCAAGTACTTGAAATAGAGAAGAACATTTGTACCAAATGGATTCATATCCGCTTCAGAGATCCAAAACAACTTAGCACAGAACAAAATGTTTCTTCAAGGAATGGATAAAAAGGGACGTCCCATAACAGTTGCCTTTGGTGGTAGACATTTTCACAACAAAGGAGGTTTGGAGAAGTTCAAACGTATGTTCCTCACATCTTTCTATGTTTTTTTTCACTTTTTTCATGCTTAAATTATGAGCCATTGAAGTTCAGATACGCTTTGTTTGGTTTCATGAAAAATATTTTCCAACTAATGCGCCAATGGTTGTATTAGTGGCAGTGTTATTGGATGTGGGGTGATCTTCTTGTGATATTGGCACAATTTTAATTCGAAAATATTTTTCATTATTCAAAAGAAAAAAAAAAAAACCAAACAAAAACAAAAACCAAATAAACTCGTTTTCTATTGACCACGAAAAACATTTTGCTTTGATTTTCTTTTTTCATCAGACCAAACATTTTACAAAAAATATTTTTCCAAGAGTTACAGTAAAGGCAAAGAAGAATAATAACCTATACAAGTAGCTCAACAGAGGACAAACATTGAGACGAGTTATAAGATATCTTTGATTCAACTCTCATCTCTCAATCTTAATTGATACCTGTAATTTGCAAGTAATTTTAAGTAACTGAGATGTACTTTGCAAGTAATTGTAAATATATGAGATTTACTTTGCAGGAGTAGTGCCATGATGAGGTTCCTCATCATGAAAATAAAATATAATAAAAAATGAAGAATTATCAATTTCCTAATAGTTCTTTTAGAAAGGATTAATTACATCAAAACCCCTCATCTATGAATCCGTACATATTGATCCCCTCAAATATGAAAATCATATAAATACACCCATTTTAAAAGTGATCTAGAATGGGTGAAAATTATATATTTTTATAGTAGAAATGATCAAAATATACAAGTTCATAGATCAAGAGATAAAGTAATATTTGCTAATAATTGAAGGACTCTTAGTGTAACTAGCCCATTAATTTACCATGTCGATGTCCAAGTTGAACTAGCTATTGATTAAACCATTAAACTCTTCTTTTCACAGGTTTCACAGTCTTTGCTCTTGAGAAATTGTGTTCAAGGTATTGCTTTCCAAAGAAGCCAGCTCTCTTCAGTCATTCTCACACACATGCCCACACAAGCCTGCAAACTAATTTCAGTGAACCAAACTAAGAGCTTGTTTGGTGTAGTTTCTAGTAGGTTGAAAGCTGATAAATCATAAACCAAAGGCTAAAAGCCAGCTCTCTTCAGTCATTCTCACACACATGCCCACACAAGCCTGCAAACTCATTTCAGTGAACCAAACTAAGAGCTTGTTTGGTGTAGTTTCTAGCAGGTTGAAAGCTGATAAATCATAAACCAAAGGCTAAAAGCACATCTTCTCTTACTTCGTAATAATCAGCTATTTTCCACTTATTTAAGTTACTTCTACCTCATAAACTATAAATAAAAACTGCACTAAACACTCTGACACATATTTCCAAAATAAATAAATATATATATATACAAGTAGCTCCATAAACTGCACCAAACAATCCCTAATTCTTCTGCCCTAATGAGGCTGTATCTGATGTCACATTGATGTCTCAGGATGCCAGCAGGACAGGAGAAGTTTGTTGTTATCTGCGATCTTGAGGGATGGAGATATGCAAACAGCGACATTCGCGCATACCTGGGAGCTCTATCCATTTTGCAGGTTTAGCCCTCTGTATATTTCTTCATTCTGCGATGTTCAATTTCTTACTCAACTTGAGCAAGATCTTGTTGATTGGACAGCACAACCAGGACATACCGAAAACTTGATCTTCTGAAACTGAAAAATAGCCTCCTTTTTATCTAGGGTTTGGGTTCTGGACCATCCAGTGATTGGAGAGAAGCCCAAACTTGTTCCTGCAATGTACCCTATTTTCAGTTTGTACTTGATGAAACAAACTATAACATGAACATAGAGGACAAACCGATCTAACATTTATATTAAGAAGATCAAATGTAGTATTTGGTGACATTGAATTACTAGTAATAACTAACAACTTGCTGATAATGGCAGGACTACTATCCAGAAAGACTTGGGAAGTTATTTATCATTCATGTGCCTTACATATTTATGGCAGTGTGGAAGGTTGTATATCCATTTATCGACGACAATACTGAGAAGAAGGTAAAAAAAAGTCTGAACTCTCTATTTTACAAGCAAGCTAACCACAGTCAAATGTCATGTATTATGTTCAAGTGCACAATTGAATTGTATCACAATATGGTAAACTAATCATTCTGTGTCCCATTCTGTTATAGATCACATTTGTGGAGAACAAGAAACTGAAGTCGACTCTGCTACAAGACATTGACGAGAGCCAGATTCCGGAGATTTATGGAGGCAAACTGCCATTGGCTCCTATCCAAGACAGCTAATTAGCAATATTTAATGGAATAGATTAGTCTTCACAGAACCAATCATGCACTAGCAGAAAGTAGTAGCTATGTTACATTTTGAAGGTCGTGATTTGTTTGACCTGTCTTGTGTAGTACAAAACCCTTGATGAGTCTGTTCTTGAGTTTCCAAGAAAGAATTATCTACTGTGTTAAAACAACCTATGTAGTATCTATTTAATTGTTCAATGGAATAAAAAAGAAGAATTGTCGTAATTGAGAGGAGGATAAATATTCGTGTTTGTGCTCAGCATACCTAATTTTCATATAGGGACTCTTCGCTGCACCACTTGCTGAGAGGTCCAACACTACAGCCATTGCATCCCAGAGCATGTGATTTAGAACCAAAAACTTCAACATCAATCAACAATAATCAGAAAACCTGCTATATATGACCTGAAAATACCATCAAGAATAACATAGTAGTACTACATACACTGTCCTGATTGAAAAAAAATTAGCATTGCATTTGAGGCTGTGTCTGAATAATAATGAACAACCATTTGTAGACCACTGTAGTGTGTCTTGTTGGTCAAACACAATGACCTTCAGATGCTAATTGGCCCATGATCATTCATGAAGAGTGTATAAAGCTAATTTAATTAACCTTTGATGCAGGAAGGTTCAGATCTAAGATAAGTTTTGATAGGCAGAGCGGGATAAAATTAAGAATAATTATTCCTAAGCTTGGGATTATACATCAGACAATTTAACTAAGCTGGAATGCTGGTGAAAACGAGCAAATTGAGGACAAAAAAAAGCAACAGAGCGAGTTAGAGAGAGAGAGAGATGAAACTCAAAAAAATACTTAGACTGTGTTTAGGTCATGGATTTGGAAAGGCTAAGAAAAAGGAAAGAGAAATAGATTAAAAAAAAATTAGCTTATTTCATTCACATTTTCCATTATCTTTCCGAATCCCTAACCATATTTATGATCCAAAACCACGGCCTAAAGATGAGTAGAATTTTATCAAGACTAAACCCATAATAACATTTCAAGTATCAACAAAACTCTCTAAGTGGAGAAGAAAACTTTGGTACATGCCCTTTTAACAGAAATTATGTGACTCTAAGGAAGATTCAAATGATGCATAACCGACAGTCAAAACTAAATCTTACTCAGTATTGGAAATATAACAGATATTTCTAGTAGCATGGCTAAACTATGTTAAACATACTATGAGTCAAGATAGAAATTTCCAAGCTTATATCTACTCCAAAATTAGGAAACAACACCAGAAACACATTAGCATGAGCAATGAGTTTAGAAAGACTAAGAAAATGTTTAGCTTTATGACCATGAAAAGCACAATTATTAGCACACCTTGTGGTTGTTTGGATCACATTGTGTGGTTCCATCTGGTTCGAGCAGCATTGGCATATATGGAACACGCTTAAAGTCCAGTCAAGCCAAAAAGATTGGCCTTACTCTACCTTGTTTATGCAGATGCACTCTAATTGCAAACTTCAAGGTACTTCGACTTTATTTTTTGGTTTGCCAAAGTACCTTAAAGTCTACTACCAATAATCTCCACAAGTACACACACCACCATCAAACCGATGAAAACGGATACGGTCCCTCACAATTATAACCCTGTTTAGTATCCTTGAAACCACTTTCATCCAATAATGACAATCAAGACAAGTCCGGAGGTTTTTGGTAATCTGGATCTCCATTCCAGGGCTAGTTTTTAAGATCCCATATGCCAATGCCAATTTCTCACTGTGATAATTCAGATTTTCCTCCTTTTCCTCATCAGATACATCCATCAATACCAACTCCACTGCAGGAGAAAATCCCTCCATTTTGGCCCGTCGAATCAATCCTTCCAACACCTTGTATATTGCTTCCCTGTCCAAGTGTGATACATCACCAGCTTTAAATTGATGAATGGCACCTGCCATCTCTATCCAACTCTTTCCTCTATATTTACGAATTCCGTTCTTTTTCATAGTATCTCTCACTCTCTCAGCACTATCCCATCTGTTTACAGAACAATAAATATTTGATAGCAAAACATAATCCCCACTGGCGAGATGTTTAATTTTCTTAATAGCAACTTCACCCAAATCAGAATTTCTGTGAGTTCTACAAGCACTGAGAAATGCCCTCCATATTACAATATCAGGCTCCATTGGCATTTCTTTAATGATTGAATAAGCTTCATCCAGGCACCCAGCTCGACCCAAGAGATCAACCATGGCTCCGTAATGCTCAAGTTGTGGCTGAATTGAGTAACATGCCATTGAATCGAAGTACTTGTGACCCTGTTCAACCAACCCACAATGGCTACATGCTGTAAGAATTCCAACAAAAGTTATAGAATCAGGTGAAACATTTTCCACCACCATACGAGAGAATATCGCAATTGCATCTAAAGCAAGCCCATGAACTGCTAGCCCATTAATCAGTGCATTCCAAACAGATACGTCATCTCTTTGAATAGTTTCAAATATTTCTTTTGCAGATTCAATTTTTCCACATTTCGAGTACATGTCTATAAGTGCAGAACCCAAAATGTAATTTATTGCAATTTTCTTCTCAATCATTAAACCATGTGTCCATTTAGCATGATCACGAGCTCCTAGTCGTGCACACCCAGTAATAACAGATGCAAATGTAAAACCATCTGGCTCAACATTTAAGCTCAACATCTCCTGGAAGATCCTTAAAGCCTCCTCAAAGCGTGCATTTTTTACACAACCTCCAATCATTGAGTTCCATGAGACTACATCACGGGTGGGCATGTTGTGAAATACCTTCTTGGCAATATCAATTGCTCCTATCTTCATAAAAGTTGCAATAATCAAATTGGCAGAGATCAGATCAAAATCCCAACAGGGAATTTCATTGCAAAGCTTATGAGCAAGATTGGGGCAACCACAAGATGCATATATTGATATAAGATGCGCTATGAGAGATTGGTAGGTTCCGTAACCAAGTTTAATAATTCTAGAGTGGGTTTCAGCTGCGGCTCTTAAGTTAGAAGAGAGTTTGCATGCTTCAAGAACATGGAAGAGTGTTTGATGATCTGAAAGGATTATCCCATGAAACAAAATCAAGTTAGAGTGGGAGAAAGAAAATATATATATATATATATATGTATATATTCAATGGAAACTATTTTCAACAAAAGAGTTCTCATCTATAATGAATGATATACAGAAGTAACAGATCCATCTGAAGAAAGAACAAGGCTGCAAGAGCTATCAAAACAGTATAGTAAAATTGGAAATGTCACAATTGAACATCTAGTACACAACATTAGAAAATCGAAAATGCAAGAGAAGAACTATATTTTAGTTTTACAAGCTTGTGGTGTAGTCATGTGAAAAGGCACATACAAGGTAAGAGAGAGGAAACTATAAGTGCATGTATCATATGTAAACACACACTCATATGTCTGGCAGGTCATTCTTATTGTGCATCATAAAATTAGTATCATACAAAATAAATATAGCAAGCAGATGCTTCTCTCAAATACTAAAAAATTGAATTTGACGATAAAGGATTTGATGTTGCAACAAGTTTACACTTGATACTCATCTAATAGGACAAAAACCATGTAAAAGATACAAAGATACGATCAAGTTATTCTTTCCACGCATACAAATTTAGCCATCCTATTATAGCAGATCAATATACTATTAAACCTGATAATTGTCGTCTCTTCTCTTTTCTTTTTTGCAAAGAGTGTTTTAATAATGTTTCTTTTTAACAGGGAAATAAAATAAGCAAAGACAACATGAATGGACAAAAAAGGAACAAAAGGAAATGAGAAGTGTAAGCACAACGAGATTCAATTCATGATTCAATCAGCCGTAAACAGTTACAAAGAGAGAAAAAAAATTTAAAATGAACTAAGGAATGCATGTAATTTATGATTCAATCATCCGAAAACAGTTACAAAGAGAAACAAAATTTTAAAACGAACTAAGGAATCTCTCTCTCTCTCTCTCTCTCTCTCTCTCAGTTAAGGTACTAACTGATTATTACCAATTCAATTAAAAAAAACACACATTTCTTCACATTTTGAGGGTCTAGGAAACTCCCCGAATCCCGACCACTTTTCATCATCTTCGAACCAATTAGTACCAAATAACTACATAAACACACTGGCATTAGGAGGAGCAAGTACTAGGTATCAAGTTAGGTCCAAGAGGAATATTTCCTTTGTCAAGCTCTTTTCTTTTCTTTTCTTCTTTTGAGGTAAATAAGCTCTCCAGAAAACTAGTATACAAAGTCAAACCAATGTTAAAATACCATAAACTATCTAGACGACTAAATTGTAGAACTCAAACACCATAAGATAGCACAAGAACACTGAGAAAGCCTCTCATCCAACTGTAGTAAACTACAAGTTTCAATAAAAATTCAAATTCTGATCATCGTACTAAGCTCTTCACAGAAACATAACCAAGAAATTTGTGGGTCTCAGCAAAAATTCATAATGGTAGCAAAGCCAATCAAAGGAATATTTTCACAGAAAACACCAAATACACATGCGACGGTCGACCCAACATTTGAATACAGTAAAAAAAACATACAAATCAAAGCAATTAGAGAGAGAGAGAGAGAGAGAGAGTAGTGACCTGTATTTGAATGAGGAAACTCTGATGGAGAAAATGGGGATTTTGGGGTGGAATTCGGAGAAGGGTCGTCGTAGTTACTGTCGCTGGAAAACATTGTTAATTTTGCAGTGCGATTCGGACGCCATGATAAAGATAAAGAAGATGAAAATGAAGAAGCAAGTCTAATCGCTGCAAGTCTCAGCATTTGCATCTACGTGATTTTTGAGAATCGGAGTGAGAGAGAATCGGAGTTTTCAGACTCCTCCCACTATTCATGGTGGTGTAGGTGGTGTAGCATCCATTTACAGTAGGTCACCGTATACTACGTATTTTTATTTGTTATTAAAAAATTATTTTATTTTTTTATTTTAAAATAATTTTATTTTTATTATCAACACAGCTTGTTTGATTTGGTTTTTCAAAATTTATTAGAAAAATTTAGTTAAAACCCTTCTATTATACTCTTATTTGGTGAAAAAAACTGATCAATTTATTTTTCTTCATAAATCCCTTAAGGAGAAAATACATAATTAAGTAAGGACAAAATAAATTTTTTTTTTTTCCCTTTCTTGGATAATATTGTAACATATTATTGTGAACCAAAGTAACATGTTACTATAGCGATCCTGATTTAGACCTGACCCATTTATTACTTCTGAATCCCAGAAACAATATTCGTGATGGTCATTCCCTTTTCTTCATATTTGGTTTTGGCTTCGGGGGTCGACACCGTCTTTGTTGGTGTCGACACTAGCTTCTTTTTTCTTGCCTTGTTCTACTCCAAGGATCGACACCAGTCTTGGAGGTGTCGACATCATCTTGGTGCTATGTTCTTGGAATAGCTACTGTCTTTTGTTGTTGGCCTCAAGGGTCGACAGCAGTCTGGGAAAGGTCGACCTTGTCTAATGTAGAATCTGAGTTTAGTTGTTAAAATTTAGTGTCGACACCTTATTTGCTGCCAGATTTGTCTTTTTGTCAATTTTTCCTAAAGAGTCGACACCGCTGACACAAGGGTCGACCTCTTTGAATTTTTTTATTTTTTTATTTTTTTCAGATTTTAGTTTGGTTTTGGACCCTACTTCTTGCAGATTTTGACTTATTATTTTGGGTTGACTTTAAAACTTTATTTCACTTTAACCTAGCACTATAAATAGGGCCCTCACTTACCATTTTCTTCACTTTATCTTCTCTTTTCCCTCTCTAGACCGTGAGTCACTCTTCTCTCTCTCTAAGCTCACTTTTTCACTCAAAGAACTTCAGATCTACTCACTTAGAAACATCTTCTCACCTTGCTCCTTTGAGATAGAGCTTGTCGAAGACTTCGTTTTGATCGAAGCAAATCATTGTTTCGTCACCGTTAACTTTTAGACTTTTTTTTCCTTCTTCCTCTTCTAAGTTTGAGATAGGGATTCTCCGCACCCTCTTATAATTTTTAACTTAGTTATTTGTTATTTCTAAAACAATATTGTGATTTTTGGAAATTTTGGACAAATCTAGGATTGTGGTTGGAAATCAAAAAAAAAAAAAAGAGGAGTTTTCAAATGGTTTGTTGAAAATGCTTGTAGAAATGTGTTTATTGTTGATCTATGATGAAATGATGGGTTTTTACCTTTGAAAATGATTTGTAAAGAAAAGGGAGATTTACCTTAGAAATCTCAAATGTTGATCTTGTAAAGATAATAGAAATGATGTTGGGTATTATGTAATTGGAATGATACCTTTTTCTACTCAAAAATGATTTTGAAAGAAGATGAGATTTTGCTTTAAAACCATGGATTTTACATGTGTTGGAAAAATATTGAAGGATGATGTTGGTTTTGTAAAATCGCTCACATCTTGATGATGGTGATGGAAGATATTGATAATGATGGTGGAGTTGAATATGTTATATCAGTCACATCTTAGAAATGATAATAATGTATATTGTTATTAAAATTTTCTATTTATTAGAGATATATGTTTTGAGCTATTGGTGGAGAATAGTTATGAGTGTTGTAGAAATTGCATGAGAATTAGGTGAACTAAAACTAATTTCTCATCCGTGTGCATTGAACATTGTTGCTCGTTTAATACATTGCAAATGTATATGATTTTGAGAAAAATGGGTGAACTTGGGAAAGAGGTATGTATCACCAAATCAAGTTGGCCTGTATGTCCAGGGTTAAAGTCCGGAAAAATGCACGTATACATGGATGCCGATTCCCGCAGACAAAATATCCTTAAAATGGCAATAGTAGCGCTTATATAGGCTATGTTTATATGGGTGCCATTTGACGGTTTCTCACAAACAAAATATCCGTCAAAGGTTGTATCGGTTTAAAAATTTCCTCTTGTTTTCTATTGTAAAGGACATGATTTGAGAATTGTGATATAAACTGAGCATAACATGGTTTTTGGAAAAGAATTGTAAAACGTTTTAATATGGGCATTGCATATGCGTTTCACTTTTACATATCTTCGTTAAGATTCATATATCGTGTCAGATTATTTCTACTGAGTTTTGGCTCACCCTATAAGGGAAAACTATTTTCAAGTGTTGGTGATATGCCTTCACCAAGGACTTAGCTTGGGAGGACTGTGGAGCTGAAGGCTCCGTTTTGTTATTTTATATTTAATTTTGTACAAGCCTAGGGCTTTATTTGTATTGAGTACCCAAGAACTGACTTGGAAAGATATAAGCCTTTAGGGCATATGATTATATCTTCAGCTTTCACTTCTTTTTACTATCTTGTAACACATGCTATAGATTCAGGATGTACTATTTATGAATATATATTGCATGTGTCTTCATTTGTATATCAAACTCTGATTAACGAAAACTTATCAATTCAACTATGTTGACATTTATTGGTTATTATGAGATGGATGTATATATATGTATATGATATTTATTTTGGGGCATTACAATTACTGCAAACAGAGTAATATGTTACTATCAAATAAAGTAATTGTCAAACAGAGTAACATGTTATCGTTATTATTTACATCAATTTCAATGGTAATAATTTTTTTTTTTTTAAAGAATTTCATGGTCAACATCGATCTTATTTGATAGATCTTGATGAGAGAATTCTAAAAATATTGAATTTATTAAAAACCGACATCTACATCAAAAGTTATATTATTTTAAAGTTTATCATTTTGATAATAGTGATATTTGTTGGACTTTTCAAGGAAAACTTTTTATACTTGTCCTTAATGCATTAAAATTTTATTATGAGGGGGTTTTGACCAAATTCCCCTATATTTTACAAATGTATTTAACATACCCTTAGGAGTTGGTTCAGCTGCTAATGCCTCTTTATCACTTGCTTTCATGTTGTCGTACCAACTTGTTACTATGCCTGTGAAGTTGTGTTCAATATAATTTAAAAAGCTTAGTACGCTCTAGCTACTACTGTGAATATTTAGAACATGGTGTATGCCTCTTTTCTATTGTTTTAACACTTCATTAACATTTGTCGTACAATCAATATCTAATAAGTAACTGGTATTACTAATTGGTTTTAATGGTATTTCCCTTAAGAATATTTCCAGTCTGGGCATAAAATTTGCATAACTGGGTGTTCCTCTTCAAACATATGATCCTCCATTTAAACAACTGTAATTATAGCATCTCTGGCTTAAATCCAACCCATTGTATGTTTTGGATCCGAGTTTCATTGTCTTTTATAGTTATTCATGTCTTGCTTCCCATATACCTCTTTGAGTTTGGCTATTGGGTTGTATTGGTTGCGTTTGGAACAGGTTGGTAGCTGGTTTTTCAAGTTGTTGATGCCCTGAATTTGGCTTCTATGCTCAAGCGTAGCTTCTTGCGCTCAAGCAGTCTTTGACAACTCCTAGTACTTTGGCAGGTCTGCAAAACTTTTGAGAGTTTGTATTTTCCGCTCGAGTGTCACTTATTGCGCTTGAGTGGTGATACCTTTTTCCTTGCGTTTTGATGCTCAAGCGTCACTTCCTGCGCTCGAGCATCACTTCTTGCGCTCGAGCGGTCTATGCATATATCAAATAGCATAACCACCTTTTTGGGTCACTTTTTCATTTAACTCTCTCTCTCTCTCTCTCTCTCTCTCTCTCTCTCTCTCTCTCTAAACACTCCAAAAACTCTAGATCTAGACACTCTCTCTCTCTAAAAGTTACCTTCTCTCTACAAAAACACCAAGATCTAGTGATTTCTTCACATACTCCCTTTGTTAAAAATGTAGAACACTCCATGGGCTCTCTTTTCATCTGAACAAAAGTGGATTTCGGCTTCTTTGAGGTTTTTTCACTCTCTTCTTTGTCTTCTAGCTTCGGGGTGGGGATTCTTCACACTCTAGTATGGGTTTTCTCTTTGCTATTTGCTATTTCAAAGGATTATGGTGGTTTGGGGGTTTTTAGCAAAAACCTAGGATTTGAAATCAAAATGTAAAAGAAGGGTTTTTAAATGGTTTTTTGAAAAAAGGTTATGATTATAAATTTGGGGTTGATATATGTTGAAATGAGATATTTCTTACATTGAAATGGATTTTCAAAGAGAGAGAGGTTTTGCCCTAAAATGTAAATGTTAAGATTGTAAAGTGAACATGGGATTGATATTGGAAATTGTGAAATTAAATAAATATTGATGATGAAGGTGGAGTTAGATATGTATTATCACTTCCATTTGAGATTTTGAAAAAGTGTATCTTTAATGAAATTTATTTATCTATTTAGAGATATTTGTTTTGAGGTATCGATGGGGGATAGGTATGGGGGTTGTAGAAATTGCCTAAGAATTAGGTGAACTAAAACTTGTGGAGAAGTAGGTTTGGAAATACTCTTGGATCCTGAAGGACATCCCTAATACTCTGATCGCCACCTGAAAAAGGGATTAACACTCCAGTCGCGGGTGCCGGAATTAGCACTCCGACGGACAAGTTAGTATAGGTCTTTTGTTTGCTTGAGTCTTAAGTTTTTTGGGTCTATTTTTACATACCTTTCTTTGGTTAGTGTTCCTCTATTTATATTCGCTTTTGGGCCCTAGGGTCGGGCCCACTCTTAATCCATCGCATGATTGCTCATTCGGCCCCTTCTGTCATATGCCAATTCCTACTCGGCTTTGTGTTCAGTTGGTTCTATGGCCGATTAGTCTATTCGGCTTTGGGATTGTACAGGACGAAGCTGAATATAATATATATCCTGATTATCGTCAGACGTTATTCGGCTTCCCTGCATGTACTGATATTCAGCTCCCACAATTGCCCCCCAAACATCCTACTAACACCAGTTAGTCGGCATGTTTGGTTTCGAACTTGAAAAGTCAAAAAATTCAGCGATTAACCTCATTCCAATGTAAGTGTCAAAATGCACACACTTTTTAGGCATCATTACAATTTCCCGCCTCTTCGTACGCTTCCTTCATTTAATGCAATTTGAAACTATGTTGTCCCTTCGAATGTATGTTTTTTGAATACACAAAGTTTCTGGTTTGCCTTTCAGTATACCTCCTTCATTTCGTGACCTCTGCAACTTCCTCTCATTTCTCATTGTCTTCTCCGCTTCTTGTCAGTTCTCTTCTCCTCCATTTCGATTCCCATTTCCTTGTTTGTTTTTAGTTTAGCATACTCCCTAAACTGGCTAGGATGGGCAAACATTTGAAAGCCCTTCTTTCTGCAGATCGAGTTTCTGGTTTTTGACGCCATTTTTCCATTCCTGACGACGTCCACCTATCACTCGTGGTAGAGAGCACAATTGATATGGAGAGGACTGATAAGAGTACAATCATCTTTCCTCTCCTATCAATTGTTGAGAGCAAAATCCGCTTCCTCCTTCACCTATTTTTAAGGGTCATCCTTCGCCACTGGGGTCTAATTCCTTCCCAACCTAATGTAAATTTTTACCGAATCATAATGGGAATTGTAGAGTTGAACCGACGCCTTAGGATCAATCTTGGTATCCCTGCTATTCGGCATTGTTATGCCTTGGCCAAATCTTCTGGCCAGCAGGGGCGCTACTTTCTCAGGGCTAAGGACACTAACCATCATTTGGTGACTATGCTTGCCAGCTCTGGCAAGCGAATTAATGATGTCGTGGTCATTGTCCGAGGCAATTGGGAATTCGGCGAGGGCGAAGATCACCTAGATCCTGTGCTCAAACAAAAAGGCGAACCAGGTGGCCGTATAGTTCCTTACATATATTTGTTATATATTTACCCGGTTTTCCTTCTATGCACTTATCGTTTTATTTATGCAGACAACGATTTGAAGAAATTTCTGGTTTCAACCACAACCTTGTGCTTGCGAAAATCAAAACAACACTCCAAGTTCTTTGGCCATCCAAACCTCCAGAAGCAAAGGAGGGTGGCCCACTGTAGACATGCCCCGCGAACTCCCCAATCTCCGTGCTGACGAGGGCACAAATCTCGTTTTGTTCTGAGCTACTACAGTTCGAACTCAATGTCATGGTTCTTAATCTGATCTCATAAAGTGCAATGCAAGACTGATAAATCACCAAAAAGTCCAAATCCAGCAAATCGTTTTTGGAAAACTGATTTTAATAAAGAAGTGCCAAACATGGACTGCTCTGCCAGATACAGAGTCGCCACCTAAATATTTTGTTCTGGGAGAAATTTAGGAAACCCTGACTTGTGCCTAAGGCCACATGTCCGTCATCACCAAAGTTGCCTTAGCTCGGGAACTTAGGTATGAGAGGGGAAGGTCATGCAATGAGCACCCCCGCTCGCCCGATCAAAGATCGGCCTGTACTAAGCATGATATTTTGTTTTTAAAAACACATGTGCTCTTATTCCGGTTAATTAGCTAATCTTACTACGTGATGTGCACAGCATACAAGTATAAGCCAGATCGCCTAATTTGGAACAAAACATTGCATGTTCGTTTGAAAATGGTTTGAAGTTTGCTACTCGCAAGTAGGCCAAATCGGGGATTTGATGAATTGTTCCAATTCAAACAATCCAACCTTCACCCACAGGCATTCAGGCAGTTATATCAAATAAGTAGTTAGCCTCATGGCAAGCATGCTTTCATGGCAACATTAACACACATGCAGTATGCTAAAGCGTAAACACTCACAGTGTACTCCAAGCCAAAACAAAGAACTAATTAGAAATCATGCATGATCCTAGTTCATGTTAAGATGGCTAATGCGACACATGCAAAAATGCAACTAAGATAGGGTCGGCTATTCTAAGATGGCATGTGAAATGTAACTTGATAACATGCTGTTGAACACATATTCAAGTAAATGTATTGAAATACAATGCAATTTGTATGATGCGCCGAGCCCGGTGCATGCAAAACAGATGAATGGATGCACGCATGCAAACATAAGGTATGCTAATCGAAACATGCCCTAAAACTAACCATCGTAAGTGGTTAAGTAAAAAGGAGAAAGAAATGGGGGTTGGAAGACATGCATCACACACACGCACGCTTATTACAACAGTTGGTCCTCTCAACAGAGGGACCGAATAAAGAAGCTAACTAGCTAATCTAAGCTAATTAAGCTAATTATTACATCACAAAACTAATTAACTATCCAAGCTAACTAATTAAGCTATTACAACACAAATTGAATAGTTAAACGCATTAACTAATTAAGTACAAACCAAAGCATAAATTAGCTAAGAAAATTAGCTAAGTGAAGCAATAAAACAGGAGCCTCAAGGCGGGAAGGGTATGCATGCCCGGTCGCCTCGTTTTGAAATCCGTCGCGATGCCTCGACTTGCCTCTGTTTGCAACTGTCCTCAGAACCTTGCACCAAGCTCCAGAAAGCTTCTAACTTACCTTGGGGACCTGTAGGAGGGCTGCCGACCACCTAGGGGTGTTTCTAGCCACTGGCCGACCACTTTTCTTTGTTGCAGACCAGAAAAAGTGGTCGGCCAGCTAGCTTTACTGATCGGCCGACCAGTTTTTGCTGCACTTCTCCAGTTTGCTGCAACAGAGAGCAAGAAAGGGCATGGCAATGTATTTGCAACATATGTGTGCACAACCATCCTCCCCATCATTTCATAAGCTCAAGGGAGTGTGGTTCTCGACCCTCGGGCCATCAATCACGTATCTCGATGCATAATGGCCGAGGAGCCAAATTGCACAATTCAATGTAAAATGAATGCACATGTAAACACATAAAGCCTAGAACTCTATCATGTATGATCAAGAGTGTCGGCGACCAAGAATTGAGGCACGTTTCATCACTTCAAGTATGAAACGTCCCTCGTTTCTCATGTTTGGACTAACACCTAATCCAAACAAAATGCAACATAAGCATGACATACACAATGCAAAGAACAACATGACATACTCAATGCAATGTGACATGATCAACTTAACAAAGCTAATGACATGCATACACAATGCAAATAACAACATGGCATACACAATGCAAACAACATGGCATACACAATGCTATGAAAAGGATGGCATACTCAATGCGAAGAACATGTAAACAAACATGCTCAATGCAATGTAACATGGCATACACAATGCAAGGCAACATAAGCATGCAACAACATCATACAATGTAACAACATTCACATAACATGCTCGATGGACTTAAACCAAAATGGACAGACCTCAGCCATGCCCAAATCAGTGGCCATAATGATGAAACTAAGGCACAAAAGGGGCAAGGCAAAGCATGTACATGCATTGGCCCATCAAGTAGACCTAAGAGCACAAACCTTAAGCATGATGAAGAAGCGATAAACATGGAAGTGTGACAACACTAAAGGCTCTGAAATCAAGTGTGAAATGATGCCAAATCATTCAAACAACACAAGTAAAGCATGCAAGAGGGCCTAAGGCACAAAGCCATTAAAGGGACTACACAAGGGCATGCAATACATGGCACAAATGATTGAACCAACCATGGACAGAGCTTAATTAGGTCTAAACAAAGACCAAAACTTGCTAAGATGGGGGCCCAAAGACCTAGGCATGCAAGCATACACACTAGGCCACAAACAAAGCAACAAATGCACAACCCTTAAAGGCACTCAAAAGGTGGAAGAAGTGGGAGCATAGCAATGATAAATGCTCTGAAATGTCATGTTAAATGATGCCAAATCATCCAAACAACACAAATGAAACATGCTATGGTACCCAAAGCTTGAAGCTAGCATAGGCACTTGTACTACAACCATGCAAAACATGAAGCATATGGTCAAGGCAACCCAAAACAGTCCTAGAACATGCAAAAATGAGTCTAAAACATGTATGGAAGGAAGCCAAAACAAGCTAGCATGAAGGGCATAAGGCATGATGCATGCAAGGCAAATAAGGTGGATTACACTACACCTATCAAGACCAAGCATGGGATGGCTTCACCAACAAAAATCAGAGTTATATCATGGCAAAATAACCCCAAAAACACATCGAAATGATAGCTCGCAAGCTTAGGCATAAAGGCATACACAATGACCCATGTTTAAGACATAAAGGGCAAACCCTCCAACACATTGAAAGAGTGAAAGATGTGAATGCATGATCATGGAACATGGACTGAAATCACATAATAAATGATTCCAAATCATTCAAATAGGCCAGGAAATACATGCTAGTGGACTCAATACACAAAGCTAACAAGCTAAAATGCACTATGGCTATACATAGCATGGCATGCATGACCAAAACAACATAAATCAGAGCTAGAGCATGCTAAAACATAGACAAAAGCTTCTTAGAGTTAAGTCAAAACATGCTAGAATATAAGTCTAAACACATGATGCATGTTAGGCTAATTCATGGAATTGTACTACAAGTGCATAGAGCATGTAAGGGGCTATCAAACCAAACCTTATTAGAGGTATGACATGGCAAAACAACACCAAGAACATGCTGAGATGGACTCAAAACAAGCTAGAATGACATACTACTTCATGAAGCATACAAGACTAGTTTGTGAGATTTACACTATAAGTGTATAAGGCATGCAAGGGATGACAAAACCAAGCCAAAACAGTGGTATGCCATGCTAAAATAACCCCAAATACATGCTAAGATATGGCCAACATAAGCTTAACAAACATGCTCACACATGAGGCATTCAAAGCAAATAAACAAGACACAAGGAGATGAGAGAACTCTCTCTTATTTGGGATCTCAAAACACCATTTCCACACTGAAATTCCTCTGAGTTTCAGTGGTGAGAAGGCCAAAACAAGGTGATCCCAATAGCTTAAAAAGAAGGCACAAGAACAAGGCCAAACAAGGCCTAAGAGGGGGTAGACTACCCCCAACACAAAAGTGACCTTAAACAAACATTTTAAGCATGCAAAAACAGAACTTTTTGTAGTTCAAAGTTAAGCTTAAATCAGCATGCAAATAGGTCCAAAAGCTTAAGCAAAAATAAGGGTTTAAGAGGTTAAAGGCTCACCCTTGAAGAACACCTTCAAAACCACAACTCCAGCAGGTTTTTCAAGCTCAAACCAATCCAAAAACTCCAAAATCAATTCCTAAGCACCTCAACAACAAAAGGATGGTGTTTGAGTGTGTGTTTGTGTGTTAAAGTATGAAGAAATTACACTTTAAGGCACAAAAATGAAGAAGAAGATGCAAGATAGATACAAAAGTGTGTATGTATAACTCAAGCACAATTTTTTGAACCTGGAGAAGGAGAGGGGAGGTTCTCTCTTATAGAGAACAAAAGTGTAAGCTTGTTGGACAAGCTTAGGGTCTAAGGCCACGTGTATGGAGGATGGCTTTTTGTGCCTTCCAGCTGTTACAGATGGCCAAAAATATCTCCAAAAAGGTGATGAAAAGCTGCCGACCACTTGAAGTGGTTGGCCAGCTACTTCTACTAGTCGACCGACTAGTAGAAATGGTCGGCCAGGGCAAAAAGTGGTCGGCCATGGGGGGGAGATGGTCTGCACACTGAAATCAAGGCAATGGTGTGGTGGCCAACCAAAAAAGGTGGTCCAAAGACCAAGAAAACCAATTTGCCGACCAGAAAACTGGCTGGCAGGAAGCAAAATGGTCTCCAAGAGGAAGAACTGGTCTCCCACCCTTGTACCACCTTCCAAACAAGGAAAACAAGGTTTGTACCAAAAACAAACCAAAAATGATGCAAGACGAAAGTCCGGGAGGCAAGGCGAGCAACCGAGAGACCCGAAAACTAGTCTACGAGCACCAGAAGTGGTCTACGACTACAAACGTGGTCTCCCTCCCTCTAGACAAAGGCAACAGGGTGTGGTTCAAAAACCACACCAAACGGAGAATGTTAAGCGGTCCCGAGACAAGGCGCGCGGCCGAAAGCTCCGAAACTGGAAACTAGTCTCCAAGCGAGAAAAGTGGTCTATGACCACAAAAAGGTGGTCTACAAGACCTCTCCCTCCCTTAGGCAAGGAGAACAAGGCTTGGTCCGCAAACCGAGCCGAAACACAAAGAGTTCAGAGGCTCGGAGGCAAGACACTCAGCCGAAAACTCCGAAACCTCGAAACGAGCACAACATGCGCAATCACCAAGCGCTCAATCGATGACGTCTGAGTCTTAAGGTCGGTCAAAAATGGGGTGTCTACAGCCACATACTTCTGAGATACGAGCCGACTTACTCAACCTTTTCGGCCACAGACAACATTCCGATTCCAAAGGGCGAATAGTAGCTCACAACCCTTATCTTCCCTAACTTCAAAAACCTCAAGCAGGCGAAAGAACAAGTAGCCGAAGAAGTCGCCGAGCAGCCGAATCAGTCCACTTTGGAAGCCGAAGAAGTTAACGAGGCTCTAAACTTGGCTTTTAAAGAAGCCAGCCTTAATCCATCCAACCCTCCATCCACTTCCAGCAGAGGGGACGTCTTCTTTGAAGATATTTTTACCAACTTAGGGGACCTTTCCGGCACATATCCTGAGAACATGGCTGGGGAATTGCTCACACAGCTAGCCAGGAGGAAAAATGCCGAGAGGATGGCCGCCCGGAGGAGGGCCGAGACTAACCAATCTGAACGTCCCCCTATTGCCATGACTGAGTCTTTTCCGCTTGTTATCATGGAAGAAACGCTCAGATTAAAATAGCTAAGACAGAGCAAATAATCGAACAGTTGGATCAGGAGACCGAGCAGAGGGGGGAAAAGCATCCCGCCAAGAGCAAAGCCAACCCTAAGGAAAACCTCACTGATAAACGGCCGCACATAGATGAGTCAGACTCGGTTGTGCCTTTCATCGTTCAACCAAGGATAAAGAACGTACTGATTGCTTCTGATGCGTCAGCTCTAAAAGATTCGGCGATGGCCTTGAGCATGGCTTCCTCAATTTCCCTGCCGGTTGACAGAGCGGCTTTTCAGGCAAAGCCAGATTTGCTATCAATAGCATTAGCTGCTCAATCGGCCATATTGATACATGACTTGAGCCTTATCTGCAGTCTTCTGCCTTTATTTTTTTATTTTTTTTTTAACTCTAATTCCTTGTTTTGTATACGGCGGATAGGGTAGCCGAGATCGGCCGCCATCAACATGATGCTATTGAACAGATCGACTTTCTGAAAGTCAAAATTGAAAATGAAAAGAGCAAAGCCGTAGAGGCCTCTCAAAAAGCCGAGTCCGAGGCGACGAAAGCGACGGAGGAATGTGCAAGAGCCGACGCCGAGGCAGAAAAAAGGAAGAGTTCCGACCAACTCGGGTTGGCCGCCGAAGAGAGGGCAAACACAAGCGAAGACGAGCTCAAGTTAGCCAAGGAGGTGATTGCCAAATTGGAAGCCGATTTAAAAGAGTCGAAGAAGGCAAAGGAAATGGCCGACTCCGAGATTTCCAAAGCGTTCCAAGCTGGGAAGGACGCCGCCTTGGAGAACTACGTAGAGGAAGTACCGAAGTTCGAGAATCGGGACTTCAAACACGGTTGGCTCAAAGCGCTTACTATCGCTAATGTGACATTGGCGCAGCTGATTCCATACGAGCAGGTGGAGGTTGAGCCGCTGGAGTCTGACCCTAAAGATTGACTAGGGTGATACTTTGATTTTTGTTAGGCATCTTCCATGCATAGCTTTTGTAGCTTTTTGTTAGTAGATTTTTGTTTATTTACTTCGGTTAGAGGTTAAATGTAGGGTAATTTTCATGTGTAAAATGACTATTATCTATACTTAATTTATTAATGAAAATTTCCTTTGATTTTTTGTCTGTTGCATGTGCTAGTTAACAGATGAGTAAATTAAACATCCGATTAAATAGCTGCGTATCTTTGTAATTTAGCCGAATAAATTAATGAATATGCCCTTGCCCAGTTAATGAATAAACTGGAACGCCGAATATCGGTGGTTCATGGATTGGCTGAGGCACATGAACTTATCGGGGCAAGGCCTCAAAATTTAGCCGATTAGATTAACGAATCTGCCCTTGCCCTAGCTAATGAATGAACTGAAACGCCGAATATCTATGTTCATGGATTGGCTGGGGCACATGAACTTATCGGCGCAAGGCCTCCAAATTTAGCCAATTAGATTAACGAATCTGCCCTTGCCCCAGCTAATGAATGAACTGAAACGCCGAATATCTATGTTCATGGATTGGCTAGGGCACATGAACTTATCGGCGCAAGGCCTCCAAATTTAGCCGATTAGATTAACGAATCTGCCCTTGCCCCAGCTAATGAATGAACTGAGATGCCGAATATTGGTGGTTCATGGATTGGCTGAGGCACATGATCTTATCGGCGCAAGGCCTTGAAAGCGAGCATTGATAAGAGCGTCTCGAGAGTGCTACACCCGTAATGAATAAATAGAGTGGGGGCTGTGTGCGCAGAGGTGCCATTGTTGCGTTCAAATCCAACAAATTGGGAGAGAAAAAAAGCAAAAGCAGTGTGGACGACTGTGGATGGCAAAAAGACTATTCTTTAACAGCAAAGAAGAAGGTAGAACACTGGAAAAACTAGACGCAGAGATGAATTGAGGTGGCGAGCCTACGCACATGGGGAGTAGGATGTCAAGGGAGCGTGAGAAACACCACACATCATCAAAGTAGGTCACCCAGAAAGGAAAAACAGCAATGGGGTAACTCCCCTTGCTCGAGAGAATAAACCAATGCGACACTGCGCCCGTTGAGTTTTTCGGTTTTCATTGGGAACAAACCGATGATGGAAGCGGAGTCCATTATCCGCGGCTCAAATCTAGCAGTCAAGTTCGCTCGACAAATTTTTTTGCCAGAAGTTCAACAGTCCATGGTCGGCCGGGTTGATTATGAAGTTTTTCGGGAGGGCGTTCATAGAATAGTAAAGGGTTTATATACCGCCTATGAAATCGGCATACGTCTTCGTATCGCACAAAGAGAGATAGAGCAAAGGGATGCTCGCATTCAGAGCTTACAAGCTCGTACGGAGAAGGCCGAAAATGAGCTGAAGAAAGCTAACACCTCTGAGACTCATTCGGCGAGTCAAGTGAATCTGATTGTCATGGAGTGAGTAAATCGTCGAATTCTGGATCACACGATTGCCGATCGAGAAACGGCAAGTATGTTCGCATAGAATTTGCGAAGGCCAGGTCCTATGAAAAAAGCTTCCATGACGGCCGAAAAATTAGAATAGACAAGACGAAGGAAAAACTAGCCGATGAAGTCTGTCGATGCGAAAATCGCGGATTTAAGCATAGATGGATCAAGGCTCTCCAGGCCGCGGGCATTGATCCGGCGTCACCCTTGTATCAGAGTTATACTTTTCTGTTCGAGGCTTTCGATGCCGAGAAGACTGATGACGAGGAAGGAACCGAATAATTTTGATGTACATTGTTCCATTTTTATGTAAAGCATGTACTCTTGATCTATTAAATAAAACATATTATTCTAAATGTCTATATGTTATTCCGATCAATGCTTGTAGATTAAGTTGTGTCTACTACTTTACGTCAATCGCCCTTGCATTTGTCAATCACAATATTCTCGACAGGAGCTCTGAATTCAGAGGTTTATTCGGCCCAAATGTGTCATTTGCGGATGGGGCTCTGAATTCGAAGGCTTTTTATGTTAGCCAATCGTGATTTCCACGAAGGGCGCTCCGAATTTGGAGGCTTTTACTATTGGCCAATCGTGATTTCCACGAAGGGCGCTCCAATTTCGAAGGCTTACTCGTCCCAAATGTGTCATTTACAAAGGGCGCTCCAAATTCGGAGGTTTTTACTGTTGGCCAATCTTGATTTCCACGAAGGGCGCTCCGAATTCGAAGGCTTATTCGACCCAAACGTGTCATTCACAAAGGGCGCTCTAAATTCGGAGGCTTTTTGCATTGGCCAATCATGATTTCCACGAAGGGCGCTCCGAATTCGAAGGCTTTTTACATTGCCCAATCATGATTTCCACGAAAGGCGCTCCGAATTCGGAGGTTTATTCGGCCCAAATGTGTCATTCATAAAGGGTGGTCCGAATTCGAAGGCTTTTAATGTTGGCCAATCATGATTTTCGCGAAGGACCCTCCGAATTTGGAGACTTATTCGGCCCAAACACGTCATTCATGAAGGGTGCTCCGAATTCGGAGGCTTTTAGCGTGGCCAATCGTGATTTCCACAAGGGGCGCTCCGAATTCGGAGGCTTTTTGTGTTAGCCAATCGTGATTTCCGTGAAGGGCGCTCCAAATTCGGAGGCTTTTACTGTTGGCCAATCGTGATTTCCACGAAGGGTGCTCCAAATTCGAAGGCTTATTTGGCCCAAACGTGTCATTCACGAAGGGCGCTCCGAATTCAGAGGCTTTTAGCATTGGCCAATCGTGATTTCCATGAAGAGCACTTCGAATTCGGAGGCTTTTTGGGTTAGACAATCGTGATTTCCATGAAGGGCACTCTGAATTCGAAGGCTTACTCGGCCCAAACATGTCGTTCACGAAGGGCGCTCCGAATTCAGAGGATTTTTCTGTTGGCCAACCGTGATTTCCATGAAGGGCGCTCCAAATTTGGAGGCTTATTCGGCTTAAACGTGTCATTCACAAAGGGCGCTCCAAATTCGGAGGAATTTTCTGTTGGCCAATCGTGATTTCCACGAAGGGCGCTCCGAATTCGGAGACTTATTCGGCCCAAACGTGTCATTCACAAAGGGCGCTCCAAATTCGGAGGAATTTTTTGTTGGCCAATCGTGATTTCCACGAAGGGCGCTTCGAATTCGGAGGCTTATTCGGCCCAAATGTGTCATTCACAAAGGGCGCTCCTAATTCGGAGGCTTTTTCACACAACCAGAACTCACTGGGAAACACAACCAGAACTCACTGGGCAAGAGGGAACATTGTATTGAAAAAAGAAAGATATACACGACGTAAAATCAAAACAAGCTGTCGTGCCACACAAGTTAACTTAATGATAAAATTTGCGCAAGTGTGTGGAATTCCACGGATGCAGCAAGCTTCTTCCATCCATGTCTTTGAGTTGATATGCCCCTGTCCCTGCGATTGAATCAATCTGGTAAGGGCTATCCTAGTTAGGACCCAATTTTCCGTCAGCCGGATTCCTAGCAGCGGGAAACACTTTCTTAAGGACCAATTCTCCTAGTGTATAACAGCGTAGCTGAACACGTTGATTATACGATTTAGCGAGCTGTTGCTGGTACCGTGCCATGGAAGTAAGGGCACAGTCTTGGCATTCTTCAATCAGAGTCAAGTCCAAGGCCAACATCATGTCATTTCGGCCCATGTCAAAAACCTTCCATTTCAAGGTTAGGAGGAAGATCTCCAAGGAGATGATTGCCTAGGTTCCAAAGCACAGAGCAAATGGTGTTTCCCCAGTAGATCGCCTTGGAGTAGTACGATGAGCCCACAGCATACTGGGCAACTCTTCGACCTATCTACCTTTAGCTTTCTCCAGCTTTTTCTTGATGCCATCTAAAATAACCTTGTTGGTGCCCTCCGCTTGACCATTGCTTTGGAGGTAAGCCGATGAGGAAAAGTAGGGCTGGATACCATAAGTGTTGCACAATTCTCGATACACGCCACAATCAAACTGGGTACCGTTGTCTGAAACAAGTGCTCGTGGTATGCCGAATCTCGTTATGATGTTTTTCCATACAAAATGCTTAACGTCGGAATCTCGAATATGTGTTAGTGCCTCCGCTTCGACCCATTTTATGAAATAATCCGTCGCAACAATTAGGAATCGCCAGTTGCCTGGGGCCCGTGGTAATGGACCAACGATATCAAACCTCCATTGAGCAAACGGCCAAGAACTAGTAATAGAATTTAACTCCTCGGCAGGCAGATGAGTTAAGGGTGAAAACTTCTGGCATTGCTCACATTTCTTAACATAACACTCGGGGTCGGTTCGCATGGTCGACCAATAGTACCCTTGCGATACGGCACGATGGGCCAGAGAACATCCGCCCGAATGGGCACCACAACTGCCTTTATGTATTTTAGACAAAAGTTCATCGACTTTATCCAGGTGAACACATTCTAAGTACAGCCCAGAGAGAGATTTTTTGTAGAGCTTCCCCTGCGGATCCAAGTAGTATCAAAGGGCTTTGTTTCGCAGTTTGTGCGCTTCTTTTTTATCTATCGGGAGATACTATGAAGATAGGAATGCAGCAATAGGGTCCATCTAGCTTGGACCCGGTTCGATAATGTTGACCTAAACTGATTCTGAAGAGGCAATGCTCGGCTCAGGGACGAACCCTACTTCGATTGTCTGCTTAATTTCTGAGTTGATAGTAGAGGCTAAGCAAGTCAGGGTGTCTGCATGCGTGTTCTGATCCCGAGTTATTTGATTCAGTTCGTGGTGATCAAATTTTGCGAGCAAAGAATTCGCCGTTTTCATATAGGCTGCCATGCGGTCATTTTTGGCGGCATATTCCCCTTTCAACTGGTTGATTACTAGCTTTGAGTCACAAAAAACAAGCAGACGCCTCGCATCGAGGTGAAGTGCATTTTGCAGGCCGATTAACAGTGCTTCATATTCGGCCTCATTGTTCGATGCGTCGAAGCCCAATTTGACGGCCTGTTCGATTATTGCCCCTTCAGGGGTCATGATTACTACGACCGCCCTACTGCCACGCTGGTTGGATGATCCGTCGCAATACATCTGCCAAACATCGCCAACATACATTCTCCAGTTGGGCTTAGTCTGTACTTGGTCAGACTTAAAGTCGGCAAGGGATCCTGTGAATTCGGCTACAAAGTCGGCAAGCACTTGCCCTTTGATGAAAGTTCTGGGCATAAACTGGATATCATACTGGCTGAGTTCAAGAGCCCATTTCGAAACACACCCCGACGCTTCTACGCTGCGGAGCGCTGACCGGAGGGGATATTCCATTGGTACCCCAATGGTATACCCCTGAAAGTAGTGCATCAGCTTTCTTGCAGCTATGATGAGAGCAAGGATAAGCTTTTCTAATGGAAGGTAACGTGTTTTGGCGTCGGCCATAGCTTTGCTCACATAATAAACTGGTCGCTGCTCCCCAAGTTCTTCCCTTAACAGTACGGCGCTGACCGCCCGGTCAGATACTGCCAAATACAAAATGGGCGGATCGCTGGCCACAGGTGTTGCCAAGAGTGGTACTCATCGAAGATAAGACTTCAAGCCGTCCCAAGCGGCCTGGCACTTGGGGGTCCAATCAAATGCTCTGTCTTGTTGAAGTGTGTGAAAAAATTGTCAGCAGCGATCTATGGAACGACTGATAAACTTGTTGAGCGCGGCGGCCATTCCCATTAGCTTCTGAACCTCTTTGACTGACTGAGGGGATCCAAGCTCTAGAATTGCCGTGATTTGCCTCGGATTGGCTTCGATTCCATGGTGGTTAACGATGTAGCCAAGGAATTTGTCGGATCTGATGCCGAATGCTTACTTAGAAGCGTTCAATTTTATCTTGTATTTTCGAAGGATGCCGAATGTCTCTGAAAAATTGGCTAGATGGGAGTGCTTTTCCTTGGATTTGATCACCATATCATCAATGTATACTTCCATGGTACGGCCAAGTTGTTCCTTGAACATGGCAGTCACTAGTCTTTGATAAGTTGCCCCGGCATTCTTCAACCCAAAGGGCATGACCTTATAGCAATAGGTTCCTCTTGGGGTGAGGCATGCGGTTTTTTCTTGATCCTCCGGATGCATGGCAATTTGATGATAGCCCCTGTAGGCATCCAAGAAGCTCATGCGTTGATGATGTGCCATTGTATCTACAAGTTGGTCTATTCTAGGCAGGGGAAAATAGTCCTTGGGACAAGCTCTGTTCAAGTCCATGAAATCCACACAGACACGCCAAGAGCCATTCTTCTTCTTTACAACCACAGTATTGGACAACCATGTAGAATAGGTTACTTCACGAACCGCCCTGGCGTCAAGTAACCGATCTACTTCTTCAACAACAACCGAAGTATGCTCCGCGGATGACCGCCTACTTTTCTGAATAATTGGCTTACATTTCAGATCGATGTTCAAGCGGTGTTAGGCCATTGATGGATCCACTCCTGGCATCTCATATGGGGACCATACAAATACATCAATATTGCCGAGTAAAAAGGATACCAACTCCTGCCTTTCGACTTTATCCAAGGAAGCGCCGATCATGAAGAACTTGTCAGGACTTCTGTCAATTTCGATCCGATACAGGGCGTCAATTACTTTTTCACTTGGGATCCTCTCAATGTCTTCAAGGCTCTCCCTATCCGATACCTCAATTGAATGCACTTCCAGTTCCCTTGGTCTCTTTGCAGCTAGAAGATAGCATGCCTGCACCGATTTCTAAGAGCCGCGAATTTGTTCGATACTGTATTCAATCAAAAACCGAAGTAGTTGGTGGTAAGTGCTTGGCACGGCTTGCATCGTATGTAACCAAGTTCTACCCATGATAAGATTATACGGCGAAGGAAGCTTGACCACAAGAAATTCTACGTCTACTGATCTGGTGCCGGCCCGTACTGGTAGTGTGATTTTTCCCAAAGGATACTCTGGGTTAGCATTGAAGCCAAATAACGAGTAATCAGCCGGAGACAAGTCCGAATCGGTAAAACCAAGTTTGACGAAAGTTTTGTAATACATTATTTCCGAAGTGCTGCCATGGTCAACGAGAACACGCTCAATGGTGAATCTGTTTACCCGTAGCTCGATGACGAGGGGATCAGTGTGGAGGCAGGTCACTCTAACTAAATCACTGTCATCGCAACTAATCCTTCCAGTGTCATGGGGCCGTTTCGCTGGTGTCATTGGGCTATTTGGGCTAGACAACAACTGGATTGTATGCACCTCGGGTGGCGCCGACAAGCTGTATATCATATGAATTACACCAAGAGGAGGTGACTCCGACCGTTGAGCTACTATATTCGTTGAATTGTTCTTTCGGACGTATTGCATAAGACGGCCATCTTGCACCAATTCTTCAAGGTGATCTTTTAATGCATAACAATTATCGGTGTTGTGACCATGGTCTTTATGATACTCACATCATTTATCCTGTCTTTTCGCATCGGGAGGTCCCATCACCTTGGGCAGCCACTTGAAGAACGGAAGGTGCTGTACTTTCGACAGAATCTTATTGATCGGCTCTATTAACTCCGTGTATTTCTTACGTGAATGCCTTGTGCGTCTACTATCCACTTGATACTGTTCATTAGCTCAATGTGAACATTGGTCGTTTGATCGGCGCGAGTCAAGCCTTTTGTCTCGTTTAGGTCGACTCCGCTGTTTGGGGCTTCTTAATGGCACGGCGCTAATCAGCTGAACAATTCCCGACGTGCCCGTCTCAACGGCTTTACGTCCAGCCTTGACTCACAGGGCGTCATCTTCCACTTTGCAGTATTCTTCGACCTTCTTCATTAACGCCCAGACGGTTTTGGAGGGCCACCTGGTTAATGAACTGCGGAAGGGGCTATCAGGATGCAATCCCATCTTAAAGGCGGTAATGGCCATGGAATCATTGCAAGCATCATCTACCAGATTAAAGCACTCCCAATAGCGGGCCTAGTATTCACGAAGAGTTTCTTCCGGTCTAATTTGCATGGCCAAAAGAGAATCGGCTTGCTTCGGTTGGATCTCATTAGTGATGAATCTCGCACCTAAATGACTTTTGGAGTTGGTGGAAGCTCTTAATTGATGCCGGCTCCAGTTTATAGTACCACCTCATGGCTAGTGGTCCCAGACTGTTTGAAAATATTCGACACATGAGGGCTTCGTCGTCAGCATGGAGCGTCATCGTTGCTTGTAATGACGAATGTGATCAGTGGGGTCTGATTTTTCGTCGTAGAGGGTGAACGACGGTGCCTTGAACTTTTTGAGTAGCACAGCCTTTGCAATTCATCGCACAAATGGGTCATGTTTATCTTCCTCATCCGAATCATCACTTCTCCATTGTTTATGCCGTGCATATGGACTTCTTTCAGATGAGCTGGATACATCAGCGCACCCTTTCTTTCTGGGCTCCAGGGATGGTGAGTCTGAATCACTGTCATTATTGCGTTTCTGAAGTCGACGTTCGCAACCATCCTTCTTTCTCAAAGGTCAAACCCAGTCTTGGCATGTGGCTTGTTAGGATTTCGCCACCTCCAAGGCCAAATCCTGGCGTAGACGCTCATTCTCAACCATCATGTTCTCTAACTGCTGTTCATTTTGCTTTGCTTGATCTATAATCGTCTGTATTGTCTCATGCATTGAAGTTGAGGGTGAGGTCTGTGCTACTGAATCAAAGTTCATGGCACATCGCACAGTGATATTCTCCGGTCCCAGCATGTTTCTTAGAGTGAGGTCGTCTCTTGGTGTAGTTTCGTCAATGACTATCGTAGGATCTTCTGTGACACTCGCCATGAATATGCTTGAATATTCCCACAGACGGCACCAATTGTAGAGAAGTAGGTTTGGAAATACTCTTGGATCCTGAAGGACGTCCCTGATCCTTTGATCGGCACCTGAAAAAGGGATTGACACTCCGGTCACGGGTACCGGAATTAGCACTCCGACGGACAAGTTAGTATAGGCCTCTTGTTTGCTTGAGTCTTAAGTTTTTTGGGTCTATTTTTACATACCTTTCTTTGGTTGATGTTCCTCTATTTATATTTGATTTTGGGCCCTAGGGTCGGGCCCACTCTTAATCCATCGCGTGATTGCTCATTCGGCCCTTTCTGTCATATGCCAATTCCCACTCGGCTTTGTGTTCAGGTGGTTCTATGGCCGATTAGTCTATTCAACTTTGAGATCGTACAAGACAGAGTCGAATATAATATATATCCTGATTATCGTCAGACGTTATTCGGCTTCCATACATGTACTGATATTCGGCTCCCACAAAACTAATTTCCCATCCATGTGCATTAAACATTATTGCTTATTTAATACATTGAAAATGTATATGATTTTGAGAAAAATGGGTAAACGTTTGAAAGAGGCTTGTATCACCAAATCAAGTTGGCCTAAGTGTCCAGGGTGAAAGTCCTGAAAAACGCGCATATACATGGGTGTTGGTTCTCGTGGACGAAATATCCGTAAAATGGCAATATTAGTATTTGTATAGGCTACGTTTATATGGGTGTCGTTTGACGGTTTCTTGTGGACGAAATATCCATAAAAGGTTGTATTGGTTTGAGATCTCCCCCTGTTTTCTATGGTAAAGGGCATGATTTTGAGAATTATGATATAAACTTGGCATGGCATGGTTTTGGAAGGAAATGTAAAACGTTTTGGCATGGGCATTACATATGCATTCACTTTATGTCATCGTCAAGATTTGTACATTGTGTTGTAGTATTTCTACTAGACTTTGGCTCATCCTATGTGGGAAAACCATTTTCAGGTACTAGTAATATGCCTCCGCGAAGGATTTAGGTTGGGAGGACTATGGAGGTGAAGGCTCATTGTGGATATCTTGTATGTAAATTTTGTTCAAGCCTAGGGCTTTATTTGTATTGAGCTTGAGACTCGCTTTTGATGTACCCAAGCATTGACTTGGAAAGATATAAATCATTAGGGCATATGGTTATTTGTTTAGCTTTCATTTCTTTTCACTATCTTGCAACACATGCTATAAATTTAGGATGTACTGTTTATAAATATATATCGTATGTGTCACTCTTTTATATATCAAACTCTGATTAATGGAAGCTCATCATTCTATTTATGTTGCTATTTATTAGTTGTTACGAGATAGGTATATTGTGTTTATTTCGCGGCGTTACAATAATGTTTGATTCTTCTCCTATAATCATAATTTCTAATATCTTCCTCAATTTGTTGTCTAGTAAAATTTCTAAAATCTAGGTGGTTCGGATTTATTAGAGTAGATGAACTGGCTTCGTCTAGTTTGACGACGGCCATTCTCTGTTATCATTATTTGTTTATTCATATTTTTCTAAGATATTATTTTCTTTTTTGATGTCACAATTTTTCATTAGTAGCTCTAATTCTTCAAGAGGAATGTATTCCATTTCCTTTAAACTGATTAATCCCAATTGATTATAAAGATCTTCTTTCTACTATTATTTATTTCTTCTAAGACATACTTATCCATTTTATCTAATTAATCGGCTATTTCAAATATTATTTTATATTTAAATTATTTTTTTTTTCATTTTCTGCCTTTACTTCTAATTCTTCTAAGCTATAGTTACTTGGATCCATTTTTTCGTTTTTCAGGTGATATTAATTCAAAAGGTTCTTTCGGAGAGTTCCCCCCTAAAGGATAATGGTAAATATTTTTGGTATTTTTTTTGATGATTTTCTATAATAGCTACTTACTTGCCTTTATTTGATTATAGATGTCTAACTTCGTTTACAATTTCTAGTTGATTATCCTTAGGATTTTCGTTAAATTCTTTTAATAATCTAATTATGGTATTATTTTGTTCTATTATTATTTGTAATGCAGTAATATTGTTTAGATTATTTGATTCTACTTCTTCAGAATATCTAATGTTCATATATTAAGATTGGCAAAGCTGACAAACCAGGCTTTGATACCAATTCTTAACGCAGTTTAATTTAGTATTAATTCTTGTAAAAAATTTCGACTATGCTCTAAACTTGCTTTCTCTAAAGATATTTCTCTATTAAGTTTAGCAATTCTCTGGCTATATAATTTATTATAAATTATCTCGAAGCAATAGTAAGAGAGACTGTAATCTTTCTAACTTACCTTCTAATTCGGAAATGGTCGCTAGAGTATCATTAATTTATGCTCTAAGTCCTTCAATTAAAAACATGTAATTACCAATTATTAACTCACACACAATTATAATTTTTTTTTTTAAATTATATATTTTTTGTAATTTTTTCAGACTTTTAGGGTCAATTTATATTTTAAAAAGAATGATTGGAATTGTTGATGTGGCTTGAGATGAGTGAGTTATGCGTTCCACCTAGGATTTGGTCTTTGCTGAATTCGGTTGATCAATGTCTAATGTTCTAATACTCATTTAGTGTGCGAATAAATTTGCACATAGTAAAACTCTTATGCCTCCCAAGGTGTTTGATTTTCTCTCATTACCTAAAATAATAATAATTCAACCATAGGCAAAATTAAACCACAATAATAAGAATATCATTCCGATAATAAAATAAAATAAAATAAAATAAAAAAATAACGATATATAAATAGAAAATTTATACAAAATTTTCATACATGATGATACACCTTAATAGTGACATTTTACTTTAAAAATAAAAAATTTTGTTAATGAGTGCCCTAACGCCATATTAGTTTGGCTAATTAGGGGATGGGATTGAAGTGCTAATGAGGTAGGTTCCACATTGACTTGTTTGATAGCTTTATTATTAAGTGGCATTGCTACTCTACCTGAACTATTATTCGGAAAATGTCTCGTAGCTCAAATTTTGTGGCTCAAAAGTGGCTCAAATAGTCAAAACGACGTCGTTTTGGCCATTTTTATGTTGTTCTGTACTCAAAACGACGTCATTTTGGCCATTTGAGCCACTTTTGAGCCACAAAATTTGAGTTACGTAACATTGTCGCTATTATTCCCACACCACAAACAAATTAGTTTTCCCTCAAATGAGATGGGATTGAAAAATAAACCCCCAGGCTGAGACACTGAATACGCTTTTGCCTTGTTTTGGATTTTTTCTTCTTCAAAAGTTGTATTAGTTAATTTATTAAATAAGATGGATTAAAATATTTTTAATATTATTTTTTAAAATAATTTATTTTTGAAAGAAATATTTAATTTTTTAAATAAATACTAAAAAATTATTATTTTTTGTATGAATTTTTAAATGATTTTTACACAAAATTTATATTTATGAAAAATTTTAAAAATATTAATTTTATATATTAATACTATCTACGGTATTAATAACCCAGTTTCATTCAAACAAACACTCATTATCCTACATTTCCAACCTAATACCACTACACTAATTGTCTCCTTACTCAATCTCATCGTACTGTTAATCTCCTTTTATCCTATGAGGCGAAACAAACGAGGCCTAAGGGTTTTGTTAATGAGTACTACCCTTAGAGCATGTTTGATTACAAGGATTATAGTATAATATTAAAATTGTTAGTCCATAGACTCACAATCTCATGTTTGATTACAAATTTTATTAGTTGGATTATACGTACGATGGATATTCAATCCGACGAAATTGATAAATTCTTAATATTGAGAGGAGCTGAGAATCATAATTTCAAATATGAAAGGAAAAGAAAAAATGAATACATAATAAATGGTTATCTCTCTAATTCAGAGGATTATTAATCATTTCACTTTTAATCTTGTTAATCAAACAAAGTCTTAAGACACTTGATAAGAAGTTTAAAGTACTTGAACATAATGCATGAGAGTGCATGAAACATGTAATATGTAATCAATTTAAACATTGTTAACCAATGTCTTTAAGACACTCGTTAACCAAACCCTAAAACAAAACACTCATAAAGATGACTTATATTTCTAATATTTCATACATAATGATGTGACTTAATGAGAGTCTAGATTTGTTAAAGTTGAAGATCTCAACTTCATTGTGAAGTTGATTCATTATCAGATTAACTTGGACTCACTTTGGTGATTTAAACCATTCATTTTATATAACTATTAATAAAATCCATACAAAAGATCAAGTTGATCCCACATTAATTGTCATACTATTATATCATTTTTATTTATACGATCTATATGTTTTTAAGAATAGACCATCCATCTGTTATAATATATGTGAGTTGATTATGTAATTAGTTATGTCTAACCAACCTAATTTTTTGCTTGCATGTTTTTTTTTTTTAACTTGTCTAACCAACCTAATGGTTCTAATTATTAACATGAGTACATATTAGTCCTATATTACTCTAACTTTACTTGTGAAATTAAGATGTTCAACATTAGCAAATATGAACTCGACATAATGGTGGCCTTCCACTTGAAAAGAAAATACCCATGAAGATAATTTATATTTACAACAATGCAACTACCATATCATTCTTACTGTATTTTTTGTATCAATTTTATGTATGGATAATTTTTTGAAAAAATGACAAATCCACCCCCTAAAGTTTGCTTAAAATATAGATTTCCTCTTCAATTTTGAAAATTACATCTTGCCCCTTTACGTTTCTAATCTCATAATAAATGACTCATTTTATTAATAAATTATCAAGTCAATAAAAAAATTTTAATGATGTCAGAAATATATTTTAATAACGATTCAAGTAATTTTCGTTTTGTATAGGAGAGTGGTTAGAAATTTCATTTCTTCTGTTAATTTTGTTAAATAAAAAATTATAGCAAGAGGTATTTATAATTTTCAAAATTACATAATGCAATATGTATTTTAAGCAAATCTTAAGGGTTCGTTTGGGAAGTGAGTTGGTTTTTTGACTTTTTAACTTTTTTTCTATTTTAGCCTGGGGCTAAAAAGCCTCATTTGGGAATGGCTTTTTTGACTTTTTGTGAGTGAAAAAAATGTAATGATTATGGGTTTGATGTGATGTTTTGTCTTATTGGCTAAAAAGTCTATTTTGTCTTTTTGTAGCTAAAATAACCCCAAACCTAACCCAAACCATCTTCCCAAATAGAGGCTATTGGAGAAGGCTGCTCTCCAATCCAAATCAGACCAGAAGGTGTTATTGGGCCTTTGTGGGCCTACCAAGGAACCTGCATTGATAATCTGAATCGTTCAATGGGTAGGGCTCGTCAAGTATTTTATTCCTGCAAAAAATTACATTGATTATATATCAATATCCACTTGATCAAATCACATTTGTCAATGGTAAGTATAATTTTTAAAATAATTATTGATACAAATGTGATTTGATCAAGTGACTATTGATATTCAAACAATGTGATTTTTTATAGGGATAAAGTACTTGACAAGTTTGACATATTAAACGGTTTAGATTATTGATGTGGGTTTCGTGGTGGGCCCACGGAGGCCCAACAACTCTCTTTAGAGAATCCTCTCTCGTTTGTATTCTATCGCAAATTTTTTCTAGAGTAATGCTATAGACCCACATATTTATACCCACAAATTCACCTACAATGATATGATATGAGAATTGGGTCCACCATTGTTAGGCGTGTAACAAATAAAAAATTAATACATATCTTGCTATATCATTGTGAGTATTTTTTTAGGATTTTAAACATTTTTCTTTTTCCTAAAATAAAGTAACAACAGCACTTTTTGATGGGACGAGGAATGAAATGATCTCAGTGGATGAGGGCCTTAAGTTGGGCCGCCAGAATTAGAAGCCTTACAAATTGTGACGGGCTCAATTGACATGAGAGGAGTCAATTTATTCTTGTTGCCTTGTTCTTATATGGGCAAATTATTTGTAAGTCTTTTTTGAATAGGTGTATTCTATTTAACTCCAAAATATTTTGAATAGATTCAAAAGTTTTGCGTGTCTTTTTTTTTTCTTCTTGTTTTTGATATTTGGCAGCCATGACTTCCTTATTTTCTTTCTCTTTCTATACACAGTCACCGGCAACCGACAACCATCATTGATTATGTTTCACCGGCAACCATCAACCACAGGGTCCTTATTTTGATCAATTCAGATCTATTCAAATATGAGTTTCCAGCAAATGAGATGAGTAGATGAGTTTCAAGTGAAGAAGATGAGTTTCCAACGAAGGAGATAAGTAGATCTACTCAAATCTGAGTAGATCTACATCAGAACCAGTTAGATCTAAACAAAAAATAGTTGCTGGAGTACAATCATTTATCTCTCTATGTTTGTTTCTCTCATTCTATCTCTTAGTTTCCCTACTTTTTCTCTTCTACACACTTCTCTTTTCCTGTTTTAATGAAGAAAATTTTCAAGTTATGGACCATTTTTTTTTTTTAATTTTAGTTACAGGCGTTGAAAACTATAAAATTTTTTAGTTTCAATTTTTTTTGGTTACTAAAATGAATCATACTTTAAAACTACAAAATTTGTGTAAACTATAAAATTTTGTAGTTTCATAACATACTTTCAAACTATAAAATTTTACAATTTCATAACATGTTTTTACTGCAAAATTTTGTAGTTTCATAACATGTTTTCCAGTTTGATTAATAAGGAGAAATACTTAATAAAATCATACTTTAAAGGGGATTTTTGTGTAGGGTCCTTGGTATTAAGATTTTATAACATAAAGGACATCCAACATTTTCATAATATCTAAAGTCCCTCAACATCAATCTAGAGAAAATTTTATCCAAAGAATTTCTCTAGAATTCCTAGAGAAATTAGGTATTTCTCTGGACTTCCCAGAGAATTTCTAGAAAGGCCAAAGAATTTCTCTGGATTCCAGTCTAAAGATTTTCTCAGGATTTCCAAAGAATTTCTTTGGTTTTCGCAAGAATTTCTCTGGGTTCAAATCACAAAATTTCTCTGCCTTCCCAATATCGATGTGCAATACACAAATTGATCACCCAAATAAGCAATAACAACAACCAATATATATAGAGAAAGGGAGACTCATTGAAAGGAGAATTTCTCTGGGTTCAAACCAGAGAAATCTAGAGAAAATTGAAATTTCTCTAGCTTGTTCACAAATTTCTTTGTGTTTGTTCACAATTTTAAACCAGGAAAAATTGTTTTAACCAAACTAGAGAAATTTTAGCACAATGATTTTCATTGGCCAAACTAGAACTTCATCACAAATATGGGTGAATTTTGTTCCATCATCTAGCTTGTTTTTCTACTAAAAATGCCTCCAAATTAGCTTGCTATTTCACTAGAAATCTATAGAGTTCATAAACTACAAATCAATTGTTTGAAATAGATGAACAATCCATAACAGGTTCAATGAATGAAATCAAGAATCAGATGCAAAAATCAAAAAACTAAATTAGTAAAGAAGCTCAACACCCTGATTAAAATTAGAGAACCTAATTAGAAGAAACATAATCAACAACAGAATTTAAAGAAAGCTAATCCTAAAAGCCAAGAACAAGAAAAACCAGGATTATAGTTTGGATAGGGAAAAAATAGAGGGATGAAAGAAACCCAATTACTTGTAGAGAAGTGTGAGATGAAATAAGAGAGAGTAAGATACGACAAAGGAAAGGGCATATAATCAGATTTGAAATCCAGAGTACCTGCGAATTCGACTCAAGAACTTGAGTCTAGGTCACAATTGTGTTGATTCCATAAGCTGCAAATGGCCACTTCGACTTCACGAAGGCTTGTTTCTTGCGATGGGCCTCTTTGTCGTCTTTAGTGTTGTTGTAAGAGGTGCTGAGGTTGATACAAGTGCATCGCTCGAGAGAGACGAAGAACACTAAAGTCACACTCGTCCCCACCCAGATCAAATATTTAGGGACCTTAGACTATAAAAAGAAATATTGTGAATCCCTCTCATTACTACAAGTTGGAGAGGGATGCTAGACCAAATTTCCCTAAAATATATTGAGTAAGAGTTTGTAGGAAAAGATTGGAATGAAGAAAAAAGAGCAAGAGAACGGATTAAATAATATAGAAATATGTAATATGAAATATATAAAATATATATGTGTGTGTGTGTGTGTGTGTGAATTTTCATACTACTATTATCAAATAGGACAAAATAAACGGAATTTTTTTTTTAAGATCCCTAGTATTAAGATTTTATAGCATAAGGACACTCAATATTTTCATAATGTTTAAGGTCCCTCAATATCGATCCAAAGAAAATTCGATCCAGAGAATTTCTTTGGACGAATTTTCTCTAGACTTCACAGAGAAATTCAGGTTCACAGAGAATTTCTCTACATAAATTTTCTTTGGACTTCACAGAGAAATTCTGGTTCACAAAGAATTTCTCTGGTTGAATTTTCTCTAGACTTCACAAAGAAATTCTGGTTCATAAGGCTTCATTATTATTGAGAATTTCTCTGGACTATAAATTTGAATTATTGAGCATTTCTCTAGACTAGAAATATGTAATTTATTGCAGGGTATTCACAAGGCTTCAAAATTTCTCTTCTTTGTTCTTACCTGATCCAGAGAAAATTCAAAGCACCTTAGAGAAATTCAAAATTTCTTTGCTTTGTTCTTACTTGATCCAAAGAAAATTCAACCCAGTCCAGAGAAATTCAAACTTTCTCTACTTTGTTCTTACTTGATCTAGAGAAAATTTAAACCACTCCAGAGAAATTCTTTCTCTAGAGAAGTTCTTTGATAGCCTTCATCATCATCATCTTCTTTCTACATCAAATAAGCAACTGTAGCAGTACCATAAAAGCCATAGAAGCAACAGCACTTTGATAGCATCAACACAAATACATAACAAGACAAATGATTAACTGGAGGTAGCATGAGGCAATAACAATATCAACTCCACCCATCAATGGCTCGATTTGACCCTCCTAGAATAAGCTGGACAACAAGTAGATACAACAATTGCAAACTAGCCACCTATGATCTCACTTGAGTCAACAACAGCTAAAAGAAAAGAGAAAAAAAAAAAAAAAAAACACAGCTGTGGACATCCCCGAACGTCCCGGGAGGGAAAATCCCATTTTGTTCATTTGGGCTCACTACAGTTCAGGACTCAATGTCACGGTCCTGTATCTAATCTCACAGAGTGCAATGCAAGACCGATGAATCATCAAAGAGTCCAAATCCGGAAAATCAATTTTTTTTTTAAAACAGATTTTTTTTTAAAGAAGTGCCAAACATGGATTGCTTTGTCAGATACAAAATCGCCACCTAAATATTTTTAATGGGGGAATTTAGGAAACCCTGACTCGGTGCCAAAGGCCACGTGTCCGTCATCACCAAAGGTGCCTCGGCTCGGGAACTTGGGTACGATTGGGGAAGGTCAGCTATGAGCACCCCCTCTCGCCCGATCCGAAGATCGGCCTCTACTAACCATGATATGTGATTTTGAAAACTTTATGTGTTCTTATTCCAATTAATTAGCTAGAATTACTATGTGATGCGCACAGCAAGACAAGTATAGACTAGATCGCCTAATTTGGAACAAAGCATTGCATATCCGTTTATTTGGAAATGTTTTGAAATCTGCTACTCGCAAGTAGGCTAAAATACGGATTTCAATTAATTACTCCAATTCAAGCAATCTACCCTTCACCTACAGGTATTCAGGCAGTTTATCACATAAGCATATAGCCACATAGTAAGCATGCTGTCATGTTAACATTCACACTCATGTGAGATGCTAAAGCATAAATACTTACAGTGTACTCCGTGCCAAAACAGTAAACTAGTTAGCAAACATGCCTGATCCAAGTCCATATTGAGTGCCTAATGCATCGCATACAAAATGCAATCTAGAATAGGCTCGGCTAATCTAAGATGGCATATGAAATGTGACAAGTAACACGTATTTCAAGTTAGATTTGGAATACTTATGCAGTTAGTATGATGCGTCGAGCCCGGTGCATGCAATACAGATGGATGAATGCACGCATGCATAGCATAAGGTATGCTAAATTAAACATGTCCTAATACTAACCATCAAAAGCAGTTAAATAAAAGGGAGAAAGAAATAGGGTTGGAAGATATGCACACACGCACGCACGCACATTTATTACAATTGTGCCCTCGCTCGGAGGGTCCGAATAAATAATACAAGCCACCTAATTAACTAACTCACAAGCTAATTAATTATTACATAACCAAATGAACAACTAGCTACAACTAATTATTACACAACTTAATTAATTAACAAATTAATTATTACAAATAAATGAATGCTAACTGACTAGCAAGTAGGGAAAGCAGTAAACGGTGCTATTCCAGCTCTGTTTGAAGAAGGGAGGCATGCATGCTCACTTCGGTTCGTCGCCTCGAAACACCTTCCGATTGCTCTTTAGAGGCTCTGTTTGCAGGGTGTCTTCCAGTGCTTGTTGCTGAAACTTACCAAAACACTGCAGGGGAAGTCACCAGTGGCCTGCCGGCCATGGAGGGAGATCTGCCGGCCAGAGATGGTCCATTTCTGGCCAAGGGTGGCACTGCTTGCCACCATCAATGGCAAGCCCGATACCATGGTGTGTGACACCAAATTGCAACGAAGCACAAAATAGAGAGAAGGAAGGGTCTCCCAAGGGCATGTATGCACCATGGCACTCCAAATCACCTCAAAACATCAAGAGAAAGGCCAAGTCGGATCCACGACCATCAATCACGCATCCCGATGCATGATGGCCAAAGATCTAACTTGTGCAAATCAATATGAAAATGAATGCACAAATAAAGCAAGTAAAGCCTAGAACTCTATCATGAATCATCAAGAGCTTCGGCGACCGAGAATTGAGACGCGTTCCATCACTCGAAGTATGAAACGTCCCTCGTTCCTCATGCTCGGATTAACACTTAATCCAAGCAACAATGCAACAAATAAGGATGGCATGACATGCAATATGACTTAAGTGTGCAAACATGCAACTAACTCAAGCATGTAACAAGCATATAAGCATGATGTGAGGTAACAACCTTGGACAACATGGCAAAATGCAACATGATCATGCAAGCATGCAAGGCATGCGAAGGTAAACAAGTATGCAACAACATATGAAATGAAACAAGCATGTGACAACATGGTAAGATAGGCTTACACCAAATATGGACGACTCTCAACTAGGTCCAAATCAGTAGCCAAAGTGATGGAATTGAGCCACACAACATACTCAAGCATGCAAAATGCGAAAGGTTCAACAAAGGGGCCTAAAAGGGGCAACTCTCAAAAGTGCCTAAGAAGTGACAAATGTGCAAGTGTAACAACACTATATGCACTGAAATGAGATGATAAATGATGCCAAATCATTTAAATAGCTCAAAGATAGCATGCGTGAATCACCGAAACATGAAGCTTGCAAGGCCAATTACACTACAGCTATACAAAGCATGAAGCATATGGCAAGGGCAACCCAAAACAGTCCTAGTACGTACTAATATGAGACTAAAACATGCATGGAAGTGAGCTAAAGCAAACTAGCATACAATGCTAAAACATAGAACATGCAAGGCTACAAAAGAGGCAATGCACTACACCTATGAGAACCAATCATGGCATGACTTGGACAACCAAAAACAGAGTTACATCATGGTATATTAGAACCCAAAATGCACTGAAATTATGAGCCAAAGGCTTAGGCTAAGTGGCATGCACAAAAGTCCACTCTTGAGACATAAAGCACAAGCTATACAAAGCATTCAAGGCATGTCAAATGCAAGTGTGTGACAACATTTCATAGATTGAAATAGCATGTGGAATGAGGGCAAGACATGCAAACATCACATGTATGACATGATAGAGACCTCAAAACCCAAGACTAGCCTAAGCATTTACACTATAGCTATACAAAGCATGCATTATTTGACTATGAAGCACAAAGACAAAACCAAGCCAGCCCCAAAACATGAACATTTCTAGTTCAACGCATGGCCAAAAGGTGCTCAATATGATTTAATTGTAGACATGGATATTATGTTAGTTTAAAATATGAGTTTGTTAATAGATTTTTAACTTTACAAATAAAAATTATAGGAATAAACATACATGAAACAACCTATTCGCTAAGAATATTTTGGAAAATAATATATAAGTTAGACAATACAATAAATCCAAAAATGCAACATAGAATAACAAAGACAAATAAATTCGAACCAATAAATGGAATATCCATTGATAGAATTGTGCCTAAAAGAACAAATCCTAATGAAATCAAATTAAAACGAGGATGTATTATGCAAATGATCCCTGTAGTTTACACGATGTGTCAATTTGGTCCCTATTATTTTACTTTGCTCAATTTTTTCCCTTAATTTAACGGATTGTGTCATATTGGTTTAATAAATAACGGGCGTTAGGTTTGGTGGATGGAAAGTCGTCACGTGCATAAATGATGTGTCAATTTGGTCCTTGTAGTTTACACAATGTATCAATTTGGTCCCTGTTGTTTTAATTTGCTCGATTTTGACAAGGACCAAATTGACACATCGTTTAAGTTTCCGTCCACCAAACCTAACAGTTGTTATTTATTGGACCAATATAACACAATTCGTTAAATTAAGGAGCAAAATCGAGCAAATTAAAACAATAGGGACCAAATTGACACATCGTGTAAACTACAGGGACCATTTGAATAATTTACCCTTAAAACAAGATTAAATAACAAACTTTAATAATCCAAAGGGTATTACAAAAAGATAAAGTATAATAAAAATTGATAATGAAGGAAATATTAAAATAGAAGCTCCAGGTGTGCCTAAGTCTAAAAATAATGAAGATAATGATAATATAAGTTCTAGTACTCATCTAATGGACAATATACCTATAATACCTAAAAGACAATCAATTTACAATTCTAGTATACTATCAGAAAGAAATTCAACGAGCAGAAAAATAGTAGGTTATAGAACTACTAGTGTGTCAGTGTATGAAGATGAAAATTTAATGGCATGGACTAAAGAAGATAAGAAGAGGCACAAAAAGAATATGATGAATTTGTCAATAGGTATAACAAGAAAAAAGATGAGTAAAATAAAATGTCAATTGCGCACACAAAAGTAAATTGTATTCCTATTACAATATGTATTGAAGGATTTAATAAGTATGAATTTTGTGCATATTTAGATTGTGGTTGTTCTGTATGCTTTGGAAAAAGGAAACTATTTCCCAAGTATATGTGAATTAAGCAAAATCAACCGTTAATAGTTAGAATAGCAAATCACAGTACAATGATTCATAAAAGAAGTCATAAAAAGTTTAGTAGTCAAAATCCAGTTGGTACGTTTTGTCATTCCAAAATTATGGGCAATTGATCAACTATCACATGATTTAATCATAGGAAATAATTTCCAACAATTATATAAACCTTGTACACAAACCTTACGTTCTGTTATATTTACAATAAATAATCAACAAGTCAAATTTCAAAAGTTAAAAAATATTGTCACACATCAAAATATTGACTTCGTTGACAGCAAACGTGGTAAGGAAGTATTAATCTCTCCAACCGATCATGAAACTACATTAATTATTAACGAGCTTAGCATAAAAGAACTCACTATTATATAAGAAATTCAAAAAGAACAAAAGAAAGATGCAAATAATTATATGGCAATAATCCCCTAAGGTATTTGTTGGAAATTTTGGGTTTATAGGCTTATTTTGGGCCAACTTTGAGCCCAAATTTAAGTGGGGCCCACAGATCTTTTGAGGTGGGTCCAAATGGTGACGTGTTCCTTGCCATATAGTAAGTCACACAGTGAAGACGGTTCGTCAAAACCATTTATGGGTGAATGGGAAGTTGACGTCATTTTCGATTTCATGAAATAGGAAGTTGAAGAGTCAAATGTGGCTTACCTTGTTTTGGTTGTCCCACATAGAAATAATAGGAGAGCTTGTATAAGTATATAAGCTCTAGGTTGACTCACTTGGGATGGGCCCCAAGGGGCACCCCAAGTTTTGTAAGGAGGGGAGTTATGGACAAAGTAGGCTTGATCAAAATCAACCGCGCTTGTACCGCAAGGCAAGGCGTGGGTGTGGGTCAAGTTGGGTCCTATCTTTAATTTTTTGGACAAAATTTGTTTGAATTTTTTCAAATTCTTGCGGGAAGCATGTGGATTTCTTTTGTCACAATTATATCTTAAATGGGCTTGATAATACATTGTACAATGTTTATAGCCCTATCAAGACAGCAAAAGAATTATGGGAGTCGTTAGAGAAAAAATACAAAACAGAAGATGCTGGCTCGAAGAAATTCGTGGTGGGAAAATTTCCAGATTTTGTAATGGTTGATTCAAAAACTGTAATCAGCCAAGTTCAGGATCTCCAACTCATTCTGCAACATATTCATGCAGAAGGCATGTCACTAAATGAGTCCTTCCAAGTTGTTGCCCTAATTGAAAATTTATTACAAGGCTGGAACAAATTCAAGAACTATCTCAAACACAAGCGCAAAGAAATGACTTTAGAGGAATTGATTATGCATTTGAAGATTGAGACAAACAACCGAACTTATGAGAAGAGGGTTGGAAAGCATCCTATGGAGTCAAAGGCTAATGTGGTGGAATATGCACCAAAAGCAAAGAAACTGAAATTTACCAGAGAAAGTTCCTCACAAGGCTCTAAGGGAAGGAACACCAAGAAAATCAAGTTTAATGGCAAATGCTACATCTATGACAAAAAGGGACACCGGCCAAAGATTGTCATAGCAAACGCAAAGGTAAAGGAAGTTCAAGTACGAAACTTGCTCAAGCCAATGTGTAACACTTTGTACTTCTTGTTGACACTATTTTTATTATTGGATCCTTTTTGGTTCATATTGGGATATTGATTGAGGTGGTATCATAATGGTAAAGTAAGATTGAACCAAAAACATTGATTCAGATAATTTTCCTACGAGTATTCTTCATTCTTTTGCCATTTTCACTTTCCACACTTTGAATTTGGATATGAGGCTAGAAACTTTGGAAATCTTATTTTTGGGGCTTCAATTTGGACACAAGAGCGACTTAAAACGGAGTTCGGACGAGGGAGTTATGCCAATTTGAAATTTGAGTACCCGTGCTGGAAGCAAGTTTTCTTGAGCAAACTTTTGGTCGCTCAAGTGGTCTGCGCGAATTTCAAAGATTCTAGGAGCTTCTTTTCACAGCTCGAGGAGTCTATTCAATACCAGGCACTTTTAAATGAGTTTTTGGCCCAAAATCATTATTCTTTCTTCCTTTTTTCTCTCCCTCTCCTCCATATCCAAACCCTAGAGCTCCAAACACTTGATTTCTCCAATTTTTCCCTTAAATCCACTCTAGATTCTTCAAGAAAATATAAGAACAAGGCTAGTTCAATATATCTACCAATTATTTCATATTTTTGTTGAAATTTTAAGTGGGTTTCCATCTTAAACTCCATTCTTGAGGTAGGGGTATCTTTAACTTATTATATCTTTAATTTGAGAACCACATGTGGTAATTTCATTAGATATTCACCTTTGTAGATATATATATATATATATATGTATATATGTATACAAGTATGGATTATGTTTGCTAATAAATGATTTGGAAGGATGTGAGCAATAATTCAGGATTATGGATGAAATGATGTCTATTATTGAGGATTATGGTTGTTAATGATGAAAACTAGTCTCTAATTCATAAAAGAGTGAAAACCCCTAATTTTCTACAAACCCTAGTTTTGAAACTTGTTCAATAAAGAGAGGTTTTACTCAATTGATTTTTAAAACATGAAATTGGGCATGGTTATTCGACTTTGAGGTTGAAATGTGAATTATTGGGTTATTGTGATATCAATGTGTATGAATGGTTAGAAGAATAAAGAGGGGGTTTTGCCCAATAGGCCTCTAGAACCTAAAATTAAGTGTATTTATTTGACTTGGATGTTGAAAAGTTAGACTTTGAGACTTTTATATCAAAGCTGGAGATGATGATGGTTATGAATTAAAGAATCTTCCCATTGTTGACATGTGAATTATTGAATTGTTGTGCATTGAAATTATTTTAGGGGAAAATGAGAATTTACAAATTCATGCATCATATGCATTATTAAATTTCTTTTATACTACAATGATGATTTGAACGGTGGAAAGCTGAAATGGGGTAAATAGTCTATGAGTCCAGGTAGTGAGTCAGGTGGATTTGAGTTGTGTATTGTATTTGGTACCTGCGAGGGGAATCAAGGTGCCTAATTGCCCTGTCTACGCATATCGTCGGACAAATGTGGAAAAATGTTTTTGGGTGTCCACAAGCCTACCGTTTCAGGAGTCAGCAAATGTGAAAAATGTTTTTGGGTGTTCATGATCTTGTCATTTCAGGAGCCGGCAAATGTGAAAAAAACATAGTTTTTGGAAAATGGTTTTGGGTGTCCACGTCCCTACCATTTCTGGAATCGACAAATGCGGAAGGGAAAAATGTTTTTGGGTGCCCATCATCCAGCCCTTTTTGGAGCTGGCAAATGTGGGACTATTTTCAGTATACAAAATCTATATCTATGTATGTATTTTAAATTACAACTCTTACTTAGAATGTCATAGTATATTTATCACCCTTGTAAAAATCAGGAATTGCTAATTCAATCTTAACATTGCTCATTTCATTCTCATGCATAAAGGTATTTATACACATACATAATAAAATTTTCCAAATGTTTGCATAGCATGATCATGTATATTTCAATTAATTATATAATTTGTTAAATATACTTCCTACTGAGCATTCGCTCGCCCCAAGAAAACTAACCATTTTCCAGAAATGAAGTTGACGGGCCATCTAAATGATTTACCATGGAAAGCAATTTGGATGAAGCATGAATGATCACTTGTTTGATGTTTTGTGTTGAAGCCTTGGGGTTATTTTATATAACTTCTTAGCTTTTGAACTGTTTCATTTTAACCATGGTTGTAAACTGATTGTATTGAAATTTTTGTGAATAATTCAATAGGGAAGAAATGTTATGGAATTGTATTATTATTTCTTTATCTACTGTTTGTATCTATGTGGATTGAGATAGGCGAACAGGATTTGGGAGGTGTTTTCCCAAGGCGTTACAGATTGATATGAGAGCTAACCAAGTTTGAATACCTTGGGCTCATAGAAAGTGACGTTTGTCACCATAGGTTTACTAGGCTAGGACGGGGCGCTTATGTGCTTTGCATGCTTTGTGTGTTTATGTGGCTATGTGGGTATGGAGTTAAACTTCTAGGATACGACTTGTGCCTATTGTATTCATCAAAATCCTTCTAGAAAGGCACCTGATCAATGCTTTTTCCACTTGGAAATATTTGAGCGCCGTAGGACAAGTCGATATCTTAGAAGAGTGATCCATATGTGCTCTATGTGACTATGTGCTTATGTGGTTTGCTTTAGGTAGTGTAGATACATGTGTAGGTGTATGTCTAACTCATATACGACGTATGGGAATTTGTGCAAAGTATTAAACTATGAGTTGATTTTGTCTTTATGGTAAGGATGTTTTCCCCTAGGAAAAGAGGTAAGATAGACTGCAATAGCCAGACTGATGGGTCAATATGATTTAGAATTTACATTGGATCATAAGCTAAATGGTTTGTAGAATTATATGTGTAAGAGTGACCTTCAAATGGTGGAGACTATGATGCATAGTAAATGATTTGTCATTATGAGGAGTAGCTATTTCTGAAGTCTTACATCAAATTATGGAAGTGAGCTATATAGAGGATTTTAGAGGTAGAGCAGGTTTGAAATTAGACTAGTTATAGTAGTAAAGTGTTAAGACTTGAATGATAACTAGAGTGACTTAAAGTAAAATGTCTTATAGTGATTATGTCAAGTTAAGTAAAGCTAGTTCTAAATTTCTTTGGGATGGACTAAGTTAATTATGGTTGGATTGCTCTAATTGTTCGATTGATTATTCATGAGGATTGGGTGGATCTTAGGCCAATTATCTTGGTATGTAAATATGTGTGGTCTTAACATGAAAGAAATTGTAACAGTATCGTAAAAGGAAATATTTTGAAGTGCAAATTTCCTTGGAATAACAGAAGTTACTTATAGTCAGGTTGATTCACTTGCTTGATTGATCACTTGTGGGGTTAATGCTAGGCCTTACACCAATTATTGTGGTATGTATTTGGGGAATAAACGTGGTCTTGGAATGTTAGAAATTGTACAATGTAGTAAGGGATGTGTTTCTTAGGAAGTTTGTTTTATTTAGAATTTTTTTGTAAATCATAAGTGAACGAATTAGGTAAAGAATTTTAGAATAGATTGGAATGAGATTAAATTTGATTGGGATTGCGCCATTTGGTGGAATTTCTAGTAGTGAAGATGGTGGCTTGTGAGTAGACATTTTGGGATGTGTAGCCAAGTTTTGAACGTTTTCAAGTTTGGTGAAGTCAATTCTCTCAAAGTTGGTCGTTAATGTACTCAAGTGCAATATACGAATGTTTACGGATATGATGTGATTGGTGTCTCGGGAATTGTATTAGCAAACAAATGTGTTTAGAGAAATTTTTGAAATGATCTTGTGAAAATGTTGTGATTTTACAGAGATTATGATTAGGTGCCTTGAGATGGTTGATATGACTGTGATTTGAGTATTTTTATAGAGATTTATGTTTGATCCACCATGAGAGATTAACGTTAATTTTTGTAGTTACCCTTAGCTATATGTCAAAAATTATGTAAACCGGGAGTACACATGATTGTGTTGGGTTAAGTTTGATGTATGTTGTGATGGTGCAATTCAAAGATCTAAAATGGAGATTTATTTTTTATCCCTAGTCTTTTAGCTATAAAATTGTTTTGTATTCTTGGTGTAAGAGTTGTGAACCCCTTATATTGATCCTTCGTTTTGCTATAAAAGTGGTGAAAAGTTGTGTTGTTGATATGTTGATCTAATATTATTATTGGGTTTAATTTGGGTGTATTTGACCTTGAGTGGTAAGTGGTTTTCCTAATTACAAGATATTTAGTTTTGCCCAATAGAGGGTGATTCCTTATTTTAATTCTATTCCATGGTGTTTTGTGATGGTATCATCTTCTAAGAAGTTATTTGGTAGACTCCTCGTCAGGAAATAAATTGGTACGAAATACTTTTGTTATGTGGTTGGAGATTATTTTAGAATGATTGTCATTGGTAGAGAAAATCTCTTCGAGTGAGTAAGTGGCATTATAGCTTGTAGTAGTATCTTTAGAGTTTGAGTATAAGTCAACTGATTAGAGACTTCAGAGGAAATTTCAAAATGACTACAACTATAAGTATTTATTGGGGTAATTTTTTGTCTTGAGTTGTGTAGACTTTTAGAGTGGGTTAGATATGGTAGTTGGTGTCATTTTGTGATTGGAGCAGTTGTGAGAATTATATTTATTTTCATTTTGGTAAGTTGTGGTAAATGACTTTTCGAGTTAAACTATTTTTTAAGGGTGGAGCAGCTTTAGTAGTGATTGGATTGGAGTGCTAAAAATATTATTCTAGTTAGAAATTTTGTATTAGAGGTGTAGTGTTATTTTGGTGAGAAATGCATATTGAATTTCGTTTGGAGAGATTCTCTTGTAATATGAGATTAATTTATTTATTACCAATGTGAATATTTGTCATCGAGTAAGTTCATGTTATAGAAGGTATTGAATTCAGGTTGATTTTTTGAGACATCATAGTCTTATTGTGGTGTGGAGTCGTGTTTCAGCTTTGGAGTTAATATCATGGCTTTGATTCCAAGGAATGTAGTGTGTTGTGCAAGTGTAGGTAAATGATGCAAGTGTAGAAGGTTTCATTAGGTAGTGTGTTAATTATTGTTATAGCATTAGGAGAGGTTGATAGGGAATCACCTCTGAAGTTATTTAAAATTCTAGAAATGAGGTGTGTGAATGGGAATTGATTGTTTGGTGAGTGTGTGTGTCACTCGAGGGTTGCTTGGTATTTGTTTTTAGTTGGTCGCGTGTGATCTCCGAAATAGGGTAGTTGCAAGGGAAAAAAAAATTAAATTATTTTTGCGAGCTTGAAATTTGTAATGGTAGTTGTGGGGAAATGCTATATCCCAAGTTTAACCTTATTGTTATCATTTTGAATTGTTGTTGCTTGTATGATTGTGATGGGGTTGTGACATCGCAATGGTAGTGATGGAATCCTTAGTTGGGTGATGTTTGGTAGTCAACAGTTGAAATATGTTTGAAAACAGAATTTTTCTATCGGGTATGACCTTATTTTTGCTGGAATTAAGAATTTATTGTTATGGATAAACTAGTGAGTACAAAGGGAAAAATAGTCAGGAAGTGGGCGTATTGAGTCCTACGACATGTGTAAACCTTAACTATTTTTACAAAAATATTTCCTTTTCAAACTCTTCATTTTTACCATTCACTTTTATGTATCTAACACATCCCTTTATTTATATATATAATATAGTTTTATACCAGTTTTGAATCCCTTCAAATTTCAAAGGTCTGGAAATATTGTTTTTGGGTGTCGTTAACTTTTAAGTATTTCAATAACGCAATTGAGTAATGTATAGATATGGAACATTAGTTGTATTGCAAGAACGTGGTTCGTGGTGTTTTGATTTTGCTGGTTATATCGCATCGAAAGGCCATGCTTGGTGGATAGAATCCCTATTAGAAAATTTTTCCTCCTCTTTCTTTTCTTTTCATGACAGAGGGTTGAGGACTTCTGAAGTGATGTGTGATATTCTTTTGAAAAATTGGTTTACCAAGTGATCGGTAGTTGTTTCTTGGAGTGTGAATGTGATGTGAGAACTATTTTTCTAAGGTTCTAGGTCGTTAGACAACCGAGAGTTATTTCCTGGAAGTTGAGTCTGTTAAGGCAGGAGTACTATAAGGTATTTTAGTGAGACCTTTACCCTTGACCTTCAGTTTTGTGAAAATCGATATGTTCTTGTGGCTTGTTAGAAGTATTTGTGACCATATTGTCTAATCCTACTAAATAAGGACCTGTACGTAATGAGGGTCGCATATTTGGGTTGAGTGGGCCTTGGTAATTTTTGTGAATGAATTAGAGGAAAGATTCACCACTTGAGTGTTATCATTCGTATCATATAGGATGGGTCTAAATATTAGTGGAGAACCTGAAAATACGAGAGTTATCCTTAGATTTCGAACTAGATTCTGGAGTGGTGATTGTAATTTCATTGGGAATTGTTCTACCCCTTATATCATTGGGTTGCCTTATCTTCTTTCATGGGAGTTGTTTCTTGTTCATCACGCGAAATCTTTTATATTGGGAGAATCTTCTAGAAAATTGTTGATGACTAGAAGTCGTTTGTGATTAGTTGGTGGGAGTGTTAGTTCAATCTCTGTTTCATTTGGAATTGTCTAAACTTTAAATCTTGAACTATTTAATTTTGGGGCTGAAATTTCTTAAAGTGGGGAGATTGTAACACTTTGTACTTCTAAGATTAGTGGGATTGCTCTTGACACTATTATTATTGTACTTGGAGCCTCTTTGGTTCATATTGGGATATTGATTGAGGTGGTATCATAATGGTTGTAATGACTTGGATTCTAATTCATATCGGATAGGTGCAAAGTGGTGCCCGTCACCTTAAAACTTGTATGGTTATCGAATTCTTGGTATTGATGGGTTGGCAAGTGAACTTTAAATATTATAATTGAGGACCCTTGGGTCATGTTTGGAACCTTGATTAAAGCCTTGACAAGATATTTAGGCAAGATTAGATCAAAAGCCCAAGTTTGAGTTTGAGTTTTTGACCAACCTTCACTCTTTTGCCCTTTTCTCCTTCCATACTTTGAATTTGAATGTGAGGCTAGAACCATTGGAAATCTTGTTTCCGGGGCTTCGATTTGGACACAAGAACTACCTAAAACAAAGTCTGAATGAGCGAGTTATACGTGTTTGAATTTTGAGTTTATATGTTGGAAGCATGCCCTGTTGAGGGAGATTTTCTTCGCTCGAGCGAACTGCACAATTTTCAGAGATTCTGGGAGCTTATTTTCTACGCTCGAGCCAAGCTTCCTTTGCTCGAGCGACCAAGTCACTAACAAACATTATAAAGTGACTTTTTGGCCAAAAAACTTTATTTTTCTTCCTCTCTTCTCCTCCCATCCTCCAAACCCGAAACCCTAACCTTCCAAACTCTTGATTTCTCTACCTTTTACCAAAGATTCACCCCAAATCTTTCAAGAAGGTTGAAGAACAAGCATGGATCATGACTTTTACCGATTGGTTTGCGATTTCATTGGAGTTTCAAGATTTGTCTTCATCCTTAATTTTGAGGTAGGGATACTTTTAGCCTAGTATTTCTTTATTTTGAAGAGATTTCATGGTATTGCTATGACTTATGAGCTAATTTGATGATCTTGTTGGATTAAACCCAAGTTTTACATAAATAAACCATTTTACTTGACTTTTGCTTGAAATTTCTTAACTCCTTTTTCAAAACATGTATATAAATGTTATTAAAACCCATATCTTTGATGAAGAAGAAAAAAAACCCCAAAGTTGGTAAAACCCTAACTTTTCAAATTGAGTAGAAAACATTAATTTGAAGGAAATTTTCTTAAATTCATGGAATATTATGAATAATAAAGAGATGAAAGATGTGGATGTTGATATAGTAAAGGAATTGTGGCTGGGATGTTATTTTTCTTTAAAGGTCATGTGGTGTTTCATCTATTATGATGATGGATGCTTGTTGATGGAATTAAAATGTGATAGAATTGTTAATTGTGCATGAGTCTAGTTAAGAGTCGATTTTGGAAAATGTGGTGTTGTGTTGGTACCCGTGCAAAGAGTTTAAAAGGTGTCTAAATGCCCTGTCTAGGCTTATCATTGGACAAATGTGGGAAAGATATTTTTGGGTGTCCATACAGTCCTACCATATTGTAGTCAGCTAAAGTGAAAAAACGTATGGTTTTCTTGAGGAGCCCACTTCCCACCATATAATAGTCGGCAAATGTGGGGATGATTTTTTAAACTAAAGCAACTTGTGTTGGACTCTTACATTGGACTCATTGTTTGTTTTCCATTGATGTGATTGTTTAAATGTTGTGTTGTAAAGGTGTGAAATGTAATCGCCCATGCTTAATCGTTATGTATTTGCATAATTAGTGAAGATTACATGTGTTCATAACTCCTTATTATGTTTTGTCTCAAAGATGCCATAAATTTATTCGAATGATTAAATACTTAGTTAAATGTATTCCTACTGGGCATATAGCTCACCCCTATTTTATTTTCAAGAAGTAATGTTGTACAACTACAATGGTGACTGAAAGTAAACTGTGTCGAGATTGACAGTTGAGAATATTTTGCTGTAAAGACTTGTAGTTTTGTACTAGGGCTGTTAGATAGGGTTCATCTTTTGTAATTGACATTTTGTTTGTTGAACTTGGAGTTGGGTACAAGGTTTCATGGACATGTAAACATGGAAATTGTAAATTTAAATCTTAGTTTAGTGAATAGAATGGCTTTTGGAGTAAATTGTTATATTGGTTGTGATGGATTCATGTATGAAATAGCAAGGCGTTATAATGGTAAAGTAAGATTGAACCAAAAACATTGATTTGAATAATTGTCCCATGAGTAATCTTCACTTTTTTTCCTTTTTCTCTTTCTAACTTTAAATTTGGATGTGAGGCTAGAACCATTGGAAAGCTTGTTTCGGGGATTCAATTTGGACACAAGAACGACCTAAAACGAAGTCCAGATGAGGGAGTTATGCCTGTTTGAAATTTGAGTACCCGTGCTAGAAGCAAGTTCGCTTGAGCGAACTTTTGGTCACTCAAGAGATTCTGGGAGCTTCTTTTCACCGCTCAAGCAGTCTGTTTGATGCCAGGCACTTTTAAGTGAGTTTTTGGCCCAAAATCATTATTCTTTCTTCCTCTTTTCTCTCCCTCTCCTCCATATCCAAACCCCAAAGCTCCAAACACTTTCTCTAATTTTTCCCTTAAATCCACCCTAGATCCTTCAAGAAAATTGAAGAACAAGGCTAGTTTGAGATATCTACCAATTGTTTCGCATTTTCATTGAAATTTCAAGTGGGTTTCCATCTTAAGCTTCCATTCTTGAGGTAGGGGTATCTTTAAATTATTATATCTTTAATTTGAGAACCACATGTGATAATTTCATTAGATATTCACCTTTGTAGATAATAAATGATTTGGAATGATGTGGGCAATAATTCATGATTATGGATGGAATGATGTCTATTATTGAGGATTATGGTTGATGATGAAAATTAGTTTCTAATTCATAATAGAGTGAAAACCCCTAATTTTCTACAAACCCTAGTTTTGAAACTTGTTCAATAAAGAGAGGTTTTGCTCAATTGATTTTTAAAACATGAAATTGGGCATGGTTATTCGATTTTGAGGTTGAAATGTGAATTATTGGGTTATTGTGATATCAATGTGTATGAATGGTTAGAAGAATAAAGAGGGGGTTTTGCCCAATAGGCCTCTAGAACCTAAAATTAAGTGTATTTATTTGACTTGGATGTTGAAAAGTTAGACTTTGAGACTTTTATATCAAAACTGGAGATGATGATGGTTGTGAATTGAAGGATCTTCTCATTGTTGACATGTGAATTATTAAATTTTTGTGCATTGAAATTGTTTTAGGGGAAAATGAGAATTTACAAATTCATGCATCATATGCATATTAAATTTCTTTTATAATACAATGATGATTTGAACGGTGGAAAGTTGAAAGGGGGTAAATAGTCTATGAGTCCGGGTAGTGAGTCGGGTGAATTTGAGTTGTGTATTATATTTGGTACCCACGCGGAGAGTCAAGGTACCTAATTGCCTTGTCTATGTATATCGCCAGACGAATGTGGGAAAATGCTTTTGGGTGTCCATAAGCCCGCCGTTTCAGGAGTCGACAAGTTGGAAAAATATTTTTGGGTGTCCACGAGCCTGTCGTTTCAGGAGCCAGCAAATGTGGAAAAACTAAAACATGGTTTTTGGAAAACGATTTTGGGTGTCCACGTCCTCGCCATTTTTGGAGTTGGCAAATGCGGAAGGGAAAAATATTTTTAGGTGCCCATTGCCCTACCCTTTTTGGAGCCAGCAAATGTGGGACTATTTTCAGTATACAAAATCTGTATTTATGTATGTATTTTAAATTATGGCTCTTACTTGGAATGTCATAGTATATTTACCGCCCCTATAAAAATCAGGAATTGCTAATTCAATCTTAACATTGCTCATTTCATTCTCATGCATAAAGGTATTTATACGCATACATAATAAAATTTTCCAAATGTTTGCATAGCATAATCATGTGTATTTTAATTAATTATATAATTTGTTAAATATACTTCCTACTAAGCATTTGCTCACCCCAAGAAAACTAACCATTTTCAGGAAATAAAGTTGACGAACCATCTAAATGATTTACCGTGGAAAGCAATTTGGATAAAGCATGAATGATCACTTGTTTCATGTTTTGTGTTGAAGCCTTGGGGTTATTTTGTATAGCTTCTTAGCTTTTGAACTGTTTCATTTTAACCATGGTTGTAAACTGACTGTATTGAAATTTTCGTGAATAGTTCAATAGGGAAGAAGTTTTATGGAATTGTATTATTATTTCTGTATCTACTATTTGTATCCATGTAGATTGAGATAGGCGAACAGGATTTGGGAGGTGTTTTCCCAGGGCGTTACACAATGTCACCGAAGTGGACAGAATCTTTAATGGTGTTGATGACATAAACCTTTTAGCCATTGTCTCTGAGGTCAATCTTCTCAGAAATCTCAAAGAATGGTGAATGGACACTGGAGCCACTCGTCACATCTGCGCCACCAAAAAAAATGTTTACCTTCTATTTAGTGGTGGACAATGAAGAACTATTCATGGGCAACTTCTTAGCTTCTAAAGTCGAATGACAAGGAAAGGTTATTCTGAAGATGACATCTGGAAAGGAACTCACCCTCAACAATGTGCTTCATGTACCGGACTTTCATAAGAATCTTGTTTCCGAATCTCTGTTAAGCAAGAATGGGTTTAGGTTAGTTTTTTAGAGTGACAAATTTTTACTTACCAAAAACAGGATGTATGTAGGAAAAGGTTACATGAATGATGGCCTTTTCAAAATGAATGTAATGACTATTGTATCTTCTGTGATTAATAAAAATACATCTTCTTCTTACTTGCTTGAGTCTTCTGATTTATGGCATGATAGATAAGGACATGTTAATTATGGATCTTTATGTATGCTTAAGTCCTCTAATTTATAGTATGGTAGAATAGGATATGTTAATTATGGATCTTTGCGTAGATTAATTAATATAGAATGTTTACCTAAATTCAAAAATGATCCAAATCATAAATGTGAAATTTGTGTTGAGGCAAAATTAACTAAAACTCATTTTCATTCAATTAAAAGAAGTACTGAACCACTTGAATTAATTCATAGTAACTTTTGTGATTTTAAATCAATTCAAACTAGAGGTGGGAAAAATATTTTATTACTTTCATAGATGACTATACTAGATGTAGTTATGCTTATTTAATTTGAACAAAGGATGAAACTTTGGAAACTTTCATTCAATCTAAGAATGAAGTTGAAAATCAACTTGGCAAGAAAATTAAAATTCTAAAAAGTGATAGAGGTGGTGAATATGAATCACCTATTGGTAATTTTTGTACAGAACATGGAATAATTCATCAAACCACCGCTCCTTACTCACCTCAGCATAATAGAATTGCTGAAAGGAAAAAATAGGACTTAAAAAGAAATGATGAATGTCATGTTAATAAATTCTGGACTACCTCAGAACTTGTGAGGGGGGGAAGCAATACTTTTTGTTAATTATATTCTTAATAAAGTACCTCAAAAGAAAGTGAATCAAACATCTTATGAAATGTGGCATGGAATAGTACTATCCTACAAATACTTAAAAGTGTGGGGGTGTTTGGCTAAAGTGGCTATTTCTAGTCCTAAAAAGACTAAGATAGGTCTGAAAACAGTTGATTGCATATTCATCAGTTATGCCAAGAATAATAGTGCATATCGGTTTTTGATTCATAAGTCAAAACACTCAGAAATGCATGTAAATACTATTATTGAATCTGGAAATGCATCGTTCTTTGAACATGTGTTTCCTAATAAAACTAGACAAGAGACTAGTACCTATTGGGTATACCTCCTTAGTGGAGTATGGGACCCAATTGATTTATTAAAATATTTAGTTTGATTTGGTGTTGGTTATAATATATTTTAATTATATTATATCTAAGTTTTGGAAGGCCAATGGATTTTTCATAATCAGTTTGGTATGACTAGGGTTTTGATAAAAAGCCCAAGAGTTCACAATATATATATTGGTATTGGTTTGCTTTTCGGTGGAGTGTTGAGGCAGCTAGAACATTTTTTTTCCAATAGATGCTTTGTGGATGCTTTGATTTTGATGGATGCTTGGAAGTTTATTTGGACGCAATGGCAATGTGTGGATTGATTTGGGTTATTATTTTGGGTCTTCTTCAATTCTGTTTCAAAGACTTTTGTTCATCTATTTGGTAAGGTATTTCCTCTTGATTACTTGTGATTATTTGGAATTCACCTAAGGGTGATTTTGTGAGACCATTCGTGTCTCGTTTGTAATCGTTTAGAAATTTTTTGGTTGATAAAGGAATCGAATTTCGATCCCGTGGATGTACCTCACATTGAGAGAACCACATAAAAATTCTTGTGTCGTTATTGATTTAATTTTTTCCGCATTAGTTTTTATTCCCGTTGATTGATTTACTTGTGGGAAATCATAGATTTTCCCTAACAACTAGTATTAGAGTTTATGGTTTATTTGGGTTTATTTGTTTTTGTAAATCAATGGAGGGGAATGTGGGTCTTATGTCTAGCTTCAATGGAAACAATTGGGTAACTTGGAAAACTAAAATGAAGGACCTATTATTTTGTAAAGATTTGTATGGACCCATTGAGGGTGATAGTGGCAAACCTGAGGGTATGAAAGATGATGAATGGAAGAGGCTTAATCGAAAAGCCGTTGGTGTTATCCGTCAATGGATTGATGATAGTGTGTTTCACCATGTTTTTACTGAAACTTCGGCACATGATTTATGGAAAAAAAAACTAGAGAGCCTTTATGATTAAAATCAGTCACAAATAAAGCTTTTCTGTTTCATAAGTTGGTTAATTTAAAATATAAAGATGGCAGTCCCATTCTGGAACATTTGAATGAAATAAAGAGTATTGTTAACCAACTTGCTTCTACGAAAATTATTTTTGATGATGAATTGCAGGCTTTGATGCTACTTAGTTATTTGCCCGAAAGTTGGTAGACTTTGGTTGTGACTGTTAGTAATTCGGCGCTCGATGGAGTTGTCACAATGAGCCAAGTCACGAGTAGTTTGTTGAATGAAGAAACTAGAAGAAAATGAGCTGATTCCTCTCATTCAGAAGCATTTATTGTGAGAGGCCGAAGCAAAACAAAGGGGAGGAGTAAGACCCCTCACGGTCGTAATCAAAGTCGTGACAAATCAAGAGGCGATTCTTTTTCAAAGAAAGACATTGAGTGTCATTATTGCCATAAGAAAGGGCACATGAAGCAGGAATGCCGAAAGCTCAAGAACGAGGAGAAAAGATGTGACAAAAGTGTAGATAAGAAGCAAGAAAACACAACGACAGTTACCACCAATGATCTCATGGTCGTTTGTGAAGATGATTGTATCAATTTTGTGGGCCAAGACAGCAATTGGGTGATTGATTTCGGTGCTTCTTTTCATGTGACTTCTCAAGTTGATTTCTTCACTATTTACACTAAAGGAGATTATGGTTGTGTTCGAATAGGTAATGAAGGTTTGTCCAAGATTATTGGCATAGGTGATGTTTGCTTGGAAACAAATTTGGGCTGCAAATTGTTGCTTAAAGATGTGAGGCATGTTCCCAACATTCGCCTCAATTTGATCTCTACTGAGAAGCTAGATGATGAAGGCTACAACAACAAATTTGGTGATGGAATATGGAAGCTCACAAAGGGTTCTTTGGTGGTGGCTAAGTGCAAGAAGACTCATACACTTTATTCGATGCAAGGAAAAATTTGTAAAGGTGTTGTCAATGCACTTGAAGATGATACTTCTACCAAATTATGGCTCAAGCGGCTTGGCCATATAGGCGAAAAGGGGCTACAAGTTTGTTCAAGAAAGAGCTTCTACCCGGTTTGAAAGATACACATCTTAAAACTTGTATTCATTGTTTGGTGGATAAACAGTATAGAGTTTCTTTTCATAAAAATGTTACTTCTAGAAAAGAAAATGTTTTGGAGTTGATTCATTCGGATGTTTGTGGTCCTTTAAAAGTTAGAACACGTAGTGGTGCACTTTATTTTGTTACTTTCATTGATGATTACTTGAGAAAATTTTGGATTTTTATGCTAAAAATTAAAGATCAAGTTCTAGATGTATTTAAGCATTTTCAGGCCATGGTTGAAAGAGAAACATGGCATAAATTAAAGTGCTTCCGAACAGACAATGGTGGTGAATACATTAGCCCATTTGATGAGTATTGTCATAGCCAAGGTATTCGGCACCAAAAAACAGTTAAGAAGACTCCTTAACAAAATGGCATTGCCAAGAGGATGAACCGCACCATTATGGAAAGAATAAGGTGTCTGCTTTCACATGTTAAATTGCCAAGATCCTTCTGGGGTGAGGCAATGAGGACAGCAGTTGACATGATTAATTTGTCTCCTTCCTATCCTTTGAATGGTGATGTCCCAAAAAGAGTTTGGACTGGCAAAGATGTGTCTTATGAGCACTTGAGAGTGTTTGGTTGCCGAACTTTTGTTCACATTCCAAAGGATGAAAGGTCCAAGCTTGATAGTAAGTCAAGACAATGTATTTTTCTTGGCTCTAGGCATGATGAATTTTGTGATGGCCGAGTATGTTATCAATTTCATTTCTCTTGCCTAGTCTCGGGTTTGCCTTGTTAGAGTGTCGAGATTAACCAGAAATCTAGTGAACGGTTTGAGGTTTGTTGCGTTTAAAAGCTTTTCTCAAAATCCTTGTCCTTGTTTACTTCCGTGTCAAGTTTCACCTATTCCGAAGGGTGCGAAGTCGGGTCTGAATTGTCGAAGGTTGAGCTGAGAACTTTTCGTGGTTGGAGGGTAAAGTCGCACTTGTGGGGCCTTAGGACGCACGTGCGAGAAACAGGGGAGAATCTGGGCTGCCTACTGTATAAAAGGCAGGTGCAGCTGGTGGTGCGAGGTTAGGGCACCGCACATGCGAGGGTGAGTGCCGCATGTGCAGGAGGACACTCTACACGTACGGGAATGGGTGCCGCATGTACAAGACTCTGCTGAGTCCGAAAATCAACTTTTTCTTCTTTCCTTGGGCTGTGTGTATATCATTGTTTGTATATCACTCTCTCTCTCTAAAAAGCCTTTTCTCCTCCTTCTCTCTATATTTCCTACACCAAACAAGATCAAAGCCTTGATTCCTTTAGATCCATTGAAATTTTAACCCAAGTTTCTTCATCAAAGTTGGAGAGCTAGCCGAGAGCTTCATCTTGTGCGGTGAAGATCGTGTTTCAACACCATCAAATTCGAGGGTTTCAATCTCAATCTCCTTCAAACTTGAGGTAGGGGATTTCTTAGAGTTGTATATATAATATATATATTTTTGCAAGATTTGGGTCAATTTTCGGAACTTCTCTTATAAATATTGAAACTTGATAATTGGCTTTACAATGTGGGTAGTTTGAGGGTGGATTTACACCTTGTTCCTTTTAAAAACATTTTCTTGCGGGTTTTCAACTATATTGATTGAGGAAAAGAATGTTTTGAAGAAATCCTTTTCAAAAGATTTTGGGTATGTATAGTTGTGGTGAGAAAACCTAGAGATTTGGGGTTTTTGAAAGGTTGTTAAGAACCCATAGATGACCTTTTTTATTTATTATTTAACTCTCTTGTGCCAAAATGAATAAGTGATTGGAAAATTTCTCATCTCTATGCATATATATATATATAAATGATGAGTTTCATGAAATATGAGAAGTGATGATTTTGGGGAGTTGTTGTGCGAGATGTTGATGTACTCTTGAAATGACTAAATTGTTGTGAAATGTACAAGATGAGAAAATGTTATTACTTGTTGATAGATTTAATTGAATATGTGGTTATTTTGTGAAATAGCATTGAAGAGAGGAAAATGGAAAAATTGGTTGTTATGGTATTATTGTTGAGATACTTGAAAATGGAGAAATGTTATGAGGCATTGATAATTGTTGCATTACATACTCATTCAATTGATTATTACGCATTTTGAATTGAGTTTGGAAACGTTTACATTGAGAAAAGAAATATTTTGAAATGAGAATTATTGAAATGTTTTGGGATAAATACGTAAGTCCAGATAGGAGGTGTAGATGAAGTTGATTAAGTTGGCTTGAGTGTCCGGGGTGAAAGACCGAAAACACGCGAAAAGGAGGTACCACTTCCCTTCCGGTTAGCAACCAGTAAAGTGGGGTTGTGGGTAGTGCTAGTTATGCCTACTTGCAGACACCAACCTAGGGATTACCTAAGTCGTATTTACCGCCCCTTGAACTAGATTGATAATTTTTGAATTATTGAGATTTCAAGTTGTAATTGAGCATGATGTTCTCTTCTTATTTTAAAAAGGCATAAAAATGTGATCTTTTTTAAAGGCACGATAGGGCATGGCATTTGCATTTCATTTAATGAAGCTTGCATAAGATATATATACTTTGTTAAGGATTCTCTACTGGGCTTTATACTCACCCTATGGGATTTTGGTGCAGGAAAGGACGTGGTGATCCCACCAAGTTAGGGCGTGGACATATGTGTTGGGAGCATAGGACTCCTATTTTTGTTGTGGCATGTTTTTACTAGCCAAGGGCTATAATTGTTTAGGCCCGAGAGGCCATTTTTGTGTAACCGAACTTAAGCCTTGGGAATTTGTAAGCCCTTGAGGGCGTTTATTTATTTTTGGATTTAATGTTCTACATGCCATAAATTCATGTATTTGGTATTGTTGAATATATAATTGCATGTTGAACTATTTTGTACAAACCTTAATGATTAATGATGTAAAGGTTGATGAATTACAGCTTTTCTTATGATGAATATTAGTTGATGTACTGATGTAATGTTATAAATTTTCGGGGCGTTACAAATTTGATTATAGATTATGGGATCCGGTCGACAAGAAAGTCATTCGAAACCATGATGTTGTGTTTCTTGAAGACCAAACAATTGAAGACTTTGGCTAAGGTGATCAACCGGAGCCAAAAACTAGTGATCTCATTAACATTGATCCATTTGCTTTGTCTTCGATGGATAATGAAAATGGAGGAGATGTGCAACCACCTCTTGAAGATGTGGAAGATAATACTAATCCTAATGAAGTTGAGCCCGAAATTGAGGAAGAGCATCCAACTCAAGAACCGCCACCACAACTTGAGTTGAGGAAATCTACAAGGGACCAACAGCCTTCGAAAAAGTATCCTCCCGATGAATTTGTATTGATTCCTGATCAACGGGAGCCCCAAAGTTACCAAGAAGCAATTGAGTATGCAAAGAAAGATGATTGGAAAAAGGCCATGGAAGAGGAGATGAATTCCTTGCTTGAAAATCACACTTATGATTTAGTGAAGTTGCCTAAGGGGAGGAAAATTCTGAAAAATAAGTGGGTCTTCAAATTAAAGAATGATGAGAAGAATCTGAGGTACAAGGCACGTCTTGTTGTGAAAGGCTTTGGGCAAAAGAAAGGTATTGACTTTGATGAGATTTTCTCGCCAGTTGTGAAGATGTCTTCTATTCAAGTTGTACTTGGCATGGTTGCAAGTATGAACCTTGAAGTTGAACAACTTGATATGAAGACCACGTTTCTTCATGGTGATCTTGAAGAAGAAATTTACATGGAGCAACCGAAAGGTTTTGTGAAAAAAGGAAAGAGAAATTTGTTTGCAAATTGAAGCAAAGTTTGTATGGCCTCAAGTAAGCCCCGCAGCAATGGTACAAAAAATTTGACTCTTTCATGATGAATAATGGTTTTTCTAAAACCACTTCGGACCATTATGTGTTTGTGAAAAATTTCTCGAATGGTAAATTTATTATTTTTTTGCTTTATGTTGATGACATATTAATTATAGGTCAAGATTCTACCATGATTAACAAGTTGAAGTTAGAGTTGAGCAAGTCTTTTGCTATGAAAGATTTGGGACCAGCAAAGCAAATACTTGGTATGAAAATTGTTCATGATCGTGAAAATGGGCTGATTTGGTTGTCTCAAGAAAGTTACATTGAAAAAGTTCCTGAAAGGTTCAACATGGATAAAGCAAAGCCTGTTGGTTGTTCACTTGAGGCTCACTTCAAGCTTAGTTCAAATCAATGTCCTGCAAGTGAGAAAGACTAGGAAGAGACGCAAAAAATTCCTTATGCTTCAGCGGTTGGTTCTTTGATGTACGCCATGGTTTGTACAAGGCCAAATATTGCTCACGCCATTGGTGTGGTGAGTCATTTTCTCTCCAATCCGGGTAAAGAACATTGGGCAGCGGTAAAATGGATTTTAAGATATCTTTAAGGGACTTCGAAGGTGTACTTGTGTTTTGGGGATGGTAAGCCGATGCTTGATGGGTTCACAGATTCTGACATGGCTAGTGATGTTGATTCCAGGAAATCTACTTTAGGGTATTTGATGACTTTTGCAGGGGGAACTGTGGCATGGCAATCTAAATTACAAAAATGTGTTGCTCTCTCAACTGCCAAAGCTAAATTTATTGCCATTACGGAAGCTTGCAAAGAAGAGTTATGGTTGAAGAAATTTTTGAAAGAATTGGGTTTGAAGGAAGAAATGTATATGCTTTATTGTGATAGTCAAAGAGCTATTCATTTGAGTAAAAATTCTACTTTTCATTTGAGATCGAAACACATTTATGTGAGATACCATTGGATTTGTGATGTGTTAGATTCAAAGTTGTTGCAACTCGAAAAGGTTCACACGAATGATAATATTTCGGATATGTTGACTAAGACTTTGTCGAGGAACAAACATCTGAAGTGTCGAACTTTGGCGGGTATGATTGATGTCTCCACCTAAGTCTGTGGGGGGAGAATTGTTGGATATACCGCCTTATTGGAGTATAAAACCCAATTGGTTTATTAAAATATTTAGTTTGATTTGGTGTTGGTTATAATATATTTTAATATATTATATCTAACTTTTGGAAGCTCAATGGAGTTTTTATAATCAGTTTGGTATAACTAGGGTTTTGATAAAAAAAATCCCAAGAGTTCACAATATATATGTATTGGTATTGGTTTGCTTTTTGATGGGGTGCTGCAACAACTAGAACATTTTTTTTCCAGTGGATGCTTTGATTCTGATGGATACTTGGAAGTTTATTTGGACGCATCGGCAGTGTGTGGATTGATTTAGGTTATTATTTTGGGTCTTCTTCAATTCTGTTTCGAAGATTTTTGTTTATCTATTTGGTGAGGTCTTTCCTCTTGATTATTTGTGATTATTTAGAATTCGCCTAATGATGGTTTTGTAAGACCATTCATGTCTTGTTTGTAATTGTTTGGAAATTTTTTAGTTGATAGTGGAATCAGAATTCGATCCCGTGGATGTACCTTACATTGAGTGAACCACGTAAAAATTCTTGTGTCGTTATTGATTTAATTTTTCCGCATTAATTTTTATTCCCATTGATTGATTTACTTGTGAGAAATCATAGATTTTCCCTAACAATACCAACAAAAGATCTTATGATGCTATTACTAATCATGATCAAAAACAAGGTCAAGTACAAGAGCAAGAGATAGATCAAAATGAAAAAGAAGGACCTAGGCGTAGTAAATGTGCTAGAACCTCAAAAAAAAATTTGGTCCAAATTTTCTAACATTTTTGTTAGAAAATGAGCCTTTAACTTTTAAAGAAATTATGTCCAATCCTAAGGCTTCTTTATGGAAAGAGGCTGTAAATAGGGAAATTGAATCCATCTTGCAAAATCACATATGGGAATTGGTGGATTTGCCACCAGGTTGTAAACCTCTTAGATACAAGTGGATTTTTAAGAGGAAAATGAAAGCAAATGGATCAATTAATAAATACAAGGCAAGACTTCTGATTAAAGAATATAGACAAAAAGAAGGTCTTGATTACTTTAACACATACTCACCAGTTACTAGAATAACATCCATTAGAATGCTTATTGCCATTGCATCTTTATACAAGCTAGAAATCCGTCAAATGGATGTGAAAACAGCTTTCTTAACTGGTAAGTTAAATGAAGAAATCTATATGGAACAACCAGAAGGATTTTTTGTTTCAGGAAAAGAAAAGAAATTGTGTAAATTGGTTAAATCATTATATGGTTTAAAACAAACGTCAAAACAATGGCATGAGAAATTTAACAAGGCAATGATGTTAAATTGATTTAAAATTAATGAACGTGACAAATGAGTTTATATTAAAAATACAAACAAATGTTATGTTATAGTATGCTTTTTTGTTAATGATATGCTCATCATATGTAGTAATAACGACATGATTAAAACTATCAAGAAAATGTTAAATAAACATTTTGACATAAAGGACATAGGGATTGTTGATGTAATTCTTGGTATAAAAATTACCTAAACATCAAAAGGATATGCTTTGTCACAGTCACATTACATTAAGAAAATACTTGACAAATTTAGCAAAGATGATAATCATCTTGCTAGAACACCTATGGATGTTAATTTGTTTTTTTTCTATGAATGTACAGGAAAGTATTTCTCAATTAGAGTTTGCCCAAATTATTAGAAGCTTAATGTAGATATACGAGTAATCCAGGAGTAGAATACTAAAAAGCTATTATAAGGGTTTTAAGATATCTCATATTTACTCATAACATTGGGTTAAACTATACTAGATATCCAGTGGTACTTGAAAGATACTGTGATGCAAACTGGATATCAGATATTAAAGACTCAAAATCTACCAGTGGGTATGTCTTTACTCTTGGTGGTATGGCTGTATCTTGGAAATCTTTCGAACAAACTTGCATTGTTAGGTCTACTATGGAATCAAATTTTATAGCGTTAGATAAAGTTGGGAAAAAAGCAGAATGGCTTCGTCATTTCCTTGAAGATATTCCAATGTGGTTGAAACCTGTGTCTGCTATATGCATACATTGTGATAGTCAATCGGCAATAGGTAGAGCACAAAGTCATATGTATAACGGTAAGTCATGACACATTCGTCGTCAACATAACATTGTAAGACAACTACTCTCTAATGGAATTATTTTCATTGAACATGTGAAGTCTAAAGACAACATAACGGATCCACTAACCAAAGGGTTAGCAAGAGAGTTAGTTGAGAATTCATCGAGAGAAATGAGATTTAAGCCTATTAAATAAGAGTTACCACAACAAGAACCCAACCTAGTTGACTGGAGATCCCAAGATCTAGGTTCAAAAGGACAACCGAGTTGTTAATGACTCATAAGGATCACTGGGGAGTTGAACTCCTACCCATTTCTATGATGAAATAGTGATGTCTAGAGCGTGTTAGGATAAGCAATTCTTTTAATGATTCCTATATCTAGGAATACCTAATGGAGTATGGTAGGATACTTTTCATGGGAATCACATATATGAGTGTGAACTGGGCTGGTTCTATGAGTTTTGTAAGGGCTACAATTATCTAGAGCACTCATGCAGTACCAAGTTGTTCAGGGCCAAAATAAACATAATCATGAAAACCAAACTGTGTCTGAAAATATGTTGTGTGAGTTCTGTTGTCATGGTTTACACAAATAGCTAAACAGTTCAAGACATAATGTTCACTTATTAGCTAGTAAATCCGATAATGCTTCACAAAAAAAGGTTCAAAACCAAAACCTACCTATCATTTGCAAAATATCTTCAATTTTTTTACTCTCTTTAGAAATATCATGTTGTTGCATTTTCTCTTCGTCAATTCCATTTATGTAAGGGATTCTTGAAAATTTTGGTTTTATAGGCTTATTTTGGGCTAACTTAGAGGCCAAATTTAAGTGGGGCGCTCACGTCTTTTGAGATGAGTCCAAGTGGTGATGTGTTCCTTATCGCATAGCAAGTCATACGGTAAAAACGGTTTGTCAAAACCATTTATAGGTGAATGGGAAGCTAACGTCAAATGGAAAGTTGAAGAGTGAAATGTGGGCTACCTTATTTTGATTGTCTCATATAGAAACAATAAGAGAGCTTACATGAGTATATAAGCTCTAGGTTGACATACTTTGGATGGGCCCCAAGGGCATCCCAAGTTTTGTAAGGATGGGAGTTATGGACAAAGTGGGCTTGACCCAAATCCACCACACGTGCATGTGCGCACCGCCTCCCCGTCCAGTGGCCGAGTCAAGCCGAGCGTGGTGTGAGTTGTGGGTTAAGTTGGGTCCTAGCTTTAATTTTTTTGACAAAATTCATTTGAATTTTTTCAAATTCTTGCGAGAAAATTTGAAATCCTAACGGATTAATTCAAAATTTTGCACCAAAATTTGAATTCAAATTTTTGCTTCCCAAAGCAGTGCCTCTCCAATCGCCTCTTTTCACTTTTCCAGCGATTCAAATTTGTACCTGTTCGGAGGGTTTTTTTTCCCTTCCGAACAGGCACCACTTTGCCTATACACAGATGATTCTCCAACAAGTTCAATTCATGCAATTCCTTTTTGTTTTTTTTCCTTTCTTGCATTTGTTCTTCATACTAGAGAGTTACAAAACTCAGGTTCTGGTTCAAGAGATAGATTGTTTGTAATACTACTACAATCTCTGAGAGTGATCATTGTATCCTGGAGATAGACGCCTATAATCCGTGAGCACCTGTGCGGTGGTGAATCTATCTTAAGGATAGAGTGTCACACACTCGACTTGATCTTGATTTTGCTATTCTAAACTTTCTAGTGTTTTTTCTATTCAGAATTCCGATACAAGAATAATTTTATAAGTCATTTATTTTTATTTTGTTATTTACACAAACGATTGTTCCAACAATATTGGCACAAAGATAAAAGTACAACTATATTAGAGTTGGAAGACCCTAATATAATAATTTGAGTAAAACAAATGGTATACCTATAATGATATAAAACAATAAAAAACAAAATAAAAGATCTTAAATCAAAACGATTAATTAGAGATAGTCATAATTCACATAGTAGTTCAGCTTTTATAGTAAGAAACCATGTTGAAATAAAAATAGAAAAGGCTAGAATAGTAATAAATTATTAAAAAAAAATAAACGATAATACCAAAAGAGATGGTTATTTTAGAGTGCTGCAATTAGCACCCCATCAATTATTTTGAACCCCTATTTTTTAACCTTTTTTAAATTACAATAATAACCTCAAATAAAATTATTAAAACAAACATCAATAATTTTGGGACACCTCATCTCACAATTAAGTCCAGACACCACAACATCATGAGTTAGGGTTTATGAAAGCACCCATCTCCATCACCACCCATCCATCTTCCCCAAATCCCACCTTCAAAACCTACACACCCTCAAAACCTTGAAAATCCTTTGGCAGTAATATTCTGACGGCAATGGTGACAACCTTTTGATTACATACCCTTCTCCGCTAATGACAATGAGTGGAAGTTTAACCACAACACCATGAGACAAGAGGAGTACAACAATAAAAACTCAAATGAGGTTCATAATTTTGATGGTGTTCTGTAAGTTTCTTGGAAAAATTAGCAAAAATAATAAAAACTATTCATTATTTTTTCTGGATTGAACTACCGAACATATGACCAAAATTCGGGAACACAGGCCTGGATATTGTTTATTTTTTCAAGAATAGGTAACCAAACATTTATTATTTGTTTGAGAACAGATAACCAAATCAACAACAGAAACACACAAACAAAAAAGGTCGGACCACCCTTGGGTGATCAACTGGCCGATTAACTGATGGGTCAAACCCTACCCTGTTTTGCTCACACAGAGAGCATACAAGTACAGTGAGGCCATGGATGAAAGACAGAAAACCAACCAGAGAAACATGAAAGTGGATTGTGTTGTGTGTGTGAAAAGAGATAATAGGGAAAAAAAAATCTAACAGATTGAATGAAACAGAGAAAAAACTTTTTAATCACATAATTTTTCCACTAGTTTTGGGAGGTTCCACCATCGTGGGTTTTGTTAAGGTTTTGGGAGAGAAGATTTTTGGGATGTAAGGGGTATGGGGGTGTGCATTTGAATAGATGGAATATTTTTACAAGGATAATTTTGGTATTATTTAGAGGGAGAAAAGAAATTTTAAGGATTTTACAATTTATAAGTGGGGGTCCAATGAAATGGAAGGTCCAAAATAATTAATGGAGTGCTAATAGCAGCACTCTTATTTTATTCCCAATAAGCAAGTCATTTTTAATAGAATACAGCGTGCCTCCTGGTTCTCTAAAATGGATTGCAAAAGAGAATATCATCAAATAAAAATGGACAAGGAAAGTATTCCTTGGATAGCTTTTAGCACACCTCAAAGTCACTATGAGTGGTTAGTACTACCATTCGGGTTAAAAAATGCTCCACAAATATTCCAAAGAATAATGAATAATATATTTAAGGAATTAAGTCATATTTGTCTTGTATATATAGATGATATTTTAATATTTTCTATAACGATTGAACAACACATAAATGATATAAAATTAGTAACAAATAAATGTGAAAAGCATGGAATAGTATTAGGAGAAAAGAAATGCATCTATGCTAAAATGGAAATAGAATTTCTGGGACTAGAAATAAAAGCAGGGTTAATAAAAATGGAAAGTCATATTTTAGAAGAAAAAAAAATGATAAATTTCCAAGTAGAATAACTGACAAAAAACAATTAGAAAGATTTCTAGAATGTTTGATCTATGCATTTGACTTTATTAAAGATTCAGCAAAATTAAGAAAACTATTACAGAAAAATTTAAAAAGGATGGGAGTTGGACCAACCCTAAACCCTATACTCTACTAGTAAAATTCCTAAAAGAACAATGTAAAAATTTACCCACCTTAACTCTACCAAATGAGAACGATGACTTTATATTAGAAGCAGATGCCATCAACAGCCACTGGAGTGCTATATTAAAAATAAAAGAAAATAATCAACTATATAGATATAGTTGTGGAAGTTTTAATTAAACTAAATGTAACTACCCTACAATGGAAAAAGAATTATTAACTATAGTTAAGGAATTGAAGAGTTTAATATTCTTTGCACCAAAACCTTTCCTAATAAGAACTGATTGTAAAGGCCTGCTAGGTTTCACAAATAAGAACTTGTCTAATATGCAGGTGCAGGGAAGACTTTTGAGATGGCAAATGTGGCTTAAACAATTTACTTATGAAATTGAACATATAAATGGTAATAAAAATAGTTTGGTAGACAGTTTAACTCGTGAACTCCCAGATGGCAGCACAAAGTCATTAGCTGAAGTTAACACAACCAGAGAAGGCAACTCTCCTATCCAAAATCGAAGAAGCGCTGAACTTGGTAACACATGACAATGCTATTGTAATAAAAAAAACCTACAAAATGCTGGAAAGAGCTGTTCTACTAACGAGCTCATTAAGATTACTCATTTAGTTGCAATAACAAGTTACGAAAATGTATTATCTGCTCCCTTTTGATGTACAAAGCAAAATAAGGAGTGTGCATACAAAAGGTCATTTCTGGAGTGGTAAGGATTAGGTTCCTGAAAAAGCTATCTACTCCCTCTGTTCCAAAATAATGGTCCCTTTTGGGAAATTCAACTTTTTGTGGTAGTAAATTATTGCATTTGAAAAAAGTTGATTTTCCAAAATTATCCTTTTGGTAGTACATTTTTTGAGAATATCAATGTGATAATTGTACTTTTTATATTATTTATTAATTTAAAAGAAGGGCAAAATAGGACATTTATATTATTTTTGTACTTGATTTTTGAAGAGGGACTAATATTTTGGGACAATGAAAAATGGAATAAGGGGCTAATATTTTGAGACGGATGGAATATTAGGTTTGGAACATAAGTGTTTTCTACACTAGCCGAATATTTCGAGTTGCTTTCAATCCAGACCTAATAACTGTTGGGGTATATCTCCTTATTGGAGTTTGAGACCCAATTGGTTTTGGAAAAAGAATTTTAATTTGGTTTGGTTTAGGTATAATATATTTTAATATATTATATCTAATTTTTAGAGACCCAATTGAATTTGATAACAATTAGGATTTTGATGAAACAAATCCAAGATTTAACAATATATATATATATGCGTTCCGAAGTTTAGCAGCAGCTGCAATTCAATTCGGTGGAAATAGCGTAGCGGCTAATTGATTTTGGGGCTAATCAATTCAGTGGACTTTGTTTTGTGAAGCATCAATTTGTTTGATCATTATTTGGTGGGTTGATTTGGTTTGTTATTTTGGATCTTCTTCAATTCTGGTTCTGAAGATTTTGGTTCATCTATTTAGTGAGGTCTTTCCTCTTGTTTATTTGTGATTATTTGGAATTCACCTAAGGGTGGTTTGTAAGACCATTCGTGTCTTATTTGTAATCATTTGGAAACTATTTGGTTGATAGTGGAATCGGATTTCGATCCCATGGACGTACCTCACATTGAGGAACCACGTAAAATTCTTGTGTTGCTTTTGATTTAATTTTTCCACATTAATTTTTATTCCCATTGATTGATTTACTTGTGAGGAATCACATATTTTCCCTAACAATAACTAGTCCAAATGATCCATTAATTCTAATGTAGAAGTTAGAAATGGTAAACTCATTCGATTTCCCCCAAAATCCAAACAGTTTGTTATTCTCTTTTTACTAAATTTCAGCGATTTATGTTTTGCAGAATGCATAGCTTTGGGCAAAACAATGAAATGATGAAGCCCATAAGTATTGAGACTGCTCAATCTAAAATAGTAGATGGGTGAATTACTGTAACCAATTACCTAATAATGATACAAGATACATCAAGACCAATATGTTACAAATCTGATTGGTTTAAAGATTTGGGACATCCTCCAATAACATATCCAACTGAAGCAAGGGCACGAGGATTTTTTCTTATATCTCAAATAACTACTGAATTACCAAAGAGGGGCTTTAAATTAGTTCATTATGAAAGAACAACCTTTGCAATAACTCTCCATTGGGCTGAATAATTACTTGTACCAGGATTACCTAATGAAGCTATATATAATTATCTAGGAGAGGTAGAGTCTGGCAAGTTTTTATCAAAAAGAGAATGTAATTTTTGGGGAGATTATATGATGAAGCAAGAACAAGCTGATATAGATACCATGATCGAAGAAGACGATGGAGATTATGATTATACTGACGTCATAGGTGATGAAGGCTAACAGAATCTTGCAAATACTATGGATTGAAGGGACCACACCAGCCTAGCATTATCTTTATGTTGGCCTTATCTTATTAGCCTTATCTTTATTTCAGCTTTAACTTTAATAATGGTACTTCATCCGAACCCACGTTGTAAATTATTGCACTGTATTAAGTGTGTTTGAATTCCGAATTTGATATCCAGAAGTGTCTATATAAAGGGCCTTCAGTTGTAAGGGACATAGATTTTCTCAGAGTATTCCTGAGCTAAGAAAGAAATCCAGATCTCAAGCCTTCTTAGAGCAAATAATATTCTGGCAATCTAAGTAGTTTATAGACACCCTAACTATCTATGCAAATTTGTTTTAAATAATATATTTCTTTATGCGGTGTGCTAGTTCTCTATTGTTAGCAGGTATTTTAATATTATAATGTGTTATTGGTTTCCTTCATGTCTTATCCTTTCAAGTCTTCCTAGTCTCCCCATTCTTATCCTTCCAAATCTTCCAAGATAAGGTTTGCCAAGACTTATCCATTCAAGTCTTCTCCTAGTCTTCCCAAGACTTATCCATTCCAAGTCTTCCTAGATAAGCTTCCAAGGTCTTGGTCAAGTCTCTTGAACCTTGCCTATTAAGTTTCCTTTCTATATCTATTTGAGCTTATCTCCTATCTTGATATATACAAGAGAAGAAGTTTTGGTTGTATTGTTATGTCTTGAGTGAGATTATCAGGCAAATAAAAAGGGTGTGTGTGATAAAGCTTTGGGTTTAACCAATTGTGCAGTATTTGTGAACCATACGACTTAGTCGGGCTGTTGTATCCTGGAGGGGGCAAGTCAAGGTTTTTTCTGATGCACCGGTGTGAAGCTTTGCCCAACCGCAGAGGGCTTGAATCTCCTTAAAGAGAGTGAATTTCACGCGCCTCAGCCCTTATAATAGTTATTGTAACTTTTATTATTTGTATTTTCTGGTGTGTTATTTGTAATTATCACCAACAATTTTAAGGAGATTCAAATAGCAAAAGTTCATGGAGCCAGTACTGGAGAAGCCCAACGAGAACACCGGCGATCTCAACAAGCCCTTTCGATTCAAGGGAGCTCATTTCAAGAGATGGAAAGGCAAGGTGCTTTTCTACCTCAGTCTCCTCAAGGTACTCTATATCCTAATCGAGAAAAATTCGAACAAAGTCCCCACTGAAGAGATGACCGACGAGGAGTATGCTGCTCATATTGAAAAAATCGAGAAATACAACATAGATGAGTATAAATGTCGATAGTATCTTTTGAATTGTCTTTCAGATCAATTTTATGATTATTATGATACTACTTACACCACTGCCAAGAAAATTTGGAAAGCCTTGCAGAATAAATATGACACTGAAGAGGTAGGTGCTAAAAAATATGCTACAAGCCATTTTTTCCGCTATCAAATGATAGATGGAAAATCAATGGTGGAGCAAGTTCAAGATTTTTAGATGTTAGTAGCTGAAGTTAGATCTGAAGGCATCAAAATTGGAGACAATCTTGTTGTAGCAGGTATTGTTGACAAACTTCCATCATCTTGGAGGGAGTTCCAGAAGTCGATGCGTCACAAGCAAAAAGAGACGTCCTTGGAGACTCTAATCACACGGATTCGGGTAGAGGAGGAAGCACGAAGACAAGATACGCTTATGACACAAGAGCATTCCACTGCAAAGGTAAATTTAACTTCTGGAAATACTTTACCTAAAGGTCGATTTCATAAAAATAGTCACTTGAAGCCAGTTAAAAAAGTTTGGAAAAATACTGGAAGGCCACAAAATAAAAATTACCCAAGGCAAAAGAAATGGAACCAAGAACCCCCTTCACAAGATTTGACAAACGTGACATGTTTTGTGTGTGGCAAAAGTGGGCATATTGCTCGAACTTGCAAATTTCAGGAACAACAGTCTCGACCACAGGCTAATGTTACCGAGGAACCATTTGTGGCTATGATCATAGATATTTTTATGGTTCAATCTGTGGAAGGGTGGTGGGCAGACTCTGGTGCCAATAGGCATGTCTACTATGATAAAGATTGGTTCAAAGATTTCACTCCTTTTAATGAGGAGAGGACTGTTATGCTTGGTGACTCAAGTTTAACCAAGGTGCTCGGGTGTAGGAATGTTGAGCTGAATTTTACCTCTGGACGTGTGCTTGTTTTAAAAGATGTGTTGTACACACCATCCATGAAGAAAAATTTGATGTCAAGTTATTTGCTCAACAAAGCTGGTTTCAAGCAGACTATTGAATCTGACAAATATGTAATCACTAAAAAAGGCATATTTGTGGGGAAAGGGTATGCCTGTGATGGAATGTTTAAATTAAATGTTGAGAATAAGAAAGCACATGTTTCTATTTACATGCTGTCTTCTATGAATTTTTGGCATGCTCGTCTGTGTCATATTAATAGCCGATATGTGGGAGTCATGAGTAGTTTAGGATTAATTCCCAGACTAACAAATAAGTTTGAGAAATGTGAAGTTTGCAGTCAAACAAAAATAACTAAAAGGCCTCGTAAAAGTGTGGTGAGAAATACTGAATTGTTAGAATTAATTCACACTGATTTATGTGAATTTGAAGGAATTTTAACACGTGGTGGAAATAGATATTTTGTCACTTTTAGGGGTTGTTTGGGGTGTCTTAAATAAGTGTACTTTTTGTCTTTTTGGACTAAAAAATGGAGGTTGAAAATATGGATGTTTGGGTTAACTTTTTGACTTTTTATGAAAAAATGTGTAATAAAAAATTGTAAAAATTGATTTGTAGAGAAAAATTCGACTTGGGAGTTGTGCAGCCGTAATTGTTGACTTTTGATGAATAGTGTTAACTTTTTAACTTTTTGAGTAACTTTTTGGCTTTTTGACTTTTTGGCTATATGCCAAACTTGGCCTTATTGATGATTTTTCAAAATACACTTATGTATACTTGTTGAAAAATAAAAGTGATGCTTTTGAAAAATTTAAAGAATTCCTTCTTGAAGTTGAAAATCAATTCGGTAAAAAGATTAAAAGGTATAGAAGTGATAGAGGCCGGGAGTATGAATCTTTTGGATTCAACTCGTTTGCTCAGTCTTTAGGAATAATCCACGAAACTACTCCACCATATTCACCTGCATCGAATGGTGTAGCAGAAAGGAAAAATAGAACTTTAACTGATTTAACAAATGCTATGCTAATTGAAGCAGGTGCTCCTTCAAATATATGGGGAGAAGCAATCTTAACTGCATGTTATGTTATGAATAGAGTGCCACATAAAAAAACAAAAGTTACACCTTTTGAATTGTGGAAAGGGCATAAGCCAAATTTGAGATATTTGAGGGTTTGGGGTTGTCTAGCTTTTGTTAGACTTGTGGATCCTAAAAGACCTAAATTAGGTGTGAAAGCTGCCACTTGTGCTTTTCTTGGATATGCAACAAATAGTACAGCCTATAGATTTTTTGATATTTAAAACAAAATAATTTTTGAATCAGGTGACGCAATTTTTCATGAAGAAAAATTTCCTTTTAAATCTAAAAATGGTAGGGGTCAAAATTATCAAGAAAATATTTTATCTGAAACTGGTTCCTCTACTCCTCTTTTTCAAAACCAAGATCCTTTAGTTTTTGAACCTAGAAGGAGTAAAAGAGCCAGATTAGAAAAAGATTTTGGCCCTGATTATCATGTTTTTAATGTAGAGGAAACTCCATTAACTTTACAAGAAGCTTTGGCATCTCCTGGCTCTGTTTTTTGGAACGAGGCTGTAAATGATGAGATGGAATCATTATTATCCAATAAAACTTAGGTATTAGTAGATTTACCACCAGGTTGTAAAACTATTGGCTGTAAATGGGTTTTGAGAAAAAAACTTAAACCGGATGGAACTATTGATAAATATAAAGCAAGGCTTGTTGCAAAAGGTATTAAACAACAAGCAGATCTTGACTTTTTTTATACATTTTCTCCGGTTACTAGAGTTATATCCATTAGATTATTAATTGTAGTGGCTGCAATTCATGATCTAAAAATTCATCAAATGGATGTTAAAACAGCCTTTTTAAATGGAGACCTGGGTGAAGAAATCTAAATGGATCAACCTGAGAGTTTTGTGGAACCCGGTCAAGAAGGCAAAGTGTGCAAGCTAGTTAAATCCCTATATGGCTTAAAACAGGCCCCTAAACAGTGGCATGAGAAATTTGATTCCTGCATGATTGAGAATGGCTATAAAACAAATGAATGTGATAAATGCATTTACTATAAATCTGAAGAGAATTCACATGTCATTATTAGCCTCTATGTGGATGATTTACTTATATTTGGCTCTAATTTGCATATCATCGTGGAAACTAAAAATATGCTTAGTAGCCATTTTGATATGAAAGATCTTGGTGAGGCTAATTATATTTTGGGAATGAAAATTACCAAAACTTGTGATGGGATATTTCTTGATCAGTCGCATTATGTTGAGAAAATTTTGAGAAAATATAATTTTTATAAGTGCAAGTATGTTCTTACTCCTTTTGATCCTCATGTGCGTTTATTTCTTGTTGAAAATGATGAGGATGTAATTAATCAAAAGGAATATGCTAGTATGATTGGTAGCTTGCATTATGCGACTGACTGTACTAGACCTAACATTGCATATGCAGTTGGAGTACTTAGCAGGTTTACTAGCAAGCCTGGCAGTGATCACTGGCTAGCCATTGAGCGTATTATGAAATATTTATATGGTACCATAAAATATGGCTTGTTTTATAATAAGTATCCTGCAGTACTTGAAGGTTACAGTGATGCCGATTGGAATACCTTGTCAGGTGATTCATTATCAACCACTGGTTACTTATTTACATTGGGAGGTGGAGCTATAAGTTGGAAATCGAAAAAACAAACCATTATTGCTAATTCAACAATGGAGGCTGAGCTTATTGCTTTAGCTACAGCCAGTGAAGAAGCAAATTGGTTAAGAGATTTGTTAAATGAAATCCCTTGTTGGGAAAAACCGATTCCACCTATATTGATTCATTGTGATAGCACCGCAGCAATTGGTCGAGTTAATAACCGTTATTATAACAATAAATCCAGACCTATCAGAAGAAAACACAGTACTGTGAGATCTTATATGAATAATGGCATCATAAATGTGGATTATATTAAATCTGGTGATAATCTTGCAGATCCATTAACTAAGGCCTTAGCAAGAGATAGAGTCTGGAATACATCGAGGGGGATGGGGTTGAAGCCCATTGAATATAGCAGGAGCCATGTATGAGGATACTCAACCCAGGGACCAGAGATCCTGTAACTGGGTTCAATGAGAAAAACGATCATATGATGGCCGTGAGAAATGCACCAAATTACTTTTTACCCATCCCTATGATGTAAGTGCATTTATCCTGTAACGTTGTAGAGGTTGAGTTATTAAAAAACTCTTAATGAATTTCTGTAGCTCTTATTGAGTGGGGTGTCATAGTTACAGGAGCACCCTTGATAGAATTCACCTATGTGAGTGTGGTAGTGGAGCCGCTACCTATGAGATTTGGCCTAATTCTCAAACACACTCATGAATCCTGGGATCGCACAAGGCCGTAATGTGCTAGCTTTTAAAGCTTTTGTGAACATCTGGAATATTATGTGTGTGCAATAATTATTTATTTCCCTTAAGCAGTCATAGTTTAATGCTGAGCATACTATTGGCTTTGGAGTAAATATTATTGTTTCACTAATGGAGGTTCAATGCAGAGCACACCTACCATGATGCATAATATCCTTATTTGCTTAATAATCTCAGTTTTTGTTACCTATAATATTAAAATAGGTGGGGGAATGTTAGCAGGTATTTTAATATTATAATGTGTTATTGGTTTCCTTCATGTCTTATCCTTTCAAGTCTTCCTAGTCTCCCCATTCTTATCCATCCAAATCTTCCAAGATAAGGTTTGCCAAGACTTATCCATTCAAGTCTTCTCCTAGTCTTCCCAAGACTTATCCATTCCAAGTCTTCCTAGATAAGCTTTCAAGGTCTTGGTCAAGTCTCTTGAACCTTGCCTATTAAGTTTCCTTTCTATATCTATTTGAGCTTATCTCCTATCTTGATATATATGAGAGAAGAAGTTTTGGTTGTATTGTTTTGTCTTGAGTGAGATTATCAGGCAAATAAAAAGGGTGTGTGTGATAAAGCTTTGGGTTTAACCAATTGTGCAGTATTGGTGAACCATACGACTTAGTCGGGCTGTTGTATCCTGGGGGGACAAGTCAAGGTTTTTTCTGCTACACCGGTGTGAGGCTTTGCCCAACCGCAAAGGGCTTGAATCTCCTTAAAGAGAGCGAATTTCCCTCACCTCAACCCTTATAATAGTTATTGTAACTTTTATTATTTGTATTTTCTGGTGTGTTATTTGTAATCATCACCAACATCTATGTTATTATATTGAGAGTTGTTTCCATAGGTCACCTAGATATCCAAATATAATAGTGTCTAGAGTTACAATATGAGGTAAGACATGAAACAAATCTGTACTGAGTTTGATCTAAGGAAAAAAAAAGGTTGATGTTAGCCACCTCTAGAAACTAGAAGCTTGCCAACGCCAAAGCCCTACGCCAAAAACCTTTAGATAATGTTCTTATTTTGGAAGTATAGTGGGCCTAAAATTAAACAACTGAAATAGTAAGAATAGGAGTGATATTAATATTATTAATCAGTAATGTTGTTAATATTATAAAACAGTAATTGTAAAAATTAAAAAATAAATAAATTATTTTAAATTATTTTTCACATCAGTGCCACATCACCAAGCCGCATCATACAGCCAAGGTCGGGCTGTTGAATCACTGTGTGATCTAGCACCACCCATGAACATTATACTTTATGTTCATTGGTTTTTTTTTTTTTTTTGTGTGTGTGTGTGTGTAAAAAGTGGAACAAATGTCATTGAACAACTATTGAAATAACATGTAATGTTTACTTAATGTGAACAAATGTGTACGAGAGTTTTATCAAGAAAACGAACGTAGCAAAGAAAGATGAAACCAAGCAAATTGAAGGAGTAAGAACACTAGCCAAACCGCAAAGGGTTGCTCAAACGGTACGGGCTTGGGGTGTTAAATCCAGGTCACAAGTGTGAGTCCCTTAAGGCCAACCACAGAACTGAACCAATCTTTATAGGTTAGGTTGGGTTGGTTCTTGAGTGCATCGGTTTGGTTCTGAGTATTCAAATCGTCAAATCGATAGGATTGGGTTAGTTCTTGATTTAAGTCTTACATAAACCGAATCAACCTAAAAACCGAAGCTATTTATATATATTTTAAAATTTTACTTATATTGACATGTCTTTACTTTGATCTATTACAAACACTTGATTGCGTGTAATAATTTTTCACATATAATAATTATTAAGTGAACGAAAGAAGTACTGGAAATTTGAGTTGAATTTGAAGGTTGATTTAATTTGTGTTGGTTATATTAATAGATTTAATTTGTGTTAGTTATATTTAAATTTGAGTTGAATTTAATTTGTATTAGTTTACATTAAATAATATTTTGCTCTTCGTTTCTGTAGTGTTTAAATGTTAAAGATTTGTTTATTTTAATTATTTGTCATTGATTGATTCACTTATTTTTAATATAGTGGAACAATGGTTCCAAACTACATTAGGTTGGGTTGGGTTGGTTCTAGTACATGATTGATTTGGTTCTGAATCTAAAAATTTGAAACCCATCATGATTGAATTGGTTCTAAATACAAAACCGATCCATGAACACCCCTACAACCACCCAAGCAATAGCATACAAGATTGTTAGGATAAACCTTTCAAGCTACGAACCACGATTTATCACTATATGATTGAATGACCCTATCATAATTAACACCACTTAAGGGTGACCTCCAAGTCTTTTGCTCCTCAAGTACTAACCCCATAAACTCTTATTTTGTTAGAACCTTGAGAACACTGGCCATTATTGTGTTTAAATTATGAATTTAGATTGATATTTTTAAAAAAGGGAAGGCAAAGGCAAAAAATGGAGAAAGAAAATTAGTTCATATTTTATTTACAATTTTATCACCTTTTTCTTTCTCTTTTCAAATTTTTATCCAAATTTATGAATCAAACAATCTAAAAGGTTAGGTTTGACTAGTGTTGGCAACTGGAAACTCTTCAGTGTGTAATCGATGTATATGATAAGCTTATTTGATTCTGTATGATGCATTAGTCATTTTGGCTTTCTGGTAAAGAAGTTACATGTATATCGGAAGAGAACTGAATTGTAGCTCTGAATAGGCAAATCATAGTCTACAACACACACAGTAGTCCTATGATACAAGGCATCAGTAAATTGGTGTTAAAAGTCATAAAAATCCCTCGCAAAAAAATATGCATTCACTTAATCCTGTTGATATAACATTATAACTTGTGTGCTAACAAAATCAACTTTGACAACATAAAATACGTAATCAGCAAACATTAAAACCTCCCAAATCTAATCCTCGGAAGTTGTGGATGAATGAGTCGGGTATTTCCACTGCACATCAGCCCATGTGCTCAAACCATCTGTCACCTCCTTAACTACAGATGCCACCTCCTCTACATTAACACGAATCTGTTTCTTGCTGTCTCTTTCCCGGAGTGTCACTGAAGTTGTCGAATCCACTGTAATGGCAAGGGGAACCCCAAGTTCATCTGTTCTTGCATAACGCTTCCCTATTGATGTACCTGCAATATGAACCCATTTGTATAAAATTAGTTAGTCACCAAGTTCATCAAATCCTGCCAATATACATCATAAAAAAAATGAGTTCCGCTATCTCTGGCGGAAAGGGAAATCAAATGAGTTATATTATACTATTAACCAAGAAGAAAACAACATATCACTTGAGACACCATTACTCATTAAGCTCAAGCAAAGAATCTACTAATTTACAAAAGCTTAACGCCATGTATGGATCCTGCATTTTTTTTTAGTAAAGCATAAAATGCATCAATAGGTTACTCAAAAAGCAAAGTATGTCCAAGAGTTTGTACATCACTACAAACAACACTACATAGGATTAATCTAAATATTGCACAACCCATGTAATAAAGAAAACTTCTCTCAACGTCTACAAGCACCTATGACATGGTTACAAAAAGCAAAAGAACATGACATACCTCATAGATTAGGTCACTAATGAAGAACACCGTCTTAAGGGAACATGAAAAAGACTTGGGTCTTCTTGACTGGCTTCTATTCAATGTTCTCTTTTTCACTTAATATGATCGTTGCTTTGAGAGGATTGAATTTCCATTGCATTGGCATGGTTGACATTGAGGCAAAGAACCAGAAGATGCAAGAGAAATCATGTGTGCCTATCCATTTTTCTATGGGTAACCAAACAAGAAAATGGATTTTTGAGAACTGCCTATTTTTTTCTTCTCATCATTTTTCCACACTAAAAGCAACTCCAATGGTTCATGCTATAATAGCATTGTCAAAGCTATAATTTGGCAGGTTACAATGACAAAATGCCCAATTATAGCAATGTTGCCACATTGGTGACATGCCATTTTGGCAAATTTCCCTCTCTTTTTTAGATGGTGTTTGGGTTTAGTTTTTTGAGTATTTTTTTTATTGATTTTGTTTGGCGTTCATAATCTTTTTAAAATTTTTTTTTTTTTTAAAAAAAAAATTATAAGCTTATGTTCTACACAATTAGACAAACCAAAAAAATTAAATATTGAAAGAAAATTTAGATCCTTCTATTCTACATAGCACGGACACGGATACGAGACACGACGTAAATACACGGACACGCAAATTTTCAAAAAACGAAAGACACAACATGCTGGGGACACATTCAATATATATAATTTTATTTATTTATTATATCGAAAAAAAAATTTAAAAAAAAACATTGGAAGGTAATTAAACATGCAAAATAACACTAAAAAATTAATAAAAACATTTAACAAATTAATTTAATAAATAAAAATAATTAGTGTTATGTATGTTTAGGTTAAGCAAACAAGAATACCAAAAAAAATAGAAAAAATAAAAAGATGGGAAAAAAGGGAGTATGATCGGGTATAAATCAAACAAAGTAAAGTTTGTCATTAAAAAAAAAGTATTTTAATACAAATATCTTTAATTAGGGACTATAAAAGGAAAAAGAAAAATACAAAAGAAAGAGACGATGCGGAGGGAGAGAGAGAGAGAGAGAGAGAGAGAGTGATGAACTGCGAAAAACAAAGAGAGAGAGAGTAATGAACTGCGAGAGAGAGAGAGAGAGAGAGAGGACCTTCAAAGACCATCGAACTGAAGAGAGAAGAAGAAAAAAGAAGCGAAAAAGAAGAATGGACATACCTCGAAGCCCTAGATCGACCGACTGGTTCTTCACCCTCTTGAGCTTCAACAGGTTCAAGTTTTTCTTCACCTCGGTTCTCTTCTCTTTCTCCTCCCTTTTTCTTTGTCGACGTTAGGGTTTAGTTTAGGAAAGCAAAATTTTGTGTTTTTACACATTTTACCCCATTTACAAGTTTTGAAATTACATTTTGTACCCTGTAAGTGTCCAAAACGTGTCGTTGCGTGTCCCAAACGTGTCCGACTGCAAAAAAATTCAAAAAAAAAAAAAAAGGAGACACCTCCCATAGAGTGTCCAACACGTGTCCACCACGTGTCTGGCGCGTGTCTATGTCCGACACTCATACGCTCCTTTCGGAGAGGTGTCCATGCTTCATAGCTTCTATTTCACCCACCCTTTACATACCATTAAAAAAATTGAAAAAAAAAAAATACTACCATTCCCATATACTATTCTAACCTATGGGTGTTCAAATTACGCAATGAACTGAAAAACCAAACCAAATCGACCTCTTTGGGTTGGGTTGGGTTAGTTTTTTAGTGCATTGGTTTGGTTCTGGTTCTTCAAATTACCAAACCATGGTTCTTAGTTTACGCCTTGCTTAAACCGAACCAACCCGAAAACCGAACCCATTTATATATATTTTTTAAAATTTTATTTATATTAATGTCTTCACATAATTGGTCTATTACAATGAACTTGATTGCACCTAATAATTTCCAACATACAAAAATTATTAGATGAACAAAGTTAGTCCTGGAAGATTGAGTTGGATTTCAAAATTGATTTAATTTGTATTAATTTTACTAATGGATTTATTTTGTATTGATTATGTTTAAGTTTTAGTTGGATTTAATTTGTATTAGTTTGCATTAAACAATATTTTACTTTTTACTAGTGTTATGTTTAAATGTTAAAGACTTATTTATTTTTAATTATTTATTATTTATTGATTCACTTATTTTTAATATAGTGGAACCGTAGTTATAACCAGAGCTACATTGGATTGAGTTGGATTGGTTCTAGTGCATCATTGGTTTAGTTATGGGTTCAAAAACTATGATTGAATTAGTTCTAAATTTATTGCCAAACTGACCCATGAACACTACTATTCTGACCTATTGAAACCTACCATTCTTGAAAACGTACCTACCAAGTGGGTGATAGGTATGTATTCAAAAATGGTTGGTTTTAATAGATCATAATAGTATATGAGAATGATAGTTAATATTTTTTTTTCAATTTTTTTAAGGATACTTACCAATAAGTCCTACTTTTAAGACTTATTACCCATTAAGTCCTATTAATAAATTTATCACTGTAAATTTATTCATAAAAACAAGATAGACTAATAAATTTACCAATAGGACTTAATGGGTAATAAGTCCCAAAAGTAGGACCTATTGGTAATTTATAATTTGCCCATTTTTTTAATGGTATGTAAATGGTGGGTGAATGGAAAGATCTAAATTTTTTTCAATATTTTAATTTTTTAAAAACATTTTGGGTCGCATAGAACGTAAATAAAAATAAAAATAAAATAAAATAAAATTTAAAAAGATCACAAAAGACAAAAAAAACAAAAAAATCACTCAAAAAAACAAACCCCCAACACCACCTAAGAAGGGAGGGAAAGTTGGTTAGCATTGTACCAAAATGGCATTACCCTGTGGCAACATTGCAACATTTTGGTATTTTGCTACTGTAGCATGCCAAATTATAGCTTTAGCAAAGCTATTATAGCATTAACCATTAGAGTTGCTCTAACCAAACATAAACAAGGAATTTGGAGTCTCTAATTTGATTTTTCTTTTCCTTCCTTTCGCTTTTCTCATCCATTCCCTCAAACAAATAAACACCAAACAAAGCAAAAGCACTTCCAGAATCCTTGGAATGGTTTTGACAAAGACACATCTAGTCTAAATGTGTAACCCAGTTCGGAAACTTCTATCTAACTAGAAAACTTGTTCTCACCAAATATAATCAGAGCACTAAAGCAAGTCTGTAGAATTCAACAGGGAGACATTAAGGCCATGTTTGGTTTGTATTTGTGAAACAATTTTGAAAAATAATTTTCTAAAAAGAGTTCACAAAATTTGAAAATTTGTTTAGTTGTATGTTTTGAAAATAGTTTTGGAGTTTTGGAATTTTGCATGATCTTAATTTTATTTTTTTATTTTTTTTTTTTTTGGTGTAGTTGAATAGAAGAGTGAAGAAAAATGATTGATTGATGTATAGGATGTGAGAGGAGAGAGGAGAGAGGAGAGAGAAGAAGTGATTGATTAATGTGTAGGAAAGAGAAGTGGATTTGGACGAAATTTTTTCTCAAAAATTGTCTCTCAAGAGACAAACAAAACAAGGCCAATTCTCTTAAACCTGAAATAACAACTAATGAAATAAAAAGAGACAAAACAAAAAATGAAGAATGCATCATGAGAAGAGTTGAACAGCCAATAATTGAGGAAACAAAAGTGGGTGTTTGGGGTTTGGATTTTTTAGTGGCTTTTTAGCTTTTTTATTGTGAGGTGAAAAACAATTATGGGAATGGATTTTTCAGTTGTATGGAAAAATGTAAAAGGCTGATGTGATGTTTTGGATTTTGCCTAAAATTACCATTTTACCATTGTTTTAACTGTCCGAAAAAAAGGTACATATGAGGGTACATTGGTTTTTTTACACTGGTATAGCCAGATTTTTTTGATGCACCCCAAAGGTTTTGGTGTTTTGGCTTTTTTAGCTAAAAATCCTATATCCTAAACCACCCCAAAATGGAAGGAATTGTGAAAAATAAGAATAGCATGACAGATCAACTCAACTCAACTCAACTCAACAATGCTCGGTTCAAATTACTTAAGAACCAACTACATGGATCCATTTTCTCCAGTACTCGAAACCTTCTTAACAATTATTCTTAAAGCAATTCACTTATGCAATAAAAAAATGAAAAAGAAAGGGGGGAAAAGGAGTGCAGCGTAAAGATGGGACAGGCAGACACAGGAAATTCCAGAAAATATGTCGTCTATACCTTACCTCATGAACAATTAGCAGAACATAATGTGAGTTACAACTTCACCGTCTGTTAACATAAAGAGATCAATATCTATCTGGATATAGAAGCTGAAAATTTACATGATTTTAATTCTGTACTATATTGTCATTTGCCTCTCAAACCATTTTTCCATGATCAGTTTAAAATTTTTAGGTCTAGAAAAAAAAAAAAAAAAAAAAAAAAAAAAAGTATACCCTTCAAGTTACAGTAAAAATAGCATCAAACTTCAGTGTGTTTGTGTGTAAAACCATGCCTCAACCTAAGCAAGTAGAACACCATCTCATCATGGGTAAAGCCATTTCAACCCAAATCCAACAGAAACTGAAATAAAAAACTTTAATTACGCCTACATTTTCAGACCTCAATAACTTTTGAAGATATTTGCAAAATAAAACAGGCAGTCAACATGCTTACTTTATACCTACATGTGTTGCATACCTGTTATGTCAATCTTATATGAGATCCCGGCAGCAGTTAATGATTTGGCAATGCGTTTAGCAACTTCCTCGTACTGCTGATTCTGAACCAATGGGAACACAGTGCATTTTATAGGTGCCACAAGTGGAGGGAAACGGAAAACATTCGACTGTTCGTCCCCACCTTTACTAGGCCTTGTATAGAAGGAATGTTCATAAAGACAGTAAATTATCCTCCCAATACCAAAAGATGGTTCAATTACTGATGGTGTGAAAACCCTCTGATGTTCCTTCTTCATCTCCTTAGAGATTGTCACCATGTTCTTCATTATACTGACATCTTTGCCAAGTGTGCACACAGTGAACTGTACCTCTCCCTTAGACTCCAAAGTGGCTTTCATTTCCATAGCCTCTTTTTCACCCATTGCCTGCAGGCAAACAGAAAATGTTGAGACCTTCATAATTGTAATTCATGACAGCAGAGGCAGAAACTTGGCCTCCGTTATTGTGAGAAAACTTTTCATTTTAAGAAATCTACAAGGTATAGATCTCATTTGTCTTTTTGCTTCTCTACCTCCAAAATGAATAAGGAAAGAAATTTTAAAAGGCCACCAAACATGCAATACAGTGCCGGACACAAAGTATTAAGCCACCAATTATGAAACAAAGAATCAAGTCAATTTCCATCAAATCATTGCCTAACAAACAATTTGTACTATACCTCCAATGCTTCAACCACCATCTTCTGATCACCCTTGAATGCAAGGCCCAGCTCCTTCTTCACTGGAGCTATAACAAGTTTCTGAATCAAAGGTAAAATTGGTTTATAAGAATTTTATTAGACACAATATATATATCAACAGAGATAAAGAGAGTTACCTCCACTTCTCTAGGTTCTGAAAATTTTTCAGCTGCCACAAGGGGCACACCACTTTTATCCTACAACAAAGAAATAAAGAGAACTCCTCAGAAGACCAGGATATGATTCACGTTATTTTTTCAGGCAATCTTCTAGAATAAAATATCACAAACAAAGCTTTTGTCTTATTGGTCTTTTCATATTCGTCAATTTTTATCATAATCTTATTTTTTTTGTGAGACTCCTATCAAACAAATTAGTAATTAAGCAAATAAAAATTAGATTTGACAGGTCTGTAATAGTTTAACATTTTTTCCTCAAAAAGATCATAGAGTTCATACCGTGTGGGCATGCAAATCATATGCAGATCTATCAGCGATACCAACACATTCAATCCATCCGTAAGAGCATTCAATCTCAGCATCCCAACAATCTGCAGCATAGTGTGCCATCTCATTTGCAAGATGTTGCCGGAATCGTAATCGTTCCTTATCTATACCAAGGTATGTCAAGAATAAATATACCCTCCCAATAAAATAGCCCAGCGTTTCATTGTTGACAATGCCCTAACCAACAAATTAAACACCCGATGAGTTGGGAACCATGTAATTGTTTTTTAAGGTGAAAGAAAGAGAGGAGCAAGACTGTTAGAATGGTACAAGTCAAGCCAACCTCAGAAACTGCTTCACCAAGGCGAATTGTCCTTGCAGATTGTCCAGACACCTGGTCTTCCCTTGGGAACATTAGAAATTCCAAGTTTAAGACTTCAGAAAATTTTGGGTGTGACTTATCATCAGGATCCACAAAATGTTCTATTTCAGCCAATGTAAACTCACGGACTCTTAGCAGACCTTGGCGAGGAGATATCTGCAATATTTTGAAATCAATGCCAGATTTCAATTGGATTCATCATTTGTAGAAAAATGTTCAAATAACATTTCCGCATCATGCTCTAATTATAACTCTAAAAGGTAGTGGAAGAAACTGAGAAGAACTGGATATAACTTATAATATACCACTACTACAAATGTTGAAAAAAAAATGCATTGATCATAAAAAGATCATTTTTCAAGTTACTTCTTCTTACTGTCAGTTCAAACAATTCATTTTTCTTTGATCCTCATTTTTCTTTGAATTATATTGTAAGTAATCAACAATAATAGTGGCACCTAAACCAAACTACTTCTCATATTACCACTTCTATTGCTAGTGCTAGCACCACTACCACTGTTATTGTTACTATGACATCTCCTTTTATCCTACACCTTTTACTAAACTATTGCAGCCATTGACAACCAACACCATATACATGATGAGCTAGAACAATGGGTCAGTTAAAAATTCACTTCCAATGACAAAATAAATGCAACCTAAGCCACAAACGGCCAAGGATATTCATGCAAATAAATGCACCAGTTAGAGACAAATGAAACCTCATTCCTAAAAGCTTGACCAATCTGAGCAGCAGCAAAAGGGAGCTTGTTGCCATTATAGTAGTATAAATCCTTGAAGTTCACAAAAATGCCTTGTGCTGTCTCAGGGCGCATATACCTGCAGCATATTACAGTGGGAAATCATGAAAAAAGTAAGTTGAAGCACTGATGCTTCAAAATAAGTGCCGTATACATGTCGGACACGCCGACATGGTAGGGACAAATATGTGACACACCACATGGCGTGTCCCCTTATTTAATTAATTTATTTTTAGGGGACACACCAGGGGCATGCCAAGTTGTCTTTTCTCCCATTTTCTTTAGAGCTTCGGATGAATGTTGAATGTTTATTATTTTTTTCTTAGATTTAAATACTTAATAGATCACCCATAAAAAAAGATATAAATTATAAGTATTAATTTAAAAGTGCTTTTTAAAAAACAATAATAATTAAAGTTAGTTTTTGTTAATATTGATTGTTTATGAATGTAATATTAATCTAAATAGCAAATAAAAATATATGAAAACATATTTTATTGTCATATCCGCACTGTGTCCGTATCTCCATTTTTTTGAAATCACCGTGTCCTAGGTCCAAATCCGTATCCGTGTCCTAGGTCCAGATCCATATCCGTGTCCGTGCTTCTTAGAAAGTAACGCATCGGGTACAAAATGGACAAGGCAATATGAATTTTAAACAATTTAAAGAAAAAGCTCATTACAGATGTATTGCAAGTTATGAAAATACAATGTAAGTATGATAAAAGTATTCTTACCCAGGGCTCAAACCAGATGGACCTATAGAGGTCTGAAACATTAAGTTAAATGGATATGGAGCAGACAGAGGGTTCTTAGTATCAGGAGCAGTAATACCATATTCCTTAATCTTTGCACCCAATTCTTCTTCAGAAAGATCGTCCAATACAGCAAGAACATGCCTAAACTCCGAGGCCTTCTCCGTTGTGATATTAGGATCTCTCTCGAGTTTCTCCTTGCAAAAATCTTTGAGTAAATGATCAGCACGATAACATGTACCAGTCTTTTCATCCTTAACCATGAGGTCAGTAAACTTATCAACATGACCTGATGCCTTTAGCACAACTTCTGGTGTAACACATGGGCAATCGACTTCCAACATGTTTTCTTCCAGAACAAAATGCTGAAAAAGGAACAAACCATGATATTGTAATATTCACTAAACTCAAAAAAAGGTGCGGACCATCAGCACGCAGCAAATTGTAGTGAACTTGAGAGATTAAAGAAGGATAACAACAAAACAAAACAAAAATGTATAGAAGACTTAAGGCCACAAAAATACAGTCTGGACAGTTAATTCCAGTCAAATTGAGAACAGTAATTGCATGATCTAGTCCCTACATGTAATTGAGTTTCCATGTGATATCTTCTTTTTTATGTGCACATTGTCCCTGCCGACCAATTTAGTCTAAACTAATGTTGAATAACAGCCAACAAGCTCTGAACTAACATAGAAGCAGACAAAATTATTCAACAAATGGTTCTAACTTCTAAAAAGAACTAATAAGCCTCCCCCGTTCCTGATTTGCCTCCCGACGTAGCATACATTATACTAATAAGATGATCCATGCATAATGCATTGCACCGCAGCACGTAACTTTTTTTTAAAAAAAAAATCATGTAAATAAGCAGTTAGCATTTACATCTCTACCATGAAGGCAAACAAAACATGAAAACAACTGTGTAGCAAGTGCAAACACAGCAAATTCAGAATTCAATTTACAAGTCCTATCCTATGAACAATATAAATTAATAGCAACCTCCACCATTAAGAGTGACCTAGTGCTACAGCAGCAAGCAATCAGCAAATAAATTATCAATTTCCTCTATTTAGTCCATAAAGTTTCTGATTTCAGCTCATGTTGGTCCAATTGAAGACCAGTTAAGCTTGATTTGATAGGTGTTTGTTAAATAAGTTTAAAACTTTGAAATGACATTTTTTTACAATCAAATTTATTGAATAATTTGAATTAAATGAGCTTGTGAAATCACAAACTTTAGGACCAAAAAATCAAATTAGTAGTTTAGTAATGAAATTTTAAAATTTAAAAAAAAAAATTGGGAAATGAAATTACAGACTTGACGCCAGAAAGCGAGGACATTGGACTTGACGGCGCAACCAGGAGGGCCGTAGTCGTAGAGGCCGGCGACGCCGCGATAGATCTTGAAAGAGGGGATGTAGAAGAGGCGGCGCTCGAGCGTGTTCACCACCGCCTGACGGAAAGCTTCTCTGTTGTTGTGGGCTTCTTGTGGTGCTGCGTCCATTTCTACGAATCGAAGCCCTACTAGGCTGAAAGATTGGGTGTGTATATGTTGTGAGGTGAGGTGAATGAGAGTGGCGTTGTGGAGAAGATGATATTTAGGGAGTGTGGATATGGTGGTGGTGGTGGATATTGTAGGGCTGGCTCTGGCGGGATGCGACTTTGCCAACACTAGTGTCACACCAGGAAGAATCCTTCCTAGGGTTTTTGCTAACATGCGCCGTCAAACCTTTTTTTGTTTTTTGTTTTGGGGTCCCTGTTTTGTTTGGAACCAAATGGGAAGGATGGGATTTGAAATCCGATTGGCATGTTGCCCACCTTGGCATTGGTGGAGTCCATAAATCTATGGGTGGTGCTAAATCCACGCAGGCTTCGGAAAATGGATAGATTTTTTAATTTTTTGATTTTTTTTTGTTATTTTAATTTGGGATTAAAAAAGTGTGTTGCTATTAGCACTTATCAAAAAATTTTGGACCCTCCATTTTATAATTTTTTTTATTACAATTATACCATAAAGTAAAATTACATTAAAAGATATTGTGAAATGGAATACCCACCTATCAATAATAACTAATACTCTATCGTATTGGATACCCAACCACACCCCCACTCCCACCTTCAACTCCAACTATACGTATTCCATGTTTGTAAACCCTAAACCTATTACTTTTCATAACCAATTAACATAAATCCTAAATCTATTATTTTTTATAATCATCTTAAATCCTGAATGTGTCATCTTCATCACCATCATCAACGCTATTGAACTTGAAAGTTTTGCTTCAAGAATAACATATACTTCATCACTTATTTCACTGTGTAGAGCAATGGAGGACGAGGACAACATTATCGGTCGTTTATCTGTCTTGTATTAATATTCTCGGTCGTTTTCAGTTATTCTTGTTTCGTTCAAGCTATTCGATACTGGTTTGCTGACTGTTACAATTATGTTCGGTAACACAATACTGAACATAATCCTTTCGTTCAATACATAGGTTCTAAACATTAATGCAGATAGTCAATTATGTAATTTTCTTTGTTAAACTAACTTAGAATGAAAAATAGTGAATTGGAATGGATTTAAGTTATGTATTTTGAATGGATTTAATTCATGTTATTTTAAGTTGTGAATTAGAATGGATTTAAGTTACACAGTGATAAACAAATTTTGTTCGGACATACAGTGCTGACAGGATCATTATTGTTCGACAAAACAGTTCTGAACAAAATATATTTTTTCGGCTACACAATGGTGAACAAATTGGGTGGGTGTGCATTTTATTGTGAAAATATGGAGATTAGTTTTCTATTCTAAAAATATTATGGAAATATTATGGAGATTAATTTTCCATATATATACATTGTTTTCTATTCCTACAATTTGCATCAATCTCCACTTTCTCAACTGAATTTCCCAATCAATAGCAAATTCCAAAGAGACCTACGTCGTCGAAATCCTAATCGACGAAGAACACCAACCCCACAAGTAAATGCATTGTGTTTTCAGAAACCACTTTTTAGATGTGGTTAATGTTGAAGAGAGAAGAGAGAGAAAAAGCTAGGGTTTTGAAGGGGTTTTGAGAGAGAGAGAGAGAGAGAAAAAAAAGAGAAATGAGAGAGAAAAATATTCACTTTCTCATATGAACAAAAGGGGTTTTGAGAGAGTGAGAGAAAAGAGAGAGAGGAGACATCACTGATGAAGAGAGAGAGAGAGAGAGAGAAGAGATGGAGGCAGAGAGTGGGTGTGGTTAGGGGTGTGAAGTGGGTGCATATGTTGGAATAGATTCAGGTGGGTGTGCATTTCATTGTGAATATGGGTAGATTTGGTAATAAGTGGGGTGTCCAAAAAAATATTATTAAAATTTAGGGTTTAGGGTTAGGGTCCAAAGAAATTGGGGGTCCAAAGAATTTTGGTAGATGCTAATAGCGGCACTCTTAAAAAATTTGATTTAAAAAGGGTTTTTAGTTTTTTTTAACTTTTTTATGAGAGAAAGAATACAATGATTATGGGTTGGATGTAGGGATGGGAATTTAAACCCGGCCCGACGGGAACCCGCCTCCCTGACCTCGATTCCAGCAGTTTTTTCCCGAAAAATCCCGACGGGCCAAGGATGGTATTTGAAAATGAATCCCCAATGACTTTCGGGCCGGGGACAGGGATATGTTTCCCAGCCCCGTCCCCGGCCCCGATCCCCGCCTCGCTTCTCTCCGAAATAAAATTACTACTTTACCCCTGTATATATATATAATATATGCGTGTTTTTATGTTGGCACACTCACACACAATCACTTTGCTGCTGTTGCCAAAAAAATTGAGAGAGAGGAAGGGAGGTTGTTGGCATGAGAAAAATGAAGAGAGAGGGTCCTCCGCCGCCGAAGGGAGGGAGAGAAAATCGATCCTCCGCCGTCGCCGATCTCCTCCGCCGAGAGAAAAGAGTCGATCTCCTCCGCCGATCTCCTCCTCCGCCCTCCTTTGCCGATCTCCTCCGCCGTCTGCCCTCCTCCGCCGACTGTTTCGCCGATCTTTATCTCTCTATCTTTCTCTGTGTTATACACACACATATATATGTATATATATTATAGATTGAAGCTCAGATCTTGAGATCTATGATGATAATATGTTGATCTTTTTTTTTTTTTTTTTTTGGATATGTTAGGTTTTTTTATCTGTTGTTGATGATGTTACATGATGATGATGATCTGTTGGTGTTGATCTCTCTCTTTCTCTATGTTGATCTTCTTTTTTTTGATCCTCCAACTTCAAAGCGCTTCCAAAAAAATAAAAATGTCGGGGTTGTTGGTCGGGAAACCCGATCCTGTTAGAGGCGAGGCGGTGATGGGTTCCCCACTGAGGATCGGGGGCGGAGACGGGGAAATATGTATCTTTGGGGATTGGGGACGGGGACTGCGATCGCCGGCCCCGGCTTGGCCAGTTGCCATTCCTAGTTGGATGTAATGTTTTGTCTTATTGAGCTAAAAAATCTTTTTTATTTTTTGTGACTATTTTAGCCAAAAAATCCTCAAACCCAACTTCCCAAACATAAGCACAATAATGTCTCCCGAAATGGCTGTGAATGACTGGGCACGGTGATGTGATAACGACATAGAATAAAATAATATTTTGCATAAAGATCGGTAGTTTGAATTGAATTTGTTTGAATTTGTGTTTATCAGTCAATCGATTATGTCACGACCCGCTCCCCGTACCCAAGGGTTAAGCATCGTGATGGCCAGTAACTGAGGTTACTTCCTGCCAATTCTTAAACAAATCAATAAACACAAGCAGAAGTAATATTTAAATAAGGGTACCAAAATAATCATTGGACCTTCTATTTTTATTACAAAATGTATTGACCAAAAAGGCCGATATTTACATAGAGAAATATCATAAAAATACTGTGTGTGTGTCTATTCCGTAACCCGACTTTCCAAAAAGCTATTTCTGAAGTGCATTGTTTCCTGAAAATTGGTAAACAACTATAAGCACATGGCAAAGTAAGAAATATTATACCAAGAGTATAAGGGACACAAAATAACCATGGATAGTTAGTTAGGCCAAAACATTTACACAACTCAATTTGGTACATAAATCATTAGTAACCAAATCATTTAAGTAGCAGAAATTGAAATACAAATATTATGTAAGTAAATGACCATAACCACGGTACTGAACAGAACAGAGGTCACAAAAGTGACAGTCAAAACAGACGTACGGATTCAAGAGGTGGCTCGTACGGATTCTAGAGGTGGCTCCCACAATAGTGTAGCACTTAGCTCAAGAGACTTTGATCCGCCATGCAGCAGTACGGATTCAAGATGTGGCTCGTACAGATTCTAGAGGTGGCTCCCACAATAGTGTAGCACTTAGCTCCGCACAGCACTTTGGTCCGCACAGAACAAAGGTCAATGGATCAGAGGGCCACAAAGTAAAGAAAATAGAGGCCAATGGTTATTTAAGTTCCCCAAAGCGTAGGACTCCCGTGGTGGTACTTACAAAGCATAATTATATATAAGATCATAGCCAAATATTCTTTAAAAGTAAAACAAACATATCCATGGGTTTTACTTTAGCAAATAGAGTTCAGAAATAAAACCACGTAACTAAAATGTTTATAAAACATAACTTTTATTAATATACTAATAAAACATAACTTGTATAAAACAGATTTTGATAAGTCAAAACATACGTAAAATACATTTTGGTGACTTAAGGTATAATATAACTCACTCTGCCATGTGCTTATAGTTGTTTACCAATTTTTAGGAAATAGTGCAATTCAGAAATAGTTTTTGGAAAGTCTTAGACGCGGGGCTGCGGAATAGACATACACAACACTTTTATTGATATTTTTATATATAAATATCGGCCTTTTTGGTCAATATAATTTTGTAATAAAAATATAAGCTCCGATGATTATTTTGGTACCCTTATTTAAATATTACTTTCGCTCGCGTTTATTGATTTGTTTATGAATTGGCCGAAGGTAACATCAGTTACTGGCCATTACGATACTTAACCCTTGGGTACGGGGAGCGGGTCGTGACAAATGGTATCAGAGCAATGGTTTATAAAAAAAAAAAGAAGTCATCATTGGAGCATAGGACACACGCACATTTAAGAAGTGGAATAGTGGGTAATTAGTACCTAAATATTATATTTTATTAGTTGATTTAATTATATTATAATTTTATATGATTATATACATATAATAAAAAAAAATTTGGTGTGCCTAATTTGTGAATGATATTAGATATAATTTATATTTGTTATAGTAAAAGAAGGACAAGAAAAGAAGAATGTCGGACTCAAGCACCCACCAAAATTATAATATAATTAAATACATATAATTTTCAGTTCATATTCAAAAAAAAAATTTATTTTGAAGTTTTTTTAAAAGTAGGATCAATTTATAAAGATACTAATTTTGAAACTATTTCCCATCAATGAAAAGTTCATCTAAAAATTTTCAATTCTTGTATATAATTCTGTCATTGTGTTCTCATTTTTATTTATTTTTATAATAAACAAAACGAGTTAAAAGTTTTTAAAGTCGCTCCTTATTTCTTATTTTGGCCCAAAACAATTTTTGACAACTAGACAATCAGTTATTTTTGATAAAAAAAAATTTTAGGTACTATTTTCTATCAAATTAATCATCTAATATATATTTATCAGAGTACGCAGCGGATAGCTTACATATGACAAATTTTGAGAATGAAATTTTAAAAGGAGGGAAGATTGTAACAACCCAGATTTTTAATTATTCCCCAGAATTTATATTAATATTATTTAATCTCAGTTCGAAAAATATATAATTTATTATATATTATTATGTGTAATTTTGTAAAACAATATAATTATTAAAAGTTTAAGGGTTAAAATATAAATAATAATAATATAGATAATAATAATAATAATAATAATGAGTGTGGTAGTAAAATAAATAATTAATTTTATGTTAGTATACGATAAAGTGTAATTTAATTAGGAATTAATTAATTTATATAATTATATTAAAATATTGGGTCAAAAAGTAATTATCTTAAATATCTATTAAGGATAAAAACGAATCTATATAATTATTAATCGAATCTCGATTTGAGCTACGTATGCGCCATATTCCCTATAAATAGAGAGGCGTTGAACGGAAGTAACAAATCTTAAACAAATCAATAAACGCGAGCGAAAGTAATATTTAAGTAAGGGTACCAAAATAATCATTGGAATTTCTATTTTTATTAGAAAATTTACTGACCAAAAAGGCCGATATTTACATATAAAAAATATTATAAAAATACTGTGTGTGTGTCTATTCCGCAACCCGACTTTCCAAAAAGCTATTTCTGAAGTGCATTGTTTCCTGAAAATTGGTAAACAGCTATAAGCACATGGCAGAGTGAGAAATATTATACCAAGAGTATAAGAGACACGAAATAACCATGGATAATTAGTTAGGCCAAAATATTTAAGATAACTTAGTCGGAACAAATGATCCTTTAAGTAGCAAAACTAAGATTATGTAAATAAATAACCATAACCACGGTACTGAACAGAACAGAATAGAGGTCACAGGTGTGACAATCAAAACAGAGGTACGGATTCAAGAGGTGGCTCGTACGGATTCTAGAGGTGGCTCCCACAATAGCGTAGCACTTAGCTCCGCACAGCACTTTGTTCCGCACAGAACAGAGGTACGGATTCAAGAGGTGGCTCGTACGAATTCTAGAGGTGGCTCCCACAATAGTGTAGCACTTTGCTCCGCATAGAACAGAGGTCAATGGATCAGAAGGCCACAAAGTAACCAAACAAAACCCAATGGTTATTTAAGTCCCTCAAGACATGGGACTCCCGTGGTGGTACTTACAAAACATAATTGTTTATAAGGTCATAATCAAATATTCTTTAAAATATAACCAAACATATCTATAGGTTTCCTTTTAAGCAAATAGGGTTTAGAAATAAAATCACGTAACTGAAATGTTTATAAAACATAACTTTTATTAATATACTAATAAAACATAATTTGTATAAAATAGATTTTGGTAAGTCAAAATATACGTAAAATACATTTTGGTGACTCAAGGTATAATATAACTCACCTTAATTTTAATCACTCAATCTTTCTTTTCACTATCAAAGACCATCTTAACTTCCATTATTTTTTCCTTCTTCCTCTCTTTTGTTTCTTCCTTTCTCTCTTTCTTTTCTTCTTTATTTCTTTCCTTTCTTTCTTCTTTCTTTTTTCTGTTCACTCAGTTAACTATCTTCTCCTATCTATAGGGAGGGACGATGATTAGTGGGCCAATGCGTGGCGAGCAAATTTCTCTCCATATTCAATTCATTAATTATATAGATTTATTCTTACCTTTAATAGATATTTAAGATAATTACCCTTTGACCCAATATTTTAATATAATTATATAAATAAATTAATTCTTAATTAAATTACACTTTATCATATACTAACAGAAAATAAATTATTTATTTTAGTACCACACCCATTATTATTATTATTATTATTATTATTATTATTATTATTATTATTATTATTATTATTTTGACCCCTAAACTTTTAATAATTATATTATTTTGCAAAATTACACATAATAATATATAATAGATTATATATTTTTCTAACTGAGATTAAATAATATTTGTATAAATTCTACAGAATAATTAAAAATCTAAGTTGTTACAATCTTCCCTCCTTTTAAAATTTCATCCTCAAAATTTGTCATATGTAAGCTATCCGCTGCGCACTCTGATAAATATATATTATATGATTAATTATATATATAATAAATTTTTTTTTAGTATGCCTAATTTGTGAAGATATTAGATATAATTTATATTTTTCATAGCAAAAGAAGGAAAAGAAACAATGGATGTCGGGCTCACGTACCCACAAAAATTATAATATAATTAAATGTATATATAATTTTCAGTTCAGTATTCAAAAAAAAAAATTATTTCGATATTTTTTTAAAAAAAATGGGTTCAAATTATAAGGATACTAATTTTGAAACTATTTCCCATCAATGAAAATTTCATCTCAAAATTTTCAATTCTTGCATATAATTTTGTCATTGTGTTCTCATTTTTATTTATTTTTATCGTAAACAAAACGAGTGAAAAGTTTTTAAAGTCGCTCCTTATTTCTTATTTTGGCCCAAAACAATCTTTGACGACTAGACAGTGAGTTATTTTGGTAAAGTTTTTTTTGAGGTACTATTTTCTATCAGATTACTCATCTAATATATATTTATCAGAGTGTGCAGCGGATAGCTTACATATGACAAATTTCGATGACGAAATTTTAAAAGAAGGGAAGATTGTAACAACCCAAATTTTTAATTATTATGTAGAATTTATACTAATATTATTTAATCTCAATTCGGAAAATATATAATTTATTATATATTATTATGTGTAATTTTGTAAAATAATATAATTATTAAAAATTTAGGGGTCAAAATATAAATAATAATAATATAGATAATAATAATAATAATAATGAGTGTGGTAGTAAAATAAATAAATAATTTTATGTTAGTATACGATAAAGTATAATTTAATTATGAATTAATTAATTTATATAATTATATTAAAATATTGGGTCAAAAAGTAATTATCTTAAATATCTATTAAGGATAAGAACGAATCTATATAATTATTAATCGAATCTCGATTTGAGCTACGTATGAGCCTTATTCCATATAAATAGAGAAGTGCTGATCTGGGCCGAAGGAAGAGGAAAGAAAAAGAAGAAAGGAAAAGAAAGAAAGAAAGAAAGAAAGAAAGGAAAAGAAGAAAGAGAGGAAGAATGAAAGAATAGTGGAAGGTGAAAGGGTCTTTGGCAGTTAAACGAAAGGGTGAGGTATTAAAGTTAAGGGGAGTTATATTATATCTTGAGTCACCAAAATATATTTTACGTATATTTTGACTTACCAAAATCTATTTTATATAAGTATGTTTTATTAGTATATTAATAAAAGTTATGTTTTATAAAGGTTTCAGTTACGTGGTTTTATTTTTGAATCCTATTTGCTTAAAAGGAAATCCATGGATATGTTTATTTATATTTTAAAGAATATTTGACTATGACCTTATAAACAATTATATTTTATAAGTACCACCACGGGAGTACCACGCCTTGGGGGACTTAAATAACCATTGGCTTCTGTTTGGTTACTTTGTGGCCCTCTGATCCATTGACCTACTGGAGCAAAGCAAAAAGTCTTGTCTGAGCTAAGTGCTACCTTGTTGTGGGAGCCACCTCTAGAATTGTGACGAGCCACCTCTTGAATCTGCACTGCTCGTGCACCAAAGTGTCGTCTTGAGCTAAGTGCTATACTATTGTGGGAGCCACCTCTGGAATCTGTACCTCTGTTCTAACTGTCACTTCTATAACCTCTGTTTCTGTACCGTGGTTATGGTCATTTACTTACATAATTTCTGTATTTCAGTTTCTGCCACTTAAATGATTTATTTACATAATCTCAGTTTTGCTACTTAAAGGATTATTTGTTCCGACTAAGTTATCTTAAATGTTTTGGCTTACCTAACTATCCATGGTTATTTTGTGTCCCTTATACTCTTGGTATAATATTTCTCACTCTGCCATGTGCTTATAGCTATTTACCAATTTTCAGGAAATAATGCACTTCAGAAATAGCTTTTTGGAAAATCGAGTTGCGGAATAAACACACACACAGTATTTTTATAATATTTCTCTATGTAAATATCAACCTTTTTGGTCAGTAAATTTTGTAATAAAAATAGAAGCTCCGATGATTATTTTGGTACCTTTATTTAAATTTTACCACCCGCCTCGCACTCCAAGAGTTATCGTGATGGCCAAGAATCGAGGTTACCTACGGCCAATTATTGAACAAATTAGTAAACGCGAGCGGAAGTAATATTTAAATGAGAGTACCAAAATAATCATTGGAGCTTCTATTAAAATTTATTGACCAAAAAGGCCGATATTTACATAAAGAAATATCATAAAAATAATGTGTATATCTATTTTGCAGCCCCGCATCTAAGACTTTCCAAAAGCTATTTCTGAATTGTACTGTTTCCTGAAAATTGGTAAACAGCTATAAGCACATGTCAGAGTGAGAAATATTATACCAAGAGTATAAGAGACACGAAATAACCATGGATAGTTAGTTAGGCCAAAACATTTAAGATAACTTAGTCGGAACAAATAATCCTTTAAGTAGCAAAACTGAGATTATGTAAATAAATAATTAACCACGATAATTTGGTAAACAAATCAATTAAGTGGCAGAAACTGTTCATTTAAATAGCAGAACTGAAATACAGAAATTATGTAAGTAAATGACCATAACTACGGTACAGAATAAAATAGAACAGAACAGAACAGAGGTCACAGAAGTGACAATCAGAACAGAGGTACGGATTCAAGAGGTGGCTCGTACGGATTCTAGAGGTGACTCCGACAATAGTGTAGCACTTAGCTCCGCACAGCACTTTGGTCCACACAGAATAGAGGTACGGATTCAAGAGGTGGCTCGTACGGATTCTAGAGGTGGCTCCCACAATAGTGTAGCACTTAGCTCCATACAGCACTTTGCTCCGCACAGAACAGAGGTCAATGGATCTATGACAAACAGAGGACCACAAGGTGATAAAACAGAGGCCAACAAGGTGATAAAACAGAGGCCAATGGTTAATGAAGTCCCCCAAGGCGTGGGACTGCCGTGGTGGTACTTACAAAACATAACTGTATATAAGGTCATAGCCAAATATTCTTTAAAAGTAAAACAAACATATCCATGCGTTTCACTTTAACAAATAAGGTTTAGAAAATAATCCACGTAACTGAAATCTTTATAAAACATAACTTTTATTAATATACTAATAAAACATAACTTGTATAAAACAGATTTTGGTAAGTCAAAACATACGTAAAATACATTTTGGTAACTCAAGGTGTAATATAACTCACCTTAACTTTAATACCTTACTCTTTCTTTCTACTACCAAAAATGCTTTTAACTTCCATTATTTTTTCTTCCATTCTTCATCTTTTTTTCTTTCTTTCATTTCTCTCTTTCTTTTCTTCTTTCCTTTCTTTCCTTTCTTTTTTCTTTCTTTCTTCAGATCACCTCTCCCTATTTATAGGGAGATGAACGCAACATCTGGCCAACACGCGGCCAGGCCAAATCCCCTCTCCAGATTCAATCACAGATTTGATAATAAATTCATAGATTCATTCTTATCCTTAACAGATATTTAAGATAATTACACTTTGATCCAAGTTTTTAATATAATTATATAAATAATTTAATTTCTAATTAAATTACACTGTATCATATACTAACCGAAAATTAATTATTTACTTTACTACCGTACCCATTATTATTATTATTATCAATATTATTATTATTATTATTTATATTTTGACCCCTAGACTTTTAATAATTATATTATTTTACAAAATTACACATAATAATATATAATAAATTATATATTTTCCGAACTATGATTAAATAATATTAATATAAATTCTACAGAATAATTAAAAATTTGGGTTGTTACAATTTTTCCTCTTTTTAAAATCTCGTCCTCGAAATTTGTCATATGTAAGTTATCCGCTGTGCACTCTGATAATATATATTAGATGATTAATCTAATAGAAAATAGTACCTCAAAAAAAAACTTTACCAAAAATAACTCACTATCTATAGGTCAAAAATTATTTTGGGCCAAAATAAGAAATAAGGAGCGACTTTAAAAAAATTTCACTCGTTTTGTTTACGATAAAAATAAATAAAAATGAGAACACAATGAGAGAATTATATACAAGAATTGAAAGTTTTTAGATGAACTTTTCATTGATGGGAAATAGTTTCAAAATTAGTATCTTTATAATTTGAACTCACTTTCAAAATAATTTTTTTTTTGAACACTGAACTGAAAATTATATGTATTTAATTATATTATAATTTTAGTGGGTGCTTGAGCCCGACATCCTTCTTTTCTTGTCCTTCTTTTACTATAACAAATATAAATTATATCTAATATCATTCACAAATTAGACACACTAAAAAAAAAAAATATTATATATATAATCATATAAAATTATAATATAATTAAATTGATTAACAAAATATAATATTTAGGTACTAATTACCCGCTATCCCACTTTTTAAATGTGCATATGTCTTATGCTCCAATGATGATTTTTTTTCTAAAAAAAACCATTGCTTTGATACCACTTGTCACGAACCGCTCCTCATACCCAATGGTCAAGCATCGTGATGGCCAGTAACTGAGGTTATCTCTGGCCAAATCTTAAACAAATCAATAAACGCGAGCGGAAGTAATATAAGGGTACCAAAATAATCATCGAAGCTTCTATTTTTATTACAAAATACATTGACCAAATTGCCGATATTTACATATAAAAATATCATAAAAGTGTTGTGTGTGTCTATTCCGCAGCCCCGCATCTAAGACTTTCTAAAAGCTATTTCTGAATTGCATTGTTTCCTGAAAATTGGTAAACAACTATAAGTACATGGCAGAATGAGTTATATTATAACTTGAGTCACCAAAATATATTTTACGTATATTTTGACTTACCATACTTGTTCTATACAAGTTATGTTTTATAAATTATTATAAACTATATTATTATTTCAGTTACGTGGATTATTTTCTGAATCCTATTTATTTTAAAGGAAACCCATGGATATATTTGTTTATATTTTAAAGAATATTTGGCTATGACCTTATATACAATTATGTTTTGTAAGTATTACCACGGGAGTCCCACGCCTTGGGAAACTTAAATAACCATTGGCTTCTGTTTGACTACTTTGTGGTCCTCTGTTTGTCATGGATCCATTGACCTCTGATGCATGCGGACCAGTCTTTGTCTTGCGGAACTAAGTGCTACACTATTGTAGGAGCCACCTCTAGAATCCGTACGAGCCACCTCTTGAATCTGTACTTCTGTTCTGTGTGGAGCAAATTGCTGTGTGGAGCTAAGTGCTACACTATTGTGGGAGCCACCTATAGAATCCGTACGAGCCACCTCTTGAATCTGACATTACGATTATCATCACTGACCTCACATTACGTGGTTATGGCTATATATTTACATAATTTCTGTATTTCAGTTTCTGTCACTTAAATGATTTATTTACTAAACTGAGTTATGTAAATGTTTTGGCCTAATTAACTATCCATGGCTATTTCGTGTCCCTTATACTCTTGGTATAATATTTCTCACTCTACCATGTGTTTATAGTTGTTTACCAATTTTCAAGAAACAATGCAATTCAAAAATATCTTTTAGAAAGTCTTAGATGCGGGACAGCGGAATAGACACACATAACACTTTTATGATATTTTTATATGTAAATATCAATCTTTTTGGTCAATGTATTTTGTAATAAAAATAGAAGCTCCGATAATTATTTTGGTACCCTTATATTACTTTCGCTCCCGTACCCAATGGTTAAGTATCGTGATGGCTAGTAACTGAAGTTACCTCCGGCCAAATCTTAAACAAATCAATAAACGCGAGCGGAAGTAATATTTAAATAAGGGTATCAAAATAATTATCAGAGCTTCTTATTTTATTACAAAATTATATTGACCAAAAAAGTCAATATTTACATATAAAAATATCAATAAAAGTATTGTGTGTGTCTATTCCGCAGCCCCGCGTCTAAGATTTTCCAAAAGCTATTTTTGACTTGCACTGTTTCCTGAAAATTGGTAAACAACTATAAGCACATGGCAGAGTGAGAAATATTATACCAAGAGTATAAAGGACACGAAATAACCATCGATAGTTAGTTAGGCCAAAACATTTACATAACTCAATTTGGTGAATAAATCATTTGAGTAACAGAAGTTGAAATATAGAAAGTATGTAAATATATAACCATAACCACGGTATCGAACAGAATAGAACAGAGATTACAGAAGTGACAATCAAAACAGAGGTACGGATTCAAGAGGTGACTCGTACGGATTCTAGAGGTGGCTCCCACAATAGTGTAGCACTTAGCTCCGCACAGAACAGAGGTACGGATTCAAGAGGTGGCTCGTACGGATTCTAGAGATGACTCCTACAATAGTGTAGCACTTAGCTCCGCACATCACTTTGGTCAGCACAGAACAGAGGTCAATGGATCCATGACAAATAGAAAACCACAAAGTGGTCAAGCAGAGGCCAATGGTTATTTAAGTCCCCTCAAGGCGTGGGACTCTCGCGGTGATACGTACAAAACATAATTGTATATAAGGTCATAGTCAAATATTCTTAAAATATAAAACAAACATATCTATGGGTTTCTTTTTAACAAATAGGGTTCAGAAAATAATCCACGTAACTGAAACCTTTATAAAACATAACTTTTATTAATATACTAATAAAACATAACTTATATAAAATAAATTTTGGTAAGTCAAAACATACGTAAAATACATTTTGGTAACTCAAGGTATAATATAACTCACCTTAACTTTAATACCTTACTCTTTCTTTCCACTATCAAAGACCTTTTTAGATTCCACTATTTTTTCTTCTTTCTCTCTTTCTTTCTTCTTTCTTTTCTTTCTTCTTTTTCCTTTCTTTTCCTTTTCTCCTCCTCTCCAGGTGACACGCCTCCCTTTTATAGGGAGGTAAAGCACATATATGACTCAAATCAAGATTCGATTAATAATTATATAGATTTGTTCTTATCTTTAATAGATATTTAAGATAATTATCATTTGACCCAATATTTTAATATAATTATATAAATAATTAATTCTTAATTAAATTACACTTTATCATATACCAACATAAAATAAATTATTTATTTTAGTACCACACCCATTATTATTATTATTAAAATCTGAGTTGTTTCTTGTCACGGCCCGCTCCCCGTACCCAAGGGTTAAGTATCGTGATGGCCAGTAACTGAAGTTATCTCCGGCCAATTCTTAAACAAATCAATAAACGCAAGCAGAAGTAATATTTAAATAAGGGTGCCAAAATAATCATCGGAGCTTCTATTTTTATTACAAAATTTATTGACAAAAAAGGCCGATATGTACATATAAAAATATCATAAAAATACTCTGTGTGTGTTTATTCCGCAGCCCCACATCTAAGACTTTCCAAAGACTATTTCTGAATTGCATTATTCCCTGAAAATTGGTAAACAGCTATAAGTATATGGCAGAGTGAGAAATATTATACCAAGAGTATAAGGGACACGAAATAACCATGGACAGTTAGTTAGGCCAAAACATTTACATAACTCGGTTTGGTAAATAAATCATTGGTAAACAAATCCTTTAAGTGACAGAAATTGAAATAAAGATATTATGTAAATATATAGCCATAATAATATATAATAAATTATATATTTTTTGAACTGAGATTAAACAATATTAGTATAAATTCTATAGAATAATTAAAAATCTGGGTTGTTACAATCTTCCCTCCTTTTAAAATTTCGTCCTCGAAATTTGTCATATGTAAGCTATCCGCTGCGCACTCTGATAAATATATATTAAATGATTAATCTGATAGAAAATATTACCTCAAAAAAAAAAAACTTTACCAAAAAAATAACTCACTGTTTAGTTGTCAAAAATTATTTTGGGCCAAAATATGAAATAATGGGTGACTTTAAAAACTTTTCACTCGTTTTGTTTATGATAAAAAATAAATGAGAACACAATGACAGAATCATATGCAAGAGTTGAAAAAATTTGAGATGAACTTTTCATTGATGGAAAATAGTTTCAAAATTAGTATCCTTATAATTTGAACCTACTTTTAAAAAACATCAAAATAATTTTTTTTTTAATACTGAACTGAAAATTATATGTATTTAATTATATTATAATTTTGGTGGGTGCTTGAGCCCGACATCCTTATTTTTTTTTTCCTTCTTTTACTGTAATAAATATAAATTATATCTAATATTCTTCACAATTTAAGCACACAAAATTGTTTTTTATTATATATATATATATATAATCAAACAAAATTATAATATAATTAAATCGACTAACAAAATATAATAATTCGGTACTAATTACCCGCTATCCCACTTTTTAAATGTGCGTGTGTCCTATACTCCAATGATGATTTTTTTTTTTCAAAAAAAAACCATTGCTCTGATACCACTTGTCACGACTCGCTCCCCGTACCCAAAGGTTAAGCATCGTGATGGCCAGTAACTGAAGTTATATTCGGTCAATTCTTAAACAAATCAATAAACGCAAGCAGAAGTAATATTTAAATAAGGGTACCAAAATAATCATCGGAGCTTCTATTTTTATTTCAAAATTTATTTACAAAAAATGTCGATATTTACATATAAAAATATCATAAAAATACTGTGTGTGTGTCTATTCCGCAGCCCCGCATCTAAGATTTTCCAAAGGCTATTTCTAAATTGCATTATTTCCTGAAAATTGGTAAACAACTATAACCACATGGCAGAGTGAGAAATATTATACCAAGAGTATAAGGGATACGAAATAATCATGGATGGTTAGTTAGGCCAAAACATTTATATAACTCGATTTGGTAAATAAATCATTGGTAAACAAATCATTTAAATGACAGAAATTGAAATACAGATATTATGTAAATATATAGCCATAATAATATATAATAAATTTTATATTTTTCGAACTGAGATTAAATAATATTAGTATAAATTCTATAGAATAATTAAAAGTCTAGGTTGTTACAATTTTTTAATTATTCTGTAGAATTTATACTAATATTATTTAATCTTAGTTAGGAAAATATATAATCTATTATATATTATTATGTGTAATTTTGTAAAATAATATAATTATTAAAAGTTTAGGGGTCAAAATAATAATAATAATAATGGGTGTGGTACTAAAATAAATAAATTTTTTTCTGTTGGTATATGATAAAGTGTAATTTAATTAAGAATTAATTTATTTATATAATTATATTAAAATATTGGGTCAAAGGGTAATTATCTTAAATATCTATTAAGAATAAGAATAAATCCATATAATTAATGAATTGAATCTAGAGAGAGATTTGCTCGCCATGCGTTGGCCCACTAATCATTGTCCCTCCTTATAAATAGGAGGAGATAGTTAACTGAGTGAAAAGAAAAAAAAAAAAAAGAAGAAAGAAAGGAAAGAAAGAAAGAAGAAAAGAAAGAGAGAAAGGAAGAAACAAAAGAGAGGAAGAAAGAAAAAATAATGGAAGTTGAGATGGTTTTTGATAGTGAAAAGAAAGAGTGAGGGATTAAAATTAAGGTGAGTTATATTATATCTTGAGTTCTCAAAATATATTTTACTTATATTTTGACTTACCATATTTATTTTATATAAGTTATGTTTTATTAATATATTAATAAAAGTTATGTTTTATAAAGATTTCAGTTACGTGGATTATTATCTGAACCTTATTTGTGAAAAGAAAACCCATGAATATGTTTGTTTTACTTTTAAAGAATATTTGGCTATGACCTTCTAAACAATTATGTTTTGTAAGTACCACCACGGAAGTCTCATGCCTTGGGGGACTTAAATAACCATTGGCCTCTGTTTGGTTACTTTGTGGCCCTCTAATCCATTGACTTCTGTTCTGTGCGGAGCAAAGTACTGTGCGAAACTAAGTGCTACACTATTGTGGGAGCCACCTCTAGAATCCGTACGAGCCACCTCTTGAATCTGTACCTCTGTTCTGTGTGGAACAAAGTGCTGTGCGGAGCTAAGTGTTACACTATTGTAGGAGCCACCTCTAGAATCCGTACGAGCGACCTCTTGAATCCGTACCTCTATTCTGATTGTCACACCTGTGACCTCTGTTTTGTTCTGTTCAGTACCGTGGTTATAGTTATTTATTTACATAATCTTAGTTTTGCTACTTAAAGGAACATTTGTTCCAACTAAGTTATCTTAAATGTTTTCGCCTAACTAACTATGCATGGTTATTTTGTGTCCCTTATACTGTTAGTATAATATTTCTCACTCTGCCATGTGCTTATAGCTGTTTACCAATTTTCAGGAAACAATGCATTTCAAAAATAGCTTTTTGGAAAGTCCGGTTGCGGAATAGACACACACACAGTATTTTTATGATATTTTTTATATGTAAATATTGGCCTTTTTGGTCAGTAAATTTTGTAATAAAAATAGAAGTTCCAATAATTATTTTGGTACCCTTATTTAAATATTACTTCCGTTCGCGTTTATTGATTTGTTTAAGATTTGGCCGGAGGTAACTTCAGTTACTGGCCATCACGATATTTAACCCTTGGGTACGGGGAGCGGGTTGTGACAAGTGGTATCAGAGCAATGGTTTCTTTTAAGAAAAATAAAATCATCATTGGAGAATAGGACACACGCACATTTAAGAAGTAGGATAGTGGATAATTAGTACCGAATTATTATATTTTGTTCATCGATTTAATTATATTATAATTTTATATGATTATATGTAGATAATAATTTTTTTTTTATTGTGCCTAATTTGTAAAGGATATTAGATATAATTTATATTTGTTATAGTAAAAGAATGACAAGAAAAGAAGGATGTCGGGCTCAAGCACCCACCAAAATTATAATATAATTAAATACATATAATTTTCAGTTCAGTATTCAAAAAAAATAAATTATTTTGATGTTTTTTTTTTAAAAAGTGGGTTCAAATTATAAAGATACTAATTTTGAAACTATTTCCCATCAATGAAAAGTTTATCTCAAAATTTTCAAATCTTGCATATAATTCTGTCATTGTGTTCTCATTTTTATTTATTTTTATCGTAAACAAAACGAGAGAAAAGTTTTTAAAGTCGCTCTTTATTTATTATTTTGGCCCAAAATAATTTTTGACAACTAGACAGTGAATTTTTTTTTGTAAAGTTTTTTTTTTTGAGGTAGTATTTTCTATCAGATTAATCACCTAATATATATTTATCAGAGTGCGCAGCGGATAGCTTACATATGACAAATTTCGAGGACGAAATTTTAATAGGGGGGAAGATTGTAAAAACCCAAATTTTTAATTATTCTGTAGAATTTATACTAATATTATTTAATCTCAGTTAGAAAAATATATAATCTATTATATATTATTATGTGTAATTTTATAAAATAATATAATTATTAAAAGTTTGGGGGTCAAAATAATAATAATAATAATAATAATAATAATAATAATAATAATAATAATAATAATAATAATAATAATAATGGGTGTGGTACTAAAATAAATAATTTATTTTCTTTTGGTATATGATAAAGTGTAATTTAATTAAGAATTAATTTATTTATATAATTATATTAAAATATTGGGTGAAAGGGTAATTATCTTAAATATCTATTAAGGATAAGAATAAATCTATATAATTAATGAATTGAATCTGGAGAGAGATTTGCTCGCCACGCGTTTGCCCACTAATCATCGTCCCTCCCTATAAATAGGAGGAGATAGTTAACTGAGTGAAAAGAAAAAAGAAATAAGAAAGAAAGGAAAGAAAAAGAAAGAAGAAAAGAAAGATCGGAAAGGAAGGAGAAAAATAATAGAAGTTGAAAGGGTTTTTGATAGTGGAAAGAAAGAGTAAGGTATTAAAGTTAAGATGAGTTATATTATACCTTAAGTCACCATAATGTATTTTACATATGTTTTGATTTACCAATATCTGTTTTACACAAGTTATGTTTTATTAATATATTAACAAAAGTTATGTTTTATAAAGATTTCAGTTACGTGGATTGTTATCTGAACCCTATTTATGAAGAGGAAACCCATGGATATGTTTGTTTTACTTTTAAAGAATATTTGGCTATGACCTTATATACAATTATGTTTTATAAGTACCACAACGGAAGTCCCACTCCTTTAGGGACTTAAATAACCATTGGCCTCTATTTGGTTACTTTGTGGCCCTCTGATCCATTAACCTCTGTTCTGTGCGGAGCTAAGTGCTATACTATTGTGGGAGCCATCTCTAGAATCCGTACGAGTCACCTCTTGAACTGCACACGTGTTAATGCGGACCAAAGTCTTTGTCTTGAGCTAAGTGCTACACTATTGTGGGAGCCACCTCTAGAATCCGTATGAGCCACCTCATGAATCCGTACCTCTGTTCTGACTGTCACTTCTGTAACCTCTGTTCTGTTCTGTTCTGTCCTATGATTATGGTTATTTATTTACATAATCTTAGTTTTTCTACTTAAAGGATCATTTGTTCCGACTAAGTTATCTTAAATGTTTTGGCCTAACTAACTATCCATGGTTATTTTATGTCCCTTATACACTTGGTATAATATTTCTCACTCTGCCATGTGCTTATAGCTGTTTACCAATTTTCAGGAAACAATGCACTTCAGAAAATAGCTTTTTGGAAAGTCAGGTTGCGGAATAGACACACACACAGTATTTTTATGATATTTTTTATATGTAAATATCGGCCTTTTTGGTCAGTAAATTTTGTAATAAAAATATAAGTTCCAATGATTATTTTGGTACCCTTACTTAAATATTACTTCCGCTCGCGTTTATTGATTTATTTTAAATTTAGCCGGAGGTAACTTCAGTTACTGGTCATCACGATACTTAATTCTTGGGTACGGGGAGCGGGTCGTGACAATGATTATTTTGGTACCCTTATTTAAATATTACTTCCGCTTGCGTTTATTGATTTGTTTATGAATTGGCCGGAGGTAACGTTAGTTACTGGCCATCACGATGCTTAACTCTTGGGTACGGGGAGCGGGTCATGACAGATTAGATAATCACTTGGATGATCAATGTAACACTTGTCTACCATGGCTATCACCTTATCTACTGCAACTATCAACTTTCTTGCCGAACAACTGACCGGATGACTGGTTGGTTGAGTGGAAAGCCAAAATTCGAGTCAGTTGGGGAAAGATGAAATTTAAGCTAGCCACGGTCGATAAGGTGACAACTACGGTAGACAAGTGTTACACCGGTCATCCAACCATCGTTCGACAATCACAAATTCAAGCCATTCAAGCAAGCCCAATTCGAGCTACTAATCTTTATTGTGTTTTTTTATATATGATGTGAACTTTTTTAAATAATATTGTGGGTACCATATGTACTTTTGGGATGTTTGGAAAAAGAGTTGAGTTAAAATAACCCACTAAAAGATAAAATATACTAAAATTGTCAATAAGACAAAATATCACATCTAGCGCATAATCATTTCACTTTTTTTCTTACAACTATCAAATCAACTACAAAAACAAAAACAAAAACACAAAAAAAATAAAAATAAATCCCCAAACATAACTATTTTAGTTAGGCTAAAATGCTAAAAAAAAATTAAATAGCCAACTTCCCAAACATGCTTGATTAAGGCCGAAATGTGCATCATTGAGGCTGTTAAATAGAATCTTTTAACTTCACTTGCTGGTCAAACCGTATAATTTATGTGTGTTGAATGTCAATCAGGTTGTACATAGTCGGAGCATAAAATGGGCAAAAAGACAGAATTTGGAGAGAGTTGACTTTCCTGCAAGTGCGTTGACTTTTTCCGCATGTGAGTTGACTTTTTCTGGAAAAGTTAGCCCGGCATTTTAAACCTGTTTGGATGAGATTAGAAGTACACAAAGGCAAGGAAAAGGCTTTTCTAGGGTTCTGAACTCTTTTTAATCTAAAGAGGGAGGCTAGGGTTTGGAAGGGAAGAAAAACTAAAAAGCTTCAAGGATGTCTCTCATGGTGGTTCCTTCTCCATCTACCTCCTTCCACTCCTCCATGAGTGGCTAGTCTCCTTTTCTAGGGTTTTGATGAAACCCTAGCCATGTAATTATTTTGTTTTCTTTTTGATTTTTAATTATGTAAAGGTTTGAACATTTGTATGGTAATTTAGAAGTTTCTTTTATATATTTTTCATTATTTCTTCGAATATTTGACTTTCTGTGATTGTTGAATGTTATCCATACATGAGTTTTCTATTCCTTCACATTCAAGGTATGAGACGAACCATACTACGAGGAACGAGTCGTATCACTACCCTAGTTTAGAGTGAACGATTCGTATTACTTGAGATGGCTCGTGCTCGTACATTGAACGTGATGATCTTCTTGTTAAATGCTTTGAGCTTGTAGTTACGAAGTATTAATCCGTTCAAACCATAGCATAATTGATTTCAATTAGAAACCTTAATTACGTGGCTAGTGGTGGACTCTTTGCCCTAGTTTTTCCCTCAATTCAGTAAATCCACTATCAGTTATAGTTGATAATTTAATTCCTTAGTTTATTTTATTTGTTATTAAATTAGGTTATGAACAATCAATCTTTTTATCAAAATTAATTTAGGAATTTAACAATTAAATTAGATTAATTTCACAATTATCCTTGTGGATCGGTACCTGGACTTACCATTATTCTAAAAGAATTTGGTGTAGTTTAGTATTTAATTTTGGTGTGTTCAATGACCAATCAAATTTTGGTGTCGTTGCTGGGGACTTCTGGCAAAATTAGTTAATTTAAAGTTATATTCTTATTTTAATTTTTAGTTTAGGATTTTATGCTTTTGTGTTGCTAAGTGTGCAGAGTGTTTGAAATTGGAGCTATCATTAAAGTGCAAGCGGAGCGCAGCCGAGCTTTAAAAAAAAAACGTCAGCACTAAAGTGAGTAAACAGAAGCAAACACTCACAAGCAAAGCACCAAAGTGCTAAAACGAAAGTCAAAGCTCAAATAGAGATTGGAGACAACATCTATACGTCTAGCATCCGCAAGACGAGTAAAGCGTTTTCGTTGAACCACTGTGAGTATTTCTCTTTTAGCATTCTGCTTTCGTAACTTAGTGCACAGAGCCGGACTTTTTGTGTGTGTGTGGGTAGTGTATGCACAGGCGCCGTTCTTGTCGTCCTGAATTGTGAAGTTTGGACCTTAAACTAGAAAGGACCCTTAGGAGACTTAGGGCCTCTGCCCGTGTTCTAGGCTTGAATATTCATATTCATACATTGAGCCATTAGAGATGGCAAATCCTAATGTCCCGAATGTGCCCAACCGGACACTTAAGGATTATTTTACACCCACTGCATATACATCACCATCATGCATCCAATTACCCAACATCACTGCTGCTCATTATGAGATTAAGTCCAGCACTATACAAATGCTCCCATCATTCCATGGACTAACTCATGATGATCCTTATAAACATTTGAATGAATTTCCGAAAATTTGCTCGACAATAAGGATCCAGAATTTCACAAATGAGGCCTTAATGTTGCGATTGTTTCCATTCTCATTAAAGGATAAAGTCAAACATTGGCTAAATTCTTTACCTGCTAATTCAATCACAACTTGGGACCAATTATAGCAACGGTTCTTGGAGAAGAACTTTCCTATAGGTAAAACCAACCAACTTAGGCGACCCATCACAAACTTTGCTCAAATAGATGGTGAGCAGTTCCATGAGACGTGGGAAAGACTTCGAGACCTTCTCCAACAGTGTCCCTACCACTAAGTGCCTGATTGGCAACTTGTTCAAACATTTTATTATGGCTTAACTGAGCCGCACTGCCAAATGGTGGATTCGTCTTGTGGTGGGACATTTATGTCTAAAAATGATGCCAAGGCATGGCAATTGTTTGAGAACTTAAGTGATAATTCCCTTTACCATGTCTCCGCAAGCAAGTCAAGAACCAAAGAGTTGGAGCCCCGAAAAGAGGGGGCATTTATGAGGTCGGGCAAAACCTAGAGTTAGCCCAACAAGTAGAGGCATTGTCCCGCAAGATGTACCAATTATTAACTACGGGACATGCCCCTACCCAGCAAGATCAGCCTCAATTTCACGAGGCATGTGTTATTTGTGCGAGCCCTGCTCATGACTTGAGTGAGTGCCCTTCGACATCACAATTTCCGGAGTTAGTCCAAGAGCATGTGAATGCGGCTCAAGGATTCTCCAACCCGGGTAATGATCCATACTCCAACACATACAATCCGAGATGGAGAAATCACCCTAATTTCTCATGGAGACCCCCTTCACAAGGCATTTCTTACAATCCTCCACCACCAAGGCAGAATTTCAATAATTTTGCCAACCAATCATCTTATCGACCCCCACAACCATACCAGCAACCACAACCACAACCCCCGCATGTTCTTCAGGGCAACTCTGCCTTTGAGACTCAGGTATTGGAAGTTCTCTTAGAACTTAAGGGGTTAGCATCGGTAGTTCACTCCTATACTCACTCTATTGCCAAGCTAGAGACCCAATTGGGTCAAATGGCTAACAAGATGAATCGGAGAGAGGAGGGAAAATTACCAAGTCAAACTGTGGCCAACCCTAAGGGACAATACGGGACAGAAAGTTCGGGTGGGAATGGGAAGCAACATGAGTAAGTGCAGGCGGTGGTTGCTTTGAGAAGTGGTAGGAAGTTAGAGCCTCAGTCAGTTGCATCTGATGCAACTAGAGTTAAGAAGGGTGACCATGGTGGTTCACCTAGGGAGAGCAAGGGTGAGGGGGAAACACTAAAGAGGGATGACTTAGTCCCTAGCACTTCACTTGAGCCCAAGGGACCATATGTGCCTAAGGCACCCTTTCCCCAGTGCCTTGACACACCGTCCCCTTTTAATAAGAATGCGGCATCTATGGAGGCAATGATGGAAGTCTTTAAACAGGTAAAAATCAACCTCCCCCTGTTGGAGGCGATTAAGCAAGTACCATCATATGCCAAATTTCTGAAGGACCTTTGTACGCAAAAGTGTAAATCTAGGACACATGTGTCCCAAAAGGTCCTACTCACAGAGCAAGTAAACTCCATCTTGTTGAATGACACACCTCCTAAGCTCAAGGACCCGGGTGCCCCAACCATTGCATGTATTATAGGGGACCATTTCATTGATAGGGCCTTATTAGATGTAGGGGCTAATGTCAATTTGTTGCCGTACTCTGTGTACGAGGAATTTGGGCTTGGCGAGTTGAAGCCCACTACTGTTACTCTTCAGTTGGCTGACCGGTCCCTCAAAGTGCCACGAGGCATGATTGAGGATGTGCTAGTTAAGGTTGATAGGTTCTACTTCCCTGTTGACTTTTTGGTTTTAGATATGGAACCGGTAGCCAGTTCTAGAAAACAAATCCCGGTGATCTTGGGTTGACCTTTCTTGGCTACGGCAAATGCATGCATTAATTGTCGTACCGGGGTGATGGAAGTTTCATTTGGTAACATGCAAGTGAAACTTAATGTTTTCCAAGCATCTCCACAACCTCATGAGAGAGAGGAGTGCTTATTAGTGGATGTTGTGGATGAGATTGTGGAGGAGGTTTTGCCCTCCATTCTTGTAGAAGACCCTTTAGAGGCTTGTCTAGCTCATTTTGGGTTTGAAAATTTTGATATTGCTCGGTCAGTTGAGGAGGTGAATGACTTGCTTAATTCTTTTTCTACACCGGATTTTCCTCCGTGGAAAGCCCGGTTTGAGTCACTTCCTCCTTTGTCGAGAGAGCCTGCCACACTATCTTTGGTCACACCACCTACACTTGAGTTGAAGCCACTTCCGGCCACACTTAAGTATGCATTTTTAGGGCCCTAGGAGACTTTACCAGTTATCATTGCATTTGACTTGACTGCGGAGCAGGAGAGTCAGTTAATGAGTGTTCTTGTGGCATATCGGAGTGCTATAGGGTGGTCAGTGGCTGATTTGAAAGGGATAGATCCCTTCGTGTGCATGCATTATATACACCTAGAGGAGGACACCAAACCTTCTCGCGAAATGCAACGGAGACTGAATCCTAACATGAAAGAGGTGGTGAAAAAGGAGGTATTGAAATTGTTGGATATGGGTACCATATACCCCATCTCAGATAGCAAGTGGGTGAGTCCCACACAAATGGTGCCCAAGAAATTGAGCATCACTGTTGTTGAGAATGAGATAGGAGAGTTAGTCCCCACACGAACCACTACTGGGTGGCGAGTGTGCATTGATTATAGGAGACTAAATTCCTCGACTAGGAAGGATCATTTTCCCTTACCTTTCATTGACCAAATCCTAGAGCAGTTAGCGGGACAGGGTTTCTATTGTTTTCTTGATGGCTACTCGGGGTATAATCAAGTCCCGGTGTACCCCGCTGACCAGGAAAAGACTACATTCACTTGCCCTTTTGGTACTTTTGCGTACAGGCGCATACCTTTCGGGCTATGTAATGCACCGACGACCTTTCAATGGTGTATGATGGCCATTTTCTCCGATATGGTGGAGAAATTCTTAGAGGTTTTTATGGATGACTTTTCGGTGTTTGGACCATCTTTTGAGAAATGCCTTAGGAACTTGACTAGAGTGTTAGAACGATGTACTGAGGCAAACCTAATCTTGAGTTGGGAAAAGAGCCATTTTATGGTTCGTGAGGGTATAGTGTTAGGACACATTGTGTCCCCTCGAGGTATAGAGGTTGACAAGGCTAAGGTTGACCTCATTACAGGCATTCCTCCACCCAATTCTGTGCGTCAAATTAGGTCTTTCTTAGGGCATGCAGGTTTTTACCGTAGGTTCATCAAAGACTTTAGTAAGATATCACGTCCTTTGTGTAGTTTACTGGTTAAGGACGCGCCTTTTGTCTTTGATAAAGCATGCTTAAAGGCATTTGAAACACTGAGAATGGCCTTGACTACCGCCCCAATCATGAAATCACCAGATTAGTCGCTTCCCTTTGAAATCATGTGTGATGCCTCCGATTATGCTGTCGGGGCTGTGTTGGGCCAAAGGGTCAATAAGGCACCATTTGCTATATACTATGCCAGTCGCACTCTCTTGGATGCACAATTGAATTACACAACCACTGAGAAAGAGTTGCTAGCTGTGGTCTTTGCCTTAGACAAATTCCGGTCTTATCTCCTAGGTTCCAAGGTTATAGTCTTCACTGATCATACCGCTTTGCGGTATTTACTATCCAAGAAAGAGACAAAACCTAGGTTGATTAGATGGATTTTGTTGCTTCAGGAATTTGATTTAGAGATCCGTGATAAGAAAGGATCCGAGAATGTGGTGGCAGATCACCTCTCCCGAATCCTCGTTGAGTATACTAGTGACCCTCTTATTTTGCATGATTCATTTCCGGACGAACAACTCTTTGAGCTGTCACAAGTGAGCCCCCCGTGGTTTGCACATATTGTGAATTATTTGGCCATTGGGCAAATTCCGCAGAATTGGTCTAAACAAGACAAAGACCGATTCTTTTCACAGGTCAGGTATTACTTTTGGGAGGATCCGGAGTTGTTTAAATATTGCTCCGACCAAGTGATCCGATAGTGTGTGCCGGAGAGTGAGGTATATAGCATTCTTACATTTTGTCATTCTTTTGCATGTGGCGGTCATTTTAGTAGGCATAAAACGGCCGCCAAGATTTTACAGTGCGGGTTTTATTGGCCCACAATTTTTAAAGATGCCCATCAATTTTGTAGAACTTGTTTGCGCTGTCAGCAAATGGGTTCGATGTCTCGACGTGACATGATGCCAATGTCCCCTATTCTTGTGGTAGAAATATTTGATGTTTGGGGGATTGATTTTATGGGCCCTTTCTCGTCGTTGTTCGGGTTTGAGTACATTTTTTTGGCAATAGATTATGCGTCTAAGTGGGTGGAGGCAATAGCTACCTGAACAAACGATCATAGAGTGGTAATCAAGTTTTTGCATGAAAACATCTTTAGCCGTTTTGGGTTTCCTAGAGCCATAATAAGTGATCAGGGTACACATTTTTGGAACCGGTTCTTTGAGTCGGTAGTTAAGAAATACTCTATCACTCATAAAGTTGGCACTTCATACCACCCTCAAACTAGTGGCCAAGTGGAAGTCTCAAATAGGGAGGTAAAGCACATAATTGAGAAAATGGTGAGGCCGGATAGGAAAGATTGGTCACAACGGTTAATTGATGCATTATGGGCTTACTGTACTGCTTATAAGGCACCCATTGGGATGTCACCATATAGAGCGGTGTTCGGCAAAGCTTGCCATCTCCCGGTTGAACTTGAGCACTGAGCATTGTGGGCCATAAAGAAGTTTAACTTCGATATGGCTGCGACTGGGCTCTACCGGAAATTGTAACTCAATGAGCTGGAGGAAATCCGGAATGATACATATAAGAGTTCGATAGTTTTTAAAGCTCGGACTAAAGAATTCCATGACAAGCACATTAATAGAAAATCCTTTGAACCCGGCCAAAAAGTGTGGCTTTTTAATTCAAAATTGAGACACTTTCCGGGTAAGCTAAGATCAAGATGGGATGGCCCCTTTAAGGTTGTTGAGGCATTTATTCATGGCGCCGTTGAGGTGCGAGATCCAAAGACTGGCTACACTTTCAAAGTGAATGGCCAAAGATTGAAACCATATATAGAGGGGATTGGGAATGGGGATATGATTGAGTCCATTGCTTTGATGGACCCATTTTACAATGATTGATAGATTGATTTCTTGTTCTTTTTTTTTTTTCCCTTCTATGCTATTCTGTTTTTCTTTGTTCTCGTTATGCTTTATTTGCGTCTAGGAGACTTTAAAGCCTGTAAAGGTGTAATTCTTTTGGTGTTAGCCGTGGTCGAACGGCATCTGATGGTCTGGTATAGCCACCTAACTGTGTTTGTAGTGAGTTCCTAGGAGACCAATTGAGACGGTGGAAACTAGAGTTCGAATGGCAAAGCCTAAAACACAAAGGTTTGGGATTTTCGAGACTAGAGTCTGGTTTAAATACCCAAGGGTGTGGAGATTGCTTCAAAACTACCTCGGCTTGAACTCTGTATGGCAGCCCCATAGGTTGAGGTAGCTTTATGCGCCTCGATTCTGGATACCGAATCAACCTAGTCTGTCACCCTGTTGGAGAATAGGGAAAGTTACAAACACAGTTAGGGAGAAAAGTAGTACCCATGGTTTTCGCGTGAAGATTATACCTTTAGTGGGCATTCTGTTATGTTCTTATGTGCTATATTTATTTCGGATGTCAATTGAAGGTAGAAATGGTTAAGTATATTTGGGTTGTACTAGCCCGAAGGCTATAAACTACGCTGGGTTTTATTATCTGGGGGATTCTGAAGTGGCAACTTTATGCCATAACTTTGGTGCCTTTTGTTAGGTGCTGAGAGTTAGTTTTCCATTCTCTTGAAGCATGTACGTTTGTGAGTGCTTCTTATTTTTGTTAAATTATGCTATTGCAATGCAGCAGAAAAAGGTCATTGCATGCGTGTGGGTGGAAGGGACCTTCCCTAGCCTGGGTAAGACCTTGATTTCTGCTTTGTGGTATTTGGGAAATCAAGTATTCAACCACATTTAAAAAAAGAAAAAAGAAAAAAAAGCATGCTTTCATGTTTATTTTCTATGTGTTTTTTTTTTTAAATATATATATATAGTTGTTATACTTGTTCAATTTAAAAAATAAAATAAAAAAAATCTGTGTTATACTTGTTGGTAAAAAAAAATTATTTCCTGCACGTGCGGCACTGTGCACGCACGTGCGGCAACATCTCATAAAATCAAAGTTGTGCACTGCTAAATAAGCAGGTGCGGGGGAGGAGGCGTTGACTAAGCCGCACGTGCGGCTTGGGCCCCACACGTGCGGGACGACGATTGAAACAAAAAAAAAAAATATGCGGAGGGTGAAATTGCCGCACGTGCGGCCTAAGCCCCATACATGCGGGAAGTTTGGTGATTCCGCAAATGGCACCCTGCTTAATAAGCAGGTGCGTGAGTGGTGCGAGAGTATTTCAAAAAAAAAAAAATTTTGTTTTGTTTTATTCTTATTATTATTTTTAATTTCATTTTTAATTTATTTAAGTAAATAAATTTTAAATAAATACATAAATAAATTTTAAAAATAAATAAATAAATATACAATTATTTTATTTATAATTTTTTATTAAAAAAAATTGAATTTTATTTATTTATTTATTTATTTTATTTTTAATTTTCTATTTTCGTTAAAAAAAAGAAAAGAAAAGAAAAGAAAAGAAGGGAATTGCATGTGGGACATTAGTGGGCCAACTTGTGCTTTCATATTTTATTTTATTCTCATGATTGGTTCTACGGTTTTGTGTCTATTTGCTTTTGGTGTGTGCAGGATATGAGTCGACGTGTATCTGCTCAGGCCTCCAAAAAGGCCAGAGGTTCCACCTCTTCGGCGCCACCACCACCACTGGCTTCCCCGTAGTACCCACCTGTATACTGCTTTGTCTCTTTTGTTTTTATTTTTATTTTTCTTTTTAGTTCTTTCTTTTCTTCAAAAAAAAAAAAAAAAGAAAGAAAAATAAGTGTGAAGTGTGTATATGTTACTCTCTGTTTACCTGGATGTGCACCTACAATTCGGGTAATTTTCTCTCATTTCTCTTTACTTTTCCATTGAGGACAATGTCATTTTAAGTTAGGGGATGAGGGTAATATTTTCTTTTGTGCATTTCTATTTGGCTCATAATTCATGTTTATATTTTCTTTTGTGCATTTCTATTTGGCTCATAATTCATGTTTATACCTGTTTCACTTGATTGCATTATTGCACTTGATATGACTTTTTGCTAGTAGGGTGATGATATTTGCATATGTTAATTAGAGAGCATAGTAGACTTGTATGAAAAGGGTTTATTGGGTAGATACTTGCATGCGATGTTTGCACGAGGAGAGTTGTCTGTGTTTGTGGTTTTAGTACACTTGTCATGAGTATGCCTTAATTCATATGAACACATTATCATAGCGGTGATCTTTTTATTATAATCCCTGGTGTACATCATTGATAATAGCTAGAGTTGCAGAAAAGAATAAATGAGGAGCCAAGATTCTTAAAAAAAAAAAAAAAAAAAAGCACTTTACTTGTTTGGGTTCGTAGCCTTTTTAACTCGAGTTATTAAGTCCGTAGGGGTTTCTCTACACTTAATGCTATAAAACCGTCTGGTTTGGAAGTCATTGGTCCAAAACTTGCTACATGAGTTAATTAGAAAGCTTAAGGGACTTGGATATTGCACAGTTAAGGAAAAATAAGAAGAATGACTAATTCGGATTCGTAGCCTTTTCAACTTGAGTTATTAAGTCCGTAGAGGTGTCTCTACACCTAATGCCCTAAAACCGTTTGGTTTGGGAGTCATTGGCCCAAAACTTGCTACATGGGTTTATTAGAAAGCTTAATGGATCAGGACATTGCACAGTCATAATAAATTAAAAAAGAAAAAAAAAATTGAGAATCTTGGCTGCAACAGGTTAGTTTTTATGTATATGTTGGGTGTTATTATGAGTTACACTCAGCTATTATAGTGGACAGTTAACTAATATGGAGATTGCACTTTACACCGAGGGTACTCATGATTTGTCTACTAGCATGCACAAGTACAAGGAACTTTACTTTTGTATTAACTGAATTGTGGTTTTGACTCAATAGGTTCCTTCATGCTTGTCCACTGTGCTTTTAATGACTCATGATGTCTCAATATCACACTGTAGTGGCACATAAGTTGATTGTTAGGTGGAGTAGTGTGGTCATTTGTTGTTGAGTATATATGAATATGTTAATGTTTGTGAGTATCATTTCTGGAAACCCTCGCGAGATTTTACTAGTCCACTTGAGGTAACCTTGTGGTTTAAAGACTTGTTGCATATGCTAAATGCAACCGTTTTCCTACGAAAGAGGAAATAGATAGATTTTGTTTAATTTTATTTTATTTTACTTGCTTGAGGACTAGCAAGTTGTAAGTTGGGGAATGTGATTAAGGCCGAATTATACATCATTGAGGCCGTTAATTAGAATCTTTTAACTTCACTTGCTGGTCAAACTGTATACTTTATGTGTGTTGAATGTCAATCAGGTTGTACATAGTCGGAGCATAAAATGGGCAAAAAGACAGAATTTGGAGAGAGTTGACTTTTCCCACACGTGCGTTGACTTTTCCCCCGCACGTGCGTTGACTTTTTCTGGGAAAGTCAACCCGACGTTTTAAACCTATTTGGACGAGATTGGAAGTATAAAAAGGCAAGGAAAAGGCTTTTCTGGGGTTCTGAACTTGTTTTGACTTAAAGAGAGAGGCTAGGGTTTGAAAGGGAGGAGAAACAAAAAGCTTCAAGGATGTCTCCCATGGTGGTTCCTTCTCCATCTACCTCCTTCCACTCCTTCATGAGTGGTTAGTCTCCTTTTCTAGGGTTTTGATGAAACCCTAGCCATGTAATTATTTTGTTTTCTTTTTAATTTTTAATTATGTAAAGGTTTGAACATTTGTATGGTGATTTAGAAGTTTCTTTTACATATTTTTCATTATTTCTTCGAATATTTGACTTTCTGTGATTGTTGAATGTTATCCATACATGAGTTTTCTATTCCTTCACATTCAAGGTATGAGACGAACCATACTACGAGGAACGAGTCGTATCACTACTCTAGTTTAGAGTGAACGATTCGTATTACTTGAGATGGTTCGTGCTCGTACATTGAACGTGATGATCTTCTTGTTAAATGCTTTGAGTTTGTAGTTGCGAAGCATTAATCCGTTCGAACCATAGCATAATTGATTTCAATTGGAAACCCTAATTACGTGGCTAGTGGTGGACTCTTTGCCCTAGTTTTTCCCCCAATTTAGTAAATCCACTGTCAGTTATAGTTGATAATTTAATTCCTTAGTTTATTTTATTTGTTATTAAATTAGGTTATGAACAATCAATCTTTTTATCAAAATTAATTTAGGAATTTAACAATTAAATTAGATTAATTTCACAATTGTGCCTGTAGATCGATACCTGGACTTATCATTATTCTAAAAGAATTTGGTGTAGTTTAGTATTTAATTTTGGTGTGTTCAACGACCCACCAAATTTTGGCGCCGTTGAGGTGCGAGATCCAAAGACTGGCTACACTTTCAAAGTGAATGGCTAAAGATTGAAACCATATATTGAGGGGATTGGGAATGGGGATATGATTGAGTCTATTGCTTTGATGGACCCATTTTACTATGATTGATAGATTGATTTCTTGTTCTTTTTTTTTCCCTTCTATGATTGATGATATTTGCATATGTTAATTGGAGAGCATAGTGGACTTGTATGAAAAGAGTTTATTAGGTAGATACTTGCATGCGATGTTTGCACGAGGAGAGTTGTCTGTGTTTGTGGTATTAGTACACTTGTTATGAGTATGCCTTAATTCACATGAACACACTATCATAGCGGTGATCTTTTTATTATAATCCCTCTTGTACATCATTGATAATAGTTAGAGTTGCAGAAAAGAATAAATGATGAGTCAAGATTCTTATAAAAAAAAAATAAATAAATAAAAAAAAAAAAAAAAAACCACTTGACTAGTTTGAGTTCGTAGCCTTTTTAACTCAAGTTATTAAGCCCGTAGGGGTGTCTCTATACCTAATGCCCTAAAACCGTCTGGTTTGAGAGTCATTGGCCCAAAACTTGCTACATGGGTTGATTATAAAGCTTAATGGATCAGGACATTGCACAGTTATGATAAATTAAAAAAAAAATTGAGAATCTTGGCTACAACAGGTTAGTTTTTATGTATATGTTGGGTGTTATTATGAGTTACACTGGGCTATTCTAGTGGACAGTTAACTAATATGGAGATTGCACTTTACACCGAGGGTTCTCATGACTTGTCTACTAGCATGCACAAGTACAGGAAACTTTACTTTTGTATTAACTGAATTGTGGTTTTGACTCAATAGGTTCCTTCATGCTTGTCCACTGTGCTTTTGATGACTTATGATGTCTCAATATCACACTGTAGTGGCACATAAGTTGATTGTTAAGTGGAGTAGTGTGATCATTTGTTGTTGAGTATATATGAATATGTTAATGTTTGTGGGTATCATTTCTGGAAACCCTCACGAGATTTTACTCATCCACTTGAGGTAACCTTGTGGTTTAAAGACTTGTTGCATATGCTAAATGCAACCGTTTTCCCACGAAAGAGGAAATAGATAGAATTTGTTTAATTTTATTTTATTTTACTTGCTTGAGGACTAGCAAGTTGTAAGTTGAGGGATGTGATTAAGGCCGAAATGTGTATCATTGAGGCTGTTAATTAGAATCTCTTAACTTCATTTGCTGGTCAAACTGTATACTTTATGTGTGTTGAATGTCAATCAGGTTGTACATAGTCGGAGCATAAAATGGGTAAAAATACATAATTTGGAGAGAGTTGACTTTCCTGCACGTGCGTTGACTTTTCCGCATGTGTGTTGACTTTTTCTAGGAAAGTCAGCCTGACATTTTAAACCTGTTTGGACGAGATTAGAAGTATACAAAGGCAAGGAAAAGGCTTTTCTAGGGTTCTGAACTTGTTTTGACCTAAAGAGGGAGGCTAGGGTTTGGAAGGGAAGAAAAACTAAAAAGCTTTAAGGATGTCTCCCATGGTAGTTCCTTCTCCATCTACCTCCTTCCACTTCTCTATGAGTGGCTAGTCTCATTTTCTAGGGTTTTGATGAAACCCTAGCCATGTAATTATTTAGTTTTCTTTTTGATTTTTTATTTATGTAAATGTTTGAACATTTGTGTGGCGATTTAGAAGTTTCTTTTATATATTTTTCATTATTTTTTCGAATATTTGACTTTCTGTGATTGTTGAATGTTATCCATACATGAGTTTTCTATTCTTTCACATTCAAGGTATGAGACAAACCATACTACGAGGAACGAGTCGTATCACTATCCTAGTTTAGAGTGAACGATTCGTATTACTTGAGATGGTTCGTGCTCGTACATTGAATGTGATGATCTTCTTTTTAAATGTTTTGAGCTTGTAGTTGCGAAGCATTAATCTGTTCGAACCATAGCATAATTGATTTCAATTGGAAACCCTAATTACGTGGCTAGTGGTGGACTCTTTGCCCTAGTTTTTCCCCCAATTCAGTAAATCCACTATCAGTTATAGTTGATAATTTAATTCCTTAGTTTATTTTATTTGTTATTACATTAGGTTATGAACAATAAATCTTTTTATCAAAATTAATTTAGGAATTTAACAATTAAATTAAATTAATTTCACAATTATCCCTGTGGATCGATACCTGGACTTGCCATTATTCTAAAAGAATTTGGGCTCCTCATAATTATATAAGAAAATGACATAATTTCATACTTTCTAAGCCAGAACTAAAAAAAAAAAAAAAAACTCATAGGTTTTGTTTGGAAAGAGAGTTGGGCTAAAATATATCACTAAAAGACAAAATATGCTAAAATAATTGGGGTTGTTTGGGAAGACAACTATTTTAGTCAAGCTAAAATCATCAAATCAACTACAAAAAATAAAAAAATAAAAACAATCAACTTTCCAAACACAATTATTTTAGTCAGGATAAAATAGTCAACTTCCCAAACATGCCCCTTATAATTATAGAAAAAAATGGCATAATTTCACACTTTCTGAGTCATAATTAAAATAATATTAAAAAAAAAGGTCATATGCCTTGTTTAGAAGGAGAGTTGGGCTAAAATAGCACACCAAAAGGCAAAATAGACTAAAATAGTTAATAAGCGGACATTTGGGAAAAGGATTAGGCTAAAATAGCCTATTAAAAGATAAAATAGTTAATAAGAAAAAATGTCACATTCAACCCATAATCATTTCATTTTTTCTCCCACAATCATCAAATCAACTATAAAAAAAAAAAAACAAATTTCCAAATACAACTATTTTAACCAAGTTAAAATAGTCAAAAAAAAAAAAAAAAAAAACCAAACAAACTAAATAGCTAATTAAAATAGCCAACTTTCCAAATAAGATCAAGACAAAATGTCATACTCAACTCATAATCATTTCATTTTTTTTCTCACGACTATCAAATCAGCTAAAAAAAAAAACCAACCAACCAACCAACTTCCCCAACACAACTATTTTAGCCAGACTAGTTTCGTTTGGGAATAGGTTATTTTCATAACTTTTTAATTTTTTACGAAAATAGAGAGAGTGATGTGACAACTTATAGTGACTTTTTGACTAAAATACTCGGTCCCCAAACAAGGCCTAAAATAGCTAAAAAGTCAAATAGCTAACTTCTCAAACAAGGCCATACTAGACACAAATGAGGCATAATTAAAAATTTCAAAATAATGTCATAACTAAAAAAGAAGATTAGTTATAACTAAATAAGAAAATAATGTAATTAAGAGGTGCATATGATGAGGGGTGTGTATATTAGAACTCTCCTAATCACTATGACAATATTTACAATTAAGATATCAAATATAAATTATTTATAAAATTATACTATACTAATTTTAAGATTTTATTTTTCCATGCCCACATTATTTCGTCTGTTATGAATATTTTCCAAGCCTTTTAATGAGTAGACAAAAAACTTAATTTCTCACTCTCAGTAAATATTACTTTGCTTGTATTATTACTCTCAGACCTCTAGAAAATTAAGAGAGAGTAGACTAAAGTGTTTATGAAAATAGAAATGGAAATAGAACTACAAAGGTTACAAGAAAAATAGGAAGGAGACCCTTATAAAACTCTCTCTTAACGTCACTTTTACAAGACGCAGCCACACTTCTTTATAGGTAAAGAGTGGATTTCAACTTAGGAATTGAAATGCATAAAATTAAAAAATAAGATAAGATTCTTGTAACAAGATAATAAACCTTTTAGAATTTTGATTTATTGAAATTGAAAAAAGTTAGTGGCTATATATCCACCACTTTGGTTTTATTCAACATGTGACTCTTTGTCTTCATTCAAATTTGGACGAAAATACTAAATTAAAATTGAACTTAAAATGTACAGACTCAATTATTCAATTTAAAATTATAAAGACTAACATAAAAATTAAATCTATAAGTATAGGATCGAAAAGTGTAAAAGTAACCCAAAAAATAATAGGGAAAATATCAAAAAAGTGAAGAGTACAAAAATAATTTCAAAATGATAGATGTACAAGTGATTTATGCATTAGATTACGCAAATAAATCTTGTACCTTCATCACTTAAAAATTATTATTTCTTACTTTTCAATTTTTAAAAATAAAATTTTAGTTTAAGTTCCCTAATATTAAAATTTTATAAGATAAATGGCATATAATATTTTCACAGTAGTTGGGGTTCCTCAATATTTTCACCTAATCACTATGATAATATTTATAATTAAGATATCAAGTATAAATTATTTATAAAATTATACTATACTTGTAACAATCCCAATATGTGATTAGCTAATAAACTATGATTAAGAATACCTAATAAGTAATGAAGAGGAATTCTGAGTCACTTGTATGTGCCATGCGTTAATTGTGGTTATATCTGTCGGTCGTAGAAATATCTGTTTGTGTTTCTGTTTCATTAAGCGAATTGAAAGCCTTATCAGCGTCTAAACACGAAATTGACTCCGTTTATGTATTATTTAGAATTTTTAATATTTTATGGTAGGTTCAATTGAAATTCGATTTGGACCCAATTAATTAGAATAAAAATAATCCTAATTAACCACTCTTAACTCAAGTTAATTAAGGCAATCTAATTAAGCCTATATAAGGCTAATTTGATTCTAGAATATTACAAACACTCTTATTGTGTCATCTTTGTGCTCCCAAACGTGAAAGAGATAGAGATAGAGAGAGAGAGAGACCAAGAGAGAATTGAGATCAAAGCTTGAGGATGGAGAATTGCTTGGAAAATTGAGGATTTTGGCTTGGAAACTCAAAGACATAGCAATCTGGAGCCTAATTGAAGAATTGAGGTAAGAAATCAACCTATAAACTAAGTGTTTGAATCAACAAGAGAATGAATTCAAGTGAATTAGGTGGTTTAATGCAAGATTAAAACTAGGATTGAGGAATCTAAGTCATACTGTCCATGTATAAGTATTTTCTTACATTTTGAGCTCAAGTTTCAACAACAGTTATCACTTGAGTATCGGTATGGCTCCTTACGAAGCTCTATCTGGTAGAAAGTGCCGATCTTCAATTTGTTGGGCCGAAATGGGAGATAAATCGTTATTGGGACCAGAACATGTGCAAGAGATAACTGAGAAAGTGAAGTTGATACAACAACGCTTGAAAACCGCATAGAGTCGTTAAAAGAGTTATGTGGATGTCTGGAGGAGAGACAGAGAATATGAAGTCGGTGATTACGTATTTATAAAAGTAACTCTAATAAAAGAGCAAACGCGATTTGGGGTTAAAGACAAGTTGGCACCGCAGTACATTGAGCTATATGAGATTATTAAGAAAATCAATTTGGTGACATATCAAGTAGCTTTACCTCTAGCCGTGGAACAAATGCACAATGTGTTCCTCGTTTCTATACTTTAGGACTATTTTTGAGATTCGCATCATGTTATTGAACCAACTCATATGCTCTTGAAGGATGATTATACGTATGAAGAACGACCAATTCAAATTGTAAATTACCGAATTAAAAGATTGAGAAACAAAGAAATACCATTGGTGAAAGTAGATTGGAAAAATCATGGAGAAACGTACGTGACTTGGGAGATCGAAGAAGATATGATGAAGAGATACCCTAATTTGTTCTCTCTGGATTCAGTATTCTTCCAAAATGAAGGCAATTTGAGTTTGGAAGACCAAACTCTTTAAGAGGGGAAGACTATAACAACCCCGACATGTGATTAGCTAATAAACTATGATTAAGAATGCCTAATAAGTAATGAAGAGGAATTCTGAGTTACTTGTATGTGTTATGTGTTAATTGTGGTTATATCTGTCGGTCGTAGAAATATCTGTTTGCGTTTCTGTTTTATTATGCGAATTGAAAGCCTTATCGGCGTCCAAACACGAAATTAACTTCGTTTATGTGTTATTTAGAATTTTATGGTAGGTTTAATTGAAATTTGATTTGGACCCAATTAATTAGAATAAAATAATCCTAATTAACTACCTTTAACTTAAGTTAATTAAGGCAATCTAATTAAGCATGTATAAGGCTAATTTGATTCTATAATATTACAAACACTCTCATTGTGTCATCTTTGAGCTCCCAAACGTAAGAGAGAGAGAGAGAGAGAGAGAGAGAGAGAGAGACCAAGAGAGAATTGAGATCAAAGCTTGAGAATTGAGAATTGCTTGGAAATTTAAGGATTTTGGCTTGGAAACTAAAGACATAGCAATCTAGAGCCTAATTGAAGAATTGAGGTAAGAAATCAACCTATAAACTAAGTGTATGAATCAACAAGAGAATGAATTCAAGTGAATTAGGTGGTTTAATGCAAGATTAAAACTAGGATTGATGAATCTAAGTCATATCGTGCATGCATGCGTATTTTCTTACATTTTGAGCTTAAGTTTCAAGAACTCCAACATACATGTAGTCATTCTAGTTGGTTTTGGAAATTCATCAAGTTCTATATTGTTTTACCTCAATTGATCATGTTTTGGAAGGAAAGAATTCGTATAAACTCATGCATGTATTATACATTGAGTTTCAAGTTTGATTTCAAACAATTGACTTGCTTTTGGGCCTCGATTTTGCGAAATAACCTTCAATTCATGATGTTATTCAAGTTTAGACATTTTCTCAAGTTTTGGCCCCAAATGATATGTTTTGAAGCTTTGAATTTGAGTTTTGGAGCTGGAAGTGTAACCTAGAAATTTCAGAATTCGCACTCTTCGCTCGAGCGTAGGAAGTTGTGTTTGAGCGAAGAATGTGAGCTCCTAGTACTTTTGCAGAGTTTGGGGGTTAGCTCAAGTGGCAGAACCTGTGCTCAAGTGACCACCCTTATTTTTTACTATCAACTCGAGCATAGAAAATTGCGCTTGAGTGTAAAATGAGAACTCTCAGAAGTTTTGCAGACCAAGGGGTCCGCTCGAGCGACCAATGTTGCGCTCGAGCAAACTGCCATATTTGCAGAATTTTGACTAAGTGTTTTAAAGTGTATTTTGACATCCTCATTGCATCTTAAGCATTCCTAAGCTATAATTAAGACATAATAATAAGGATAAAGATTAGAAATACACCAAGATAGAAAATAAGTAAGTTAACTATTTTTCGAGAGTGTGTTTCAATATGCATCCGTTATGTGTTTGTGTAGGTCACGCACCGTAATTCATCTGATTTATCTGTTCTGTCTGTTCTGCTATTGGAGCTATCTGTGAGTAATAACTCTGTAAAGTTATGTTTGACTTTATTTATTTTCTAATGATATGAAATGCTTTGTCTTCTAAAAAGCTATTTTTTTGTATGGATGAATAATGGTTCAGATTTTTGAAATATATTTGTGGCATCCTTAGCATCATGTGATATTTGTTATATGTTACCTGGTACTAGAGATTCCAATATGGAATTGGTTAAATATAACCATTATATGCTCTGTATACGTCTTTTTATGGGTTATCTGGTCCCTTTATGGGTTATCTACTCTGTTAGCGCTAATGGATGTACCACGTATGATTGTCTGTGAATTCTAAATTCTAAATATGACTATGAATCTGTTTCTGATCTGAATTTTGATTTCTGAATCTATTATGGACATCATTCATTAAAACCTTTATTTTGTTATTATTCACTAGACTCCAGCTCACTGTATTATTTACATATGTAGGTGATCAGGTGTGCGACCAAGCTCAGTGATGATTGCCTAAAGATCTATCTTGTTAGCCAACCACAGCGCCTCCCGAGAAGGGTCCTGAGTTTAAGTGTAGTCATGTTTCTGCAAACAAGTTTTAAGTTTTTGTTTTCTTTTAGTTGTCTGACGATTTTTGTATACTCTATATTTAGGGCTAAGTCCCTTTTGACTGTATTTGTATTTATGACGTAAGACTAGTGTGAATATGACGTCATATATGTATATAGTTTGAAATTTTTTGTCACATGTATGTCTGCACAACTTTATGGACATTGTATTTGATATTTGTTTCTGTTAGCCCCTTAATTTGGTTAGTTTGTTCAAAGGCCTTCGGTAATCCCAGGATTACTGGCTGGTTATGATGCTAAACTTATAGAGGCGGGTTTGGGTCGTGACAATACTAGTAAGATTTTGTTTTTTTCATGTCTCACTCTCAGTAAATATTACTTTGCTTGTTTTATTACTCTCAAACCTCTAGAAAATTAAAAGACAGTAGACCAAGTGTTTATGCAAATGGAAATGGAAAATTTTATTGAATACTTAAAAGCTACAAAGGTTACAAGAAAAATAGAAAGGGGACTCTTACTTATAAAACTCTACTCTTGACTCTACTTTTACAAGATGCAGTCACACCCTTTTATAAGAGTGGATTTCAACTTAGGAATTGAAATGCATAAATTTAAAAGATAAGATAAGATTCTTGTAACAAGACAATAAACCTTTTACATTTTTGATGTATTGAAACTAAAAAAAGTTAGTAATATCTCCATTACTTTGGTTTTATTCAGCATGTGACTCTTTGTCTTCATTCAAATTTGGATGAAAATACTAAATTAAAATTGGATTTAAAGTGTAGAGACTCAATTATTCAATTTAAAATTATAAAGACTAACTGTAGATGCGCCCGCATGGGCCTCAACAGTTCGGACTCGATTTGTGTCGGTTTTTAATCTGATCTCGCAATATGCAATGCAAGACTGATAAATCACCAAAGAGTCCAAATCCGGCAAATCGTTTTTGAAAACAGATTTTTTTTGAAAGAAGTGCCAAACATGGAGTGTTTTACCAGATATAGAGTCGCCACCTAAATATTTTATTTTGGGGGAATTTAGGAAACCCTGACTCGTTTGCCTAAGGCCACGTGTCCGTCATCACCAAAGTTTTCCCGGCTCGGGAACTTGGGTACGATTGGGGAAGGTCAGCTATGAGCACCCCCGCTCGCCCGATCAAAGATCGGCCTCTACTAACCATGATATCTAGTTTTGAAAACATTATGCGTTCTTATTTCGGTTAATTAGCTAATCTTACTATGTGATGCGCACAACACAAAAGTATAGACTAGATCGCCTAATTTGGAACAAAGCATTGCATATCCGCTCTTTTGAAAGACAATTTGAAATTTGCTACTCGCAAGTAGGCTAAAACACGGATTTCAACGAGTTGTTCCAACTTAAACAATCCCACCTTCTCCCACAGGTATTCAGGCAATTTACATCACATAAGCATATAGCCACATGGTAAGCATGCTGTTATGTTAACATTCACACGCATGCAAGATGCTAAAGCATAAGAGCTTACCTAGTACTCCAAGCCAAAACAGAAACTAGTTAGTAATCAAATGCATGATCCTAGTTCATGTTAAGTGGCTAATGTATCGCATACAAAAGGCAACTAGAATAGGCTCGGCTAACCCTAGAATGATATGTGAAATACACAGATAGCATGTATTCAAGTTAGATTTGAAATACTATGCAGTTAGCATGATGCGCCGAGCCCGGTGCATGCAATACAAATGAATGGATGCACGCATGCATAGCATAAGGTATGCTAAATTAAAACATGCCCTAATACTAACCATCCAAAGTAGGTAAGTAAAAGGGAGAAAGAAATGGGGGTTGAAAGACATGCACAAACGCACCCACACTTATTACAAATTCGCCCTTGCTTGGAGGGACCAAAAGAATAATACAATTTAATTAACTAACAAGCTAATTAAATAATTACAGACTAATTAATTAGTTAAGCAAATTAACTAAGCTAATAAAGCGGTAAAACAGCCTCGGGAAGAGGGCCCAATGCACGCATGCTCGACTCCGCTCGGAAATCCAATGCCATGCACAAGCTGCCTCTGTTTACCCTGCTCTACTTCTCTAAGACTTGCACAAATCCCAAGGTACACTCCATGAACACTGGGGAATGCCACTGGCCATGAGGAATGGTCACCGGCCAAAGGTAAGTGGCCATTGACCACAAATGAAGCCATCGGCTATAAATGGATGGCCGGTCAACACTGAATGAGGTCGGCCGGCCAAAGCTTCCTGCAGAACCTATTTTGACAGCAGCAGAGGGTAAAACAAGGCATGGCAATGCATTTCAAGCAATGTTTCCACCAATACACCCCTTTATCATGTTTATGACTCTAAGGGGGGTGGTACTCGATTCTCGGACCACCAATCGCGCATTTCAATGCGTGATGGCCCAAGAAACCAAGTTGTGCATTTTCATGTCAAATGAAATGCAAACCAAATAAACACATAAGGCCCAACCTCTATCACTTGATCAAGAGGCAAGACATGCATGCCAAATGCAACCTAAACATGTTAGCTAAGTATGCAACGTGAGCATGCAAGCAAGCAATGGGCACTAGGCACTCAACCTAAGCAAACAAGCATGTACGGCATTTAATAACAATGCTAATGGCAAACATGCAACAACATGTGGGGGAACTAACATGGAGACATGCAAAGCAACTTAGCAAAGGAAATGCATGCCAAATGCCAAGTGTTTCAAGCATGCAACACATGCGATGGGCTAAGCATGCAACAACACACAAGACGAGCATGCGACAACATGCAAACAATGGACTTATACCAATTTGGACAGCTCTCAAATGAGCCCAAAATAGTGGCCAAATGCCAAGGAAATGAAAGCCAAAACACATACAAACATGCATGCACACATGGTCCAACACTTAGGCACCAAAGAGCAACTTTTAAGCACACTTAAAAGAGGACAAACATGGATATATAGCATGCATACTAAGCTCTAAAAATCATGTTATAAAGGTGCCAAACCAACTAAGCAAAGCAAGCATATCATGCAACCAAGCCTAAAGCCTAAGGCTCACCAAAGAGGCATTGAACTACACTTAGCAAGACCAAACATGGCATGATTTAAACGACTAAAATCAGAGTTTTAGCATGTCAAAACGAACCTCAAAACCCACTTAGATGGCATCTAAATGACTTACACATGGAAGCATACACAAATGTCCAAACATGGAGCATAGGACAACACCCTTTTAAAGCATTAAAGGAGCATCAAATGCAAGCATATGAGCATGCTAAATGGACTGAAATGGTGCTATAAGTGGTGCCAAACCACTGAAACAAGCCAAACAATGCATGCTCAACACTCACATACCCGAGGCTAGCAAGCCGAAATGCAAGGTGGCTATACAAAACATGTCAAGCATGGCCAAAGCAACTAAAAATAGAGCTAAAGCATACTAAAACATACACAAAAACTTCACAAAGCTTGGCCAAAATCATACTAGAACAAGGGTCAAAGCCTAAAGCATGTTAAGGCAAAATATGGCATTACAAGACAAGTATGCAAGGCATGTATAGTGTGTCTAAACCAAGTAAAAACAGTGCTATATCATGGCAAAATAAGCACAAATAACACTTAAGACATGGCCAACATGAACTTAAAAATTGTATTCACACATGAGGCTAAAATGGCACTTTTTGAAGGCAACAAGGAGTGGGGATGACCCTCTCCTTCTTAGGATCTCAAACCACCATCCTCACCACTGAAATCTCTCAAGATTTCAGTGGTGAGGAGGCCCAAACAAGGTGGTCCCGGAGCTCACCAAAATAGCACAAAATGGGGGCCGAACAAGGCCTAAGAGGGGTCAAACAACCCCAAACACCAAAACAACCGCAAACACCAAAACAACCTTAAACAACTATTTTAAGCAAGTAAAAACAGAACTTTTATATGTTATATACTAAGCTTAAAACAGTAAGCAAAGATGGCTAAAAGCCTATGCAAGAATGGGGAATAAAGGGCAAGGTTCTTACCCTTGAAGACTTTTTTCAAGAACAATGCTCCAGCAGCTTCCTCAAGCTTGAATCCACCCAAGAACTCCAAGAACAACCTTCTAATGCCTCAGTAACTAAAGGTATAGTGTAACACTAGGTGTTTGTGCACAAAAGTAAGGACAAATACACACTTATACACAAAGAGAGGAAGATATAGAGATAGAATAGATACACTATGCTAACCCTAAAACCAGACCTCTGGAGCTTTTTTGTAACCCTTGGGGAGGGAGGAGAAGGCCTCCCTTTATAGAGGATCACTTTTGCAAAGCTTACAAAACAAGCTAAGCAAGAGTGAAATCCCTCCATACACGTGTATGGAGGGGGTGCAAAGTGTATGCCAGCTAGCACAGCTGGCATAAAAATATCTGCAAAAGCAGATGCACAGTGGTCGGCCAGCCAAAAATGACAAATTGGCCAAAACAAAGGTCGGCTGACCACAAAGAGTGCCGCTCGACCAAACATTTGGCCGATGGCAACAAAACAATGGCCGGTGGCCTCAAGCAATGGCCGGTGAGGTGTGGGGATGGCCAACAAGCCATTCTTTGCCCCTTAAAAGCAAAACACAAGTGTTTGGTGCAAAACCACACAAAACAGTCGAGTCGAGAGATCCTGAGACAAGGCGCGTGACCGAGACCTCTGGGAACTCAAGACGAACACAAACATGGATAATCACCGAGTGTTCAAACGGTGACGTTCAAGTCTTGAGGACGGTAAAAAATGGGGTGTCTACATTAACATAAAAATTAAATCTATAAGTATAGGAACAAAAAGTGTAAAAGTAACCTTAAAAATAAAAGAAAAAATATCAAAAAAGTGAAGAATACAAAAATAATTTCAAAATGATGGATGTACAAGTGATTTATGTATTAGATTGCGCAAATAAATCTTGTACCTTCATCACTTAAAATTATTATTTTTACTTTTCAATTTTAAAAAATGAGATTTTAGTTTAAGTTTCCTGATATTAAAATTTTATAAGATAAATGACATGCAATATTTTTCAAAGTAGTTGGGGTTTCTCAACATTTTCACAAAGAAATTTCAGTTTGTCACAGAGAAATTTTTAAAATTTCTCTAATATTATTGAGAGATCTTAACTAATAATTTGAAAAAAAAACATATTGAAAATTTCTTACTATTAAAAGTTGGAGATGGATGTTTCACTAATTTCCTCTTTAAAAATTGTCCCAAAATAAAAATCAAAGGTAACCAATTTCCATTAGCTTCCAATGCCTTTTTGTGTGTGAGTTTTTTTTTTTTTTTTTTTTGTCAATAGATAGAAGAGTAATTATATTATGAGAAATATTTACATTATTTAACAGACCATAGTTTTTTTCTTGTCTTTCAATAGATAAGAGTAATTATAGTATAAGAAATATTTACATTATTTAACCGACCATAGATTTTTTTTATCAATAGATAAGAGAATAATTATGTTATGATAAATATTTATATCATTTAACAAACCATACATCAATCCCATCAAAACTCCATTATGGAGGAGAAATAAATTGATCATTATAAAAGTATTATAGAAGGCAAAATTATCTCCATAGAGAAAATGAGATGACGTGTACCTTCCTTGATCTCTGCAAAGATAAACCAAGTGTCAATGATTACCCTCGATCAAGATTGGTCGGGAGAACCCTTTGACAATCAAGTTAGTATGTTGATCAGCCATTATGAGAAATATGTATTAAATGTATTGAATGGATTTCTTGAATTACCTTCATCTATATTTTGTGCTTTAACTGCTTATCATTTTATAGTTATTTGGTTTAAATCTTGTTCATCCATTCATCTGTTGATCAGAAGGTTCTACTTTTGTTAGATACTAGTTAAGTTAATTGCCAACTTGTCTTTATCTTTGATAGTTGGATCCAACTTTACTGGACGACTAGGATTATGCCAAGTGTTAATGGCCAACTTGTTATTTGCTATAACCATGCGATGGAGTTAATCGAACGACTTCCTTTTTAATTAGACCCAACCTATTCTCTTGTGTTTCCAAACATGTGCTTTTATCTGTTGATCAAGGCTTGATCAACAATTCTCTTTATTTAAGAGATTCTTCTTCTAGAAAGATATCTTCATGCGCCTAAGTCTAGGTTTTATTAAGTTGATTTTTCTTATGGGCTCAACATACTTTTCTTGGGCTTTTTTCTTCATTTGGACTAGATTAAGAGGAGTTGGTCTGAATCTATGATAGAGTATCAAAATGGGTACTTTGTCCAACAGTCAAAATCCAAATTTTTTTTTGTCCAAAAGTTTAGGAGCGAAATTATTATGTCCATAAGGACAAGTTTCCTGCAAAATGACCAAACTACCCATCTATATAAATATGTTATACGGTGCAAAATTGGCAATCTTCTTCTTCTTCTTTTTCTTATTCTTTCTCTTTCTCTCTTTATATTTTTTCATCTCCAACACCACAACCACCATCTTTGATACCACCACCATTGTTATCTGCAACATCTCCATCACCGTCCCAATACCACTGCCATTAACAGCACCACCACCATCTTTCTCGACACCCAACTACCATCTTTCAAGATCTAGTCAAATTTGAGTTAAAAACCCTAACTCGACATCACAACTCAGTAGACTTGGACAGAGCTTTTACGGTTGCAGCTGGAAGTAGTGTTGCGTTTCTAGCGATTGTAAAGCAGTTTGATGAAACATCTTTTTCTTCATATTCTCTGTCCTCTCTCTCTTTTTCTCAAAACCCTAGCGTGAGGGCTATGTTGAGAGGCTTGATCGACGGCTAAATTTATAACTGGTATGTGTTGTTGCCGTTAACCGTGGCAACGGTGGTTGTAAGACAGTTTGATGAGACACCTTTTTACCTTTCTCTCTTCATCTTTTTGGCCTTCCTTCTCTCTTAAAACTCTAGCGTGAAGGCTGTGTTGAGAGGCTTGATCGACAACTAGATTTGTAACCGGTGTGTGTCGTCCATCGTTGACTGCAGTGGCAGTGGTTGTAAGACTATTTGATGAAGTGGTGGTGATGTGGTGGGCGCAGTAGTGGCGTAGGGCTATGAGCATAGCGGTAGAGAAAACCATAGCGGTAGTGGATAATGAGAGTGCAGTGACGGTGGCAAAAAATAAGGATAATAGTGAAGTGATGGTTACGAGCTATTGGGTCATTTCAAGGCCGAAGATCAGGGAGAATGAGATCAAGTGGCCTTGGGACTGTTTCATGGAAAATATGAATATGATTGTTTGGTGTTGTTGAAAATTTTGGAGTTTTTTGTGACTTAATGCGTTTGACTATTTTAATATGTTGTTTGTTTTGTACATTTAGAAATACATACATACATTCATACACATGCTTGTATATAACATCATTGGATAATTGATTTTCCAGGATCTTTGTGATTGGAATCAAAGAGAGAAAGTGAGTAAACACCAGATTTGCAAGAGAATAACTTAGCAATTTGTATAACCTAGCAATGTGTGTGTGTGGTGGGGGCTCCTATCGCATCTTAGTCAACGCACACTCGTTTTCCTTCCTTTTGATTGTTGCTGTTTTTATAGTGGTAAATGAATAGATGAAAATAAAAAACTGAATAGATATATCTGTGTATGTACTAGATAGTGTTAGCGGTGGGAAATTCCAACTAATAAGGAAAAAGAATAAGAGAGAGAAAGAAAGATAGAGAGAAAAACCTATAGATAGAGAAAGAGAGGTGGAGAGAGTATTAAATAGAGAGAAAATTTGAAAATTGTGTGAATTTGAACAGATAAAAAAATAGGTTATAAAAATTCAAGAGATAAAAAAAATTCCAACAGATAGGTTAAAAAAATTCAACAAATAAAAAAAATATTTGAACATATAGTTAAAAAATTTGAATAGATAGACAAAAAAATTTGAACAGATAGAAAAGAATTTAAACCGATAGAAAATAATTTGAACATATAAATATAAATTTGAACATATAGTCAAAAAAAGTCAACATATATAAAAAGTTAATAGATAAATTAAGAGATAAAATTAGAAACAAAATATTAAAAATGATTTCTCACTAAACTATTTTACAAAAGATAGACCTCTTATTAAGAAAAAAATATTTACTAAACCTACTAATTTATACCCTCCTTAAATTAAACATTTTAACAATTTACTCTATCAAAATTCTCTGTATAAAAAATTGGCCTCGTTTGGAGACTAGTCGATTTAGTCAAAAAGTTAAAAAGTTATTAAAAAAGTCAAAAAGCTAATAATCAATACCAAAAAGTCAAAGATTTTCTTTTCTCCCTACTTTTTGTACATCTTTTTGTAAAATTTTAAAACTTTATCCTAAATATATTAATTTTTTTAGTTTATATTTTAATCAAATAACTAAAAAATTATTAAATTAACATGTTGTTAAACGAGGCGTGAATCTAAAATCTCACGGCACAAAAATGCTACACCCAGGCAAATGCTGTGGTTTGCTGCGATTTGCCTTGCCCACCAAGTTTGATGATTGGATAAACGGGCCGGATATAATTTACCGAAGGCCCACAATACCAATATTTATACTCGATTCGGGGTCTGATCAGGACCAATTTTCTTTTCATCTGTATCTCTCTCTTTACGTACGTACATACGCACGCTCGCTCGCTCGCTTCGCAAGGCTAAACCGCTAGAACTCTAATTTCCTGAGGGAGAAGACAATCAATCACTGTGAGTTCTATCTTACTTCTTCTTCTTAGCTAAATCTCTTGTGCTTTGTATTGTTATAGTATTGATTTTATAGTGGAGGAACCTCCGATATATACGGTTCGTGTGAACTTGAAATATATATATGAAAATTTGTGTAATTCTAATGTGTCTAATACCCATGTTTGTATAATGCTAATTTTGTTGTCTTCTGCGTATGAACCTGAACAATCAAGCTTGTAGTGTTTTGTATGTGTGTATGTATGTACACATAGTAAGCTAATATAATGTATAAAAAAGTAGAGTTTACCTAATTTTTTACTAGTTAAATTGATCTCTTTTAAATCAATAAACAAATTAAGTTTATTTGTTTATTTATTATGAGTCTATACAAAGAAAGTTTCTATAATAAATGCAAGTGTTAATGATACTTTTCATTTATCCAAATTTCACTTTAGTCTTTGTAGTTTCAAATTGAACAACTTTTATAGTTTCAATTTAGTCCCAATTTGAGGTTAAAATTAACAATTTTGGGAGACTTGTTAATTTCTAAGGTGACACATATAAAAAATTAACGGAAATTGGGCTGGAATGATCAAATTGAAACTAGATTTAAGTGGAAGGAAAAAATTGTTCAATTTGAAACTAGAGGAACTAAAGTGAAATTTGGATTAAAATATAGGAATGAAAAGTGTGATTAATCCTAACTGTAGACATATATATGAAATATGAATTTTAGTTTGATTAATATTTAAAAAATTCATTGATCCCAAGTTAATTTAAAACTCTCCTCCCTAATCCTCCAACTTCCATCCCCGTTTTTATTTTTTGGGTAAATTACACCAACCTCCCTTGAGGTTTGGGGAAATTGCAGCTAACCCCATAATTTTGATATAATCACATCAACCTCCCTTAATATATAAATTGCATTGCAATTTAGTTCATAACGATAGTCATTTGTCGATCTTCTGTTAGGGAAAGGATGCTGTCAGGAATTTTTATTTTAAAATGTCTCCCTCTACCTTCACCTTCCACTGGTACCTCCCTCTTCGCTAGATTCCAACTTGTAAATAAAACCAAATCAACTTTGAATCTCAAACATATGGCTTTAGAATTTTGAAATCAAAGCCCACCACTTTACCAAGTATGGAACCCTAGGAAGCATCATCATTCAACATAAGATAAACCCATTAATGAACATAATAAATCAATTTCTCATAACGAATAGCAAATTAATAGGGTTGTTGCCTTCAACATACAGTCATAGAACGCGCATAGAGTGTTCACCTTCAAACTACCTTGCTACTGCCATCGAGGACATCGTTTGCAGCCTCCCGTTTTCCATACCCACTGAGTCTCTTCCCGGCGAATTTGGATCCTTCTCTTCCTCCCTCCCTCCCTCCCTCCCTCCCTTCCCTCTCTCTCTCTCTCTCAAGTGGCAGCACTCAGAGGAAGGGATGGGGTTTCCCAGGTAGATTTGGAGGGGGAGGGGGGGTTGTAGGGTGGTCAATCTAATGGAGTGGGAGAGGGGTGACAATGGTGGATCTAAGGGAGGGGGTAGGGAGGCTAGTGGTGTTGGATTTGGTTTAAGCATAAAATTGTAGTAATTTTTGGGAGAACTATCAAAAAATAAGAACTTGCTGAAGGGTGGAGGAGAGCGGCACTGTTGAAGGGTGGTAGTGACTGACAGTGAGTGGGGGAGATGGGTAGGTGTGGAGAGAAATTCAAGTTTTGAAATTTAGAGTTTAATTTGGCTTAAATATAAAATTGTAATAAATGTTTTTGTAAAATGGTGCATGTAATGACTAAAATACTCATCTCTGTGAATTCAACTTTAATGGAAATAGACGAATGATTGAAATTGAGACTGAATTGGAAGACTAGAGTTTAATTTGATGAAATTAAAAACGTAGAGTTTGATTTAGTGTTTTTTTTTTTTTTGTTGGGGAGGGGGGGGGGGAGAGGGTAATTTCTTCTAAGAATTGTAATAGGGTATATGTTCATTCATGGCTCTTTTTTATATGGTTGGGCACAAGAAGTGGAATTTGCTACAAGAACTTGAGCCTTCTTCATTTGGATGTGTACTTCAATCAAGTAAAATATTGTTGATTATTCATTGAAGTTTTTCATTGAGGGAAATGCTACAACAATCAATGCGTTTATATGGCCTAAGTTCAAGGTGCTAAAAGGAGAATAGTAAAGCTAACAAGAACATTGGTTGGGATTGTGAGGAAGGAAATGAGTGCCTTGAATTTAATTGAGAACATAGCTTTGCATAAATAGACATGGCATGATGGATTAAGAAAATAAATTCCCTCTAGTTGGATAGAGGGTTGAGTTCGGTTTGTGGTTTAACTATGGGGCTCCATGTAAAACTATTGTTTTTCTTATATGCACGAACTCTTATTTTTCTCCTTCTTCTCAAGTCTGTTTGTATATAATTAGATTTGCGTTGTGTGGTAAATAATTTAATTCTCAATACTTTATTATTATTTTTTGTATACCACGACATTTATAGTTTCTTTTGTATCCTTGTTGATGCACATCGGTGCACATTATGTACACACAGGCACAATACATTGTAGGTCACTTAATAGTGTTCGATTAACAATCAAATTCTTACTTGTGATGGTTTTTTTTGGTATAGGTTTCTGAACTAATTTACATCTTGATTGCCTTGCCTTTGGATTTGTTATTTCCTTCTTCTGCATAGATGGTATGTATGCTTAATAATTTATTCCTCAATGTAATTTTTATGTTGTTTCATAGATGTTATATAATTGACTTTAAAATATGTGTGTTACCATTTATATATCTTTATAACTTTTGACCTTTTAGTATTTTGGGTTTGCAATTAGATTTTAGTTGATTTCTAGTTTTCTGCAGAAATATGAACTATAAACGTACTTTCACATTATTACAATCTCTCTCTCTCTCTCTCTCTCTCTGATAATTATAATTATAGTGCTAAGAAGCACAAACACTTATATGGAGGAGGTATGTCATGTTGGTCACTTCTACAAGTGTGCCCAATAATTCTTCAATGTGTCTTAATTAAAAAGTTAAATCCATAATATTGGACACTTTGCAAAACACTTCTTAGATACTCAACGAAATTTCTTGAACCTTTTGAACCTATGTGATGAATCTCTTTATAATAGCAAATTGTGCCTTGGGTAAACATTACCTGGTATAATCACAGTGTTCCTAAATGGTCTTTTACTCTGTGGTTAGGAGTCCTGAGCCCTTGGGAAATTAGTTACTATGAATAGAATTTTTAAATGGGGTTTGGCTCAAAGTGCTACCTGTACACTATGCGGACAAGCTGATGAGGACCATTGCCATTTATTTTTGGGCTACAATTTCACAAAGAATATTTGGAGACACTTTCTTATGTTGTTGAGGATTAGTATACCTCCATCTACTTTGAACCAAGAGCTTTGATGGGCTAGGCAACACATGCAGGATACGAGATTTGACCAGAGGCTGTAGAAGCTCACTCTATCTGCAGCAAAGTTGTTAAGGCGAAAGCACAAGGTGAGGCGTAAGCCTTTCGAGTTTTAATTTTTAATTTTTATAAAATATAACATAAGAAATATTAAAAAAATAAAAAATAAAAAATTCGTAAAAGCCTCTTAAGTCTTTTTTTTCTCATTAATACTATCATTGAACATTAAAACACGCAGACCCATACATATTAATAAAGATGTAATTAACTTCAAATAAAGATAATACTAAAGGGCATTCTGTTTTAATAAATGAGACGAAGGTTTCTGGTCAACAAGGTGGGAGTTGGAGAGACCCACCTATAGAGAGAGCTTCAAATAAAAATAAATACATGCCATTATATTATAATAAAGGCCCGTGGTGCTACATGCACCAATTAGTGTACTAACTAGCGTACCAATACTAGTTATGACATTATTATTGACCCCACTCATTAATCAATCACATTACAAATCCCAAAAACCTCTTAAATTATGCCACATCATCAATTGGTACATTAGTTGGTACATTAATTAGTACATATAACATTATTCATAAAGGCCACACATTATCTTCCCCTATGATGAATGCTTCTGGCCAACAAAGAGGAAGTCAGAGAGATCCAAGGAGCCTAATGACATAGAGAGACCAAACGATAGAAAGAGAAGATAGAGAGAGACAGAACGAGAGAAAATCTGAGATAGAACGAGTGAAAATCTAAGATAGAATGAGCGAAAATCAGAGATAGAATGAGAGATACAAAGAGCTCGAACCCGAATGTTGATCGTCTCTCACTGGAAGTCGATGATGGAGGCGATGTCGTTTGGAGAGTAGAAGCTCAGTTGTTTGGATTTTAGTCAAAGGCAAAGTGAAGAAGATTGGAGAAGAGAAGCTCGATTGTCTATGCCTCTTTTGAATTGATTTGATTTGGTTAATGATTTATGTACTTCTTTGAGTTGGGTATGAGTTATTCAAATTAATTAATTTTTTTTTCATTTTAAAATTTTTTACGACATCTCAAAATGTGAACGCCTTTGATGATTATGTGTGAAAAGTGCATGATACGCATGTAAGGAGAACACATCATCCCGTGAGGCTTACACTTTGTTGGTGTTGCACACAAAACATCAAACCTCAATACATTTTTGGAATGCCTTGCCCTAATGTGTGCCTCAAAAATGCTTTTGAAAACTTTGATCTGCAGTAGTCTACTAGATTTGGTGTGAAAGAAATGCAAGAATTATTAAGCAGAAAGCAAAGCACATACCTAAAGTAAATGGCGAGATTTAGACTAATATTAGAAGTAGGGCAGTTACTTGGGGGGGAGTTGATGACAATATGGTGAACAAGGGACTTATCGAAAGATTTGTTTACCAGCTTGTATCATTAGGAGAGTTTGGTGGATTGATCTACTTTGGTACCTACTAATTCAGTAGTTGCTGTGTCTTTTTGTTTGAACATAAGTTTGCTCTTTGTATAGATTGGTTTTGTTTTATAAAATTTACCTTACCCAAAAAAATAATAAAATTGCATATTTGGAGTGCAACTTGTGCACTCTAATACATTATGTGTATTTTGATGTTTTATAATTGTTTTGCCTTTTTTAGAATGTAATAGTTACGAGAACGATTTCTAGATGTTTTAAGTTATGAAATATATAGTGTTATGTTTCTCTCTCTCTCTCTCTCCTTTTTTTTTTTTTTTTTTTTTCCCATTACCTTTTAATGAACTATTTATATATTTGACATATAATAAATATGTAAAAATTTGAATTTTTAACGTGTCCCAAGCTTATCATGTGTCTTGCATGTTTTTAAATCGTCATATCGGCTTGTCAGTGTTGTGACTCAAGTCTGTGTCTGTGCTACTTGGTTATGGCGCTGTGCATCATCATCTCTTTCAGATTTGGTTTAGAGATTCATTATTCACTAGACTTAATTTTATCTTGTTTGAGAAAGTTCCAAGTCATAGTTGTGTTGTGTGAATTTTCTAAGGATCAAGGTTTTGAACTTTGGTAGAACTCAATTGTTCTTTTCTAGGAGTATATTTGTGTTGCGGTTGCCATGCACCTTTCTAATCCTTTCAAGATTTTGATGTGGAAACTTGATATTGCTCAATTAATAGTTGAGATGATGTTGGAGATTATTTTGGGTTCCTAGTGAGGAAGAAACTAAAAGGCTGATTTATTTTTATTTAGTTTATTTAAGTTTTAAGGATATTTAATAAGCTGATTAAGTTTATTGTGGGTATATTTGTCCAATCTCCCATCGCGATTTCATCTATCTCATCTAAGAAGCACGGACATGGGATACGGTAATTTCAAAAAATGGAGACATGGACACGGCGGGGACACGACAATAAAATATTTTTTCATTTATTTTTATGTGCTATGTAGATTAATATTATTTCTACAAACAATAAAATTTTACAAAAACTAACACTAATTCTATATTTAAAAAAAAATTTAATCAACATTTATTGTTTATATATATATATTTATTTTTATGGATGATCTATTACATATTTAAATCTAAGAAAAAAATAATAAACATTCTATATTCAAAAGCACTAAAGAAAATGGGGGAAAAGACAAGTTGGCATGTGCCTAGTGTGTCTCCTGAAAATAAATTAAGGGGACACTCCATATGGCATGTCCCTATCGTGTCCGAAACGGCTACGACACTTGTTTTGAAGTGTTAGTGCTTCATAGTATCTCATAAACTTGGGCCCTATGTGTCAGCCTCATGAGGTGATACATGGACCAATCGAACATCTTTACATGTCTTGATAATCCCCTCTAGGGCCCCATCATGTTGGATGAGACCAATGATGTACTGCCTTAGCCTCAAGCTTAGGCAATCAGGGATCGTCTTTGAAACACCTTCTAGTACGCTCGACTAGATGCACTTGACAAGTTGTGTGACTCTATAGCACTCACTATTCTTGGCTAAGCTACATGAGTTGCTCATAAGTGCATGTGTGTATGAAAGGTTCGGGTGTTCAATAGACTGTGGGGCATTTGGGAAGCATGGTAGGCACTAAATGGCACAAAACCATCTAGAATGGATAAGGAGAGAGTTGATGCAACCTTTGTAGAGAGTGGTAGTAACAATCAAAGTGAAACTTCTCAATGAGCTAGGGATATGGGGGATATGGGTCTATGAAGGAATGGAATGGTCCATCTCATGGAGCAAGTGAGCTCCATTATATTGAGGGGAAAGGGTTGTAAAGGCATGCAAAGGTGTGCTCACCAAGTCCAATAAAGGTGTGGGCCCATTAACTCATATTGTTTCCATGTGAGGCCTTCCTCACTTGTCTAAGACTGGTTAGAGTTAGGCCACCTTAAAGGGTGAGCCAAGCAGCTCTAATGATGCTTTTAACTCTATCTTCTAATCCACCAGTCTCTGGTGATTTCGTGCAGGGTCATGGGTCGCTTGACCAAGGAATTGACTCCAAGGGGTCATTATACCTTACTTCCGGCCTAGGCATTGTGTAAAGTCAGAGTGCAAATCGTGAGTCAAGTGGAGCGGGTATGGTTGTGGAAACCATCCTTCTAGTAATGTTCTATGAAGCATTGACACTCCAAAACAAGTGCCGTAGTGGTGTCAGATACGGGGACATGATAGGGACACGTATAGGAGCTGGCGTGTCCCTTTTTTTTATGGAAAATTACAAAAACAAAAAACTCCGAGGTTTGATCCTTATAAGAAATTAAACCTTGAGTTTTTAATTTTGTCAATTTAATCCAAAATTTTAAAATTGTTTTCAATCTAAATCATTTGCTTATTTTCGTTAATTAAAATCAACGGAAAATAAGTATTTTAGTCATGAAACTCAATGAAAAAGAATATTTTAGACATTTTATGTATATCTACATTGAGTTTAATAATTAAAATACTTTTTTTCTGTCAGTTTTACTTAACAAAAATAGATGAATGAATGATTTAGATTGAAAACAAATCAAAGATTAAGATATAAATTGACAAATTGAAAACTCAAGATTTATTTTGTTAGAAGGCTCTACCATGGTTTTTTTTTGATAATTGTCCCATTATTTTATCAAAAAAAAAATGTTTTCAGGGAATAAGTTGGGGACACAACAACTAGTCCTCGCCCCCTCTCATTTTCAGTGCTTTTGATAGATGTTGAATGTTTATTATTTTTTGTTTAAATTTATATGATTAATAGGTCATCTATAAAAAAACAAACGATATGAATTAACTAGTGGTTTTTTATTTTTATTATTTTCATATTGAATTAGTATTAGTTTTTGTTAATTTTATTTGTTTGTGGATGTAAAATTAATCTACATAGAAAATAAAAATATATAAAAATCTACTGTGGCCTTTCAATGTCCGTGTCTCCCCTTTTTTTTTAAAATATCAGTGCTTGTGTCCATGTCTGTATACATGCTTCTTATGTGATCTTATGGGCACATATACGTACATTAATTATTAACCTGGAACTCCTTATTTCAATTTGAATACCAAAGGATTGAGTTTACAACAAACACTATGTGCATTTTTGAAGGATTAATATAGTCAAGCTTGAACAGGGTGCAACCAAAAGAGAATTAGCAGAAATCGAAATATATTTATCCAAAACTTCTTTCTGATGCCTTCTGAAGTACCTTATTCCTTTTCTCTGATGTTATCTTCAAATGGCACTCTCATGCTAGGGATTCGAGAGCAAGGTCTAAGGATCTCATTTGGGTTGGTGCCATGGGTCATGCGATGCTCGAGTGACCCCATGACCCTTGCACAAAATCTTTAGAGAGATGTTATTTGTTAGCTAGAGTAGGGTTTCTTAAAGTGATTGGTCCCCTCACTTGAGGGACTTATGACTTGGTTGGTATGAGAGAGAGACCTCCGTAAGAAAACATTTCTAGGTGAAGACAAAACAACATGGCTTTGTTGTGGAATAAACCCCACACGCAAACAAGAAGAAGAAGAAACAATCTCAAATAAGAAAACATGACACTCAAGTTTCACCCCATCATCTTCGGTGATCTCTTGCCATTGAAGTGCCTGTTGTGTTTTTTTAGAGTGCTTTACAACCAGCATACTCACCCTCCACCATCCACACAAGGAAACTTGGGTATACGAGTTATATTTAATGAGTGTATCTTTAGGGTTAAGGTGTTTTATTTAAGGTCCTAGTTAGTTATTAAAAAGGGGGTCCTTTTAAGGGCCCTAGTTGATTTGCAAATTAATAATGCTTAGTGGTGAAGAATCTTTAGGTGCAAATACTGATTTGGGAACCAAGTTTACTTTATCTGTGAGTGCTATTTTAGAGACTTTGGACCATGGATAACAAAATTTATGTACTTTTTTCCTTCTTCTTAGGGCTTGGTTTTGAGCCAAATGGCTCCTTGTATTTGGGCCTTCAACGTGAAAAGTTGGTTACATGGTGCCCAAGGTCCGTATTCAAACCTCTTGCTGAAAACTTGCAATTATCTGCTTTAAAATCAAGTTTTGTCAGCTTTCAGTCTTCTCAGCTTCACTCAAGCCCCTTTCCAATCATAACCAGGTTCTTTACCAGGCTACCGCAAATGTGTTCTCAATGCTGTGCAATTCTGCAATCATGCTGTCTCAGTGTGTTTTGTACAATGAGAAAGGTTCTGGTTGAACTTTGGTCATAACTTTGATGGTGCTAGAATTATTTTTTATCCATGGAAGGTTGATTTACATTTGCTTGAAGGTGTGAATGAGCTAAGTGAGTTGGTCTGGTTATCAAGATGTCTTAACATGGCTTGAACTTGGGTGAGAAATATTCTCTTGCATGAGAGCTCAGCTCTTGTAATGTCCTATGGGGTTTATCTTGCTTTTTCATGCTGTTTTAAAATGTTATGACAAAGGTGATGCCGGACAGCACCAAGAAGAAGAAAGGAGAAGAAGAAGATAGGTCTAGGAATCACTCCTAGAATTCCTTAGGCATCACATATAGGGTTTGATTGCATCATACAACCCATAAAGAAGCTTCAAAGCTCTCAATTTTTTATAAAATATCAACTCTATTGAATTATAAGCATTACATGGGTTTATATAGAATTAGGAGACTTCCGAAACCAACTACAACCAAAAAAGGAAATTATCATAATATCTTTGACTTCTAAAACTAATTTAAGACTAAATAAGAAATATAAATAAAACCCATTTAAATAACTTGATCCACCCCATGGGCGACCCTTACAGCCCATGTTAGCAAATATAAAAATTACCAAAATACCCTTGACCTAAAAATCTTCTTAGAAAATATAAACTAATTATAAAATAAGACTTTGATAACACTAGAAATATAATTATAGAAGATTTTTATTAGTTTCTCTATGAAATCATGTCAATGTCCCAGTATCATCACTTCTTTGAATTTAGCTTTCCTTAAGCTTCTTATACTCTGCATCATTCTTTCTTGGTTGGAAAAAAACTCGACCTCGAGTTTTGAAGTGTTAATTCACAAGTTTTGAAATTGCATCCATGGCTTCACATTAAAATGTTCAAGTTGACGTTGTATTTTCTTCGTTGGAGATTGAAAAAAAAATAATGAGAGATTGATCTTTTCAATCATGTCACTAAATTTTTCTAGAATAACAAAGTCAATTGGCATAGAAATCAAATCTTTGAATTCATCCAAATCAATTTTCATAAGGCTTTCTTCAATATTCCCAACAATTTTGATTCTTTCATCTTTTGATTCACCATTGGCCACTTCATTGATTATGATTGGAGTGAATTCACTAGGCAACTTTGTGGGCACTACATTGGAGACCTCAGGTTGCAATATCATGACCTTTAAAGGCATAATAAGTTCTGGAACAGCAGCAGGATGCGCTAATTCTTCACTCTTTACAGCTTGTGTAACATCCAAGGCTTCTATTTGGACCTCATCCTCTTCTTGAGTAACAATAGATCTCCTTGGGGTGCTTTTGAATCATCAATAAGATTATTTTTTCCCTTGCTAATCTGACTATTTACGACCATCTGTTGGGCTGCTCGTTTTCCCAAAGAATTAAGCCAAACTTGAAAACTATCTAACTACTCCACAATTTTAAAAAGAATTTGATTTTTTTGGTTTTCAGGAAATATTCCCCTTTTGAGAGATCGTCTAGGATGCGTAGACATGTTTCCGAACTTCCACAAAACAATAGGATCTTTCGCTCTGATACCAAACTGATGCAGGATAGCGCCAAGAAGAAGAAAGGAGAAGAAGAAGATAGGTCAAGGATTCACTTCTAGAATTCCTTAGGTATCACACGTAGAGTTTGATTGCATCGCACAACCCATAGAGAAGCTTCAAAGTTTTTAACTTTTTATAAAATATCAACTCTATTAAATTATAAGCATTACATGGCTTTATATAGAATTAGGAGACTTCCTAAACCAACTATAACCAAAAAAGGAAATTATCGTAATATCTTTGGCTTCTGAAACCAATTTAAGACTAAATAAGAAACATAGATAAAACCTATTTAAATAACCTGAACCACAAGACGACCATGGGTGACCCCTTGCAGGCCATGTTAACAAATATTAAAATTACCAAAATATCCTTGACCTAAAAATCCTAGAAAATATAAACTAATCATAAAATAAGACTCTAATAATACTAGAAATATAATTATAGAAGATTTTTATCAAATCATGCCAATATTCAAGTATCATCACTTCTTTGAATTTAGCCTTTCTTGAGTTAATTATACTCTCACTACAAGAATTTTCACTTTTGGCGACTCAATTTAGTTGCCAAAAGTTAATTTTTAGTCGTTGAAGGGCTTCAGCGACTAAATTATTTGGTCACAAAAGTAGTCGCCAAAGAATTGTCGGTAAAGGTCACTAGCAACTAAAATTATTTTAGTTGCCAAAGGTGTTCAATTTCCAACTAAATTTTTAGTCGCCAAAAGGTTGGACATTAAATTAAATTACTACATTTTCGGCGACCAAAGTTTTAGTCGCCTAAAGTCTCATATTTTTAGCTACTAAAATTTTAGTCGGCAAAGAGTTCTTTTTTTGGCTACTAAAAATTTAGTCGCCTAAATTCTCACATGTTTGGCTACTAAAATTTTAGTCGGCAAAAAGTTCTTGTTTTGGCTACCAAAAATTTGGTCGCCTAAAGTCCACATTTTTTGTTACTAAAATTTTAGTTGGCAAAGAGGTCTTGTTTTGGCTAATAAATATTTGGTCACCTAAAGTCCCACAGTTTTAGCTACTAAATTTTTAGTCGGCAAAAGTGTTTTTATTCTTTAGCTTTGATTTTTAGGTACCAAATATTTTAGTTGCCAAATGTTTGATTTTCTTTTGGCTATAAAACTTTTAGTCGCCAAATGTCTTTTTTTTTGCTACAAAACTTTTAGCCGCCCAAAGCATTTTCTCAATTTCTTTTTAGCTACTAATTGTTTAGTCGCCAAAAATATGATATTACATTTTATCGCAAAATTATAATTTCTCCACAACATGTCTATATTCCATGTAACCTGTAATACGTATATAAACAAAATGATACATACTATCAATCATTCCACAATCTGCATCCATTACAAAAAATAAATTATTTTAAATGTCAAAGTCCATACAAACCAACTATTGTCCAAACTAAAATAATAATTCCATACAAAATATGTCATACAAAAATCAAAGTCCTCCGTATACAAAAAAAAATACATGTACTACCAAGTGAAATTACCATTTGGCATGGTACAAATTACCATCGTAATCTGTACCACGACAAAAGGTGATACATGTACTACGACAAAAGTTTTTCTGTAGATCATGACAAAAAGTCATATATGTACGCCGACAAATGGTCATATATATATATGTACCACGACAGAAGGTGATCTATATACCACAACAAAAGTTTTACTATAGGCCATGACAAAAGGTCATATATGTACGTTGACAAATGGTCATATATGTACTGCGACAGAAGGTGATCTATGTACCACGACAGTCATCTATTGATTGCCAAAAGTTTTCTGTACTAGTAATAGTGAATTACACAAAAGCTGAAGATGACAAAAGTATTATATTAGTTCTATTCAAAAGTGAAAATTCTCCTCTATACACCAATATGGATTATCCACAAGTCCACACAACAAAGCCATCTACAAAAAAAAAAAAAAAAAAAAAAAAAAAAAAAAATAATAATAATAATAATTAGAATTGATTACAAAATATCAATCCAGTCAGCCATGAGGAATATGTTTTAACATGCATTTAAGGTAGAACAATCGAGAAATGTCTTCTTGGAAATAAAAGAAAGTATAGATATATGTATATGCAATATTTATTCCAACCAACTGCACAAACAATCTAATGTGTAATTTCTTCGTCCTATAAATATACAAAGACAATTATTAGAATATGTTGATGTTATTTCCATAAAGTTGTCGCTCTTTAAACTAAGTGTTGCGAGTTTTTCGACTAAGTGTAAGGTGTTTTCGGCTCAAACTCCAAGCCTACGGGTCCTAATTACATTTTGTCAGTTGTCACAGGTTGTAATTGTCACGGGGAAGCAGTCTGTGAGAGCCACAAGGTGGTTTGGGGGCTGTTATGGATTTTTGCCCCCGAAACGACCTTTTTTGACTAAGTTTAGGGCGTAACTGGTTCTAACTCCCTACCTACGGGTCCGAATTACATTTCGTCAGTTCTCACAAATCCTATTTGTCATGGGGAAATGTCCGTGTGAGTCACACGGTGGCTTGGGAGTTGTTTTGAATTTTCACACCCGAAACACCCTTTTTCAACTAAGTTTAGGGCATATTCGGCTCTAACTCCCTATCTACGGGTCTGAATTACATTCCGTCAGTTCTCACAAGTCCTGTTTGTCATGGGGAAATTGTTCGTGTGAGTCACATGGTGGTTTGGGTGCTGTTTTGAATTTTCGCCCCTCAAAATGCCATTTTTCAACTAAGTTTAGGGCGTATTCGGCTCTAACTTTCTGCCTACGGGTCCGAATTACATTTCGTCAGTTCTCACAAGTCTTATTTGTCATGGGGAAACTGTCCATGTGAGTCACACGGTGGTTCAAGGGCTGTTTTGAATATTTGCCCCTGAAACGCCCTTTTTCGACTAAGTGTAAGGCGTTTTCGGCTCGAACTCCAAGCCTATGGGTCCGAATTACATTCCATTAGTTGTCACAAGTTGTAATTGTCATGGGGAAGCAGTCTATGAAAGCTACAAGGTGGTTTGGGGGCTGTTATGAATTTTCGCTCCCAAAACGCTATTGTTCGACTAATTAAGTTTAGGGCGTATTCGGCTCTAACTCCCTACCTACAGGTCCGAATTACATTCCGTTAGTTCTCACAAGTCCTATTTGTCATGGGGAAACTGTCCATGTGAGTCACACGGTGGTTCGGGGCTGTTATGAATTTTCGGGCCCGAAATGATCTTTTTCGACTAAGTTTAGGGCGTATTTGGCTCTAACTCCCTACTTTCGGGCCCGAATTACATTCCGTCAGTTCTCACAAGTCCTATTCGTCATGGGGAAACTGTCTGTGTGAGTCACACAGTGGTTCAGGAATTGTTTTCAATATTCGCCCCCGAAGAGCCCTTTTTGGACTAAGTTTAGGGCGTATTCGGCTCTAACTCCATACCTACGGGTCCGAATTACATTCTGTCAGTTCTCACAAGTCGTATTTGTCATGGAGGAACTGTCCGTGTGAGTCACATGGTGGTTCAGGGGTTATTTTGAATATTCACCCCCGAAACGCCCTTTTTGGACTAAGTTTAGGGCGCATTCGGTTCTAACTCCCTACCTACAGGTCCGAATTACATTCCGTTAGCTCTCGCAAGTCCAATTTGTTCTGGGGAAACTGTCCATGTGAGTCACACAATGGTCTGGGGGCTGTTTTGAATTTTCGCCCCCAAAACGCCATTTTTCGACTAAGTTTAGGGCGTATTCGGCTCTACCTCCCTACCTAAGGGTCCAAATTATATTCCGTCAGTTCTCACAAGTCCTATTTGTGATGGGGAAACTATCCGTCTGAGTCACACGGTGGTTCGGGAGTTGTTTTGAATATTTGCCCCCGAAACACCCTTTTTGGACTAAGTTTAGGGCGTATTCGGCTCTAACTCCCTACCTACGGGTCTGAATTATATTCCGTCAGTTCTCACAAGTCCTATTTGTTATGGGGAAACTATCCGTGTGAGTCACACGGTGGTTAGGAGGCTGTTTTGAATATTTGCCCTTGAAACACCCTTTTTCGACTAAGTGTAAGACGTTTTTGCCTCAAACTCCAAGCCTACGGGTCCGATTTACATTCCGTCAGTTGTCATAGGTCGTAATTGAAGCAGTATGTGAGAGCCACAAGGTGGTTCGGGGGCTGTTATGAATTTTCGCCCCCGAAACGCTCTTTTTTGACTAAGTTTAGGGCGTATTCGGTTCTAACTCCCTACCTACGGGTACGAATTATATTCCGTCAGTTCTCATAGGTCCTATTCGCCATTGGGAAGCTGTCTGTGTGAGTCACATGGTGGTTAGGGGCTGTTATGAATTTTCAGCCCTGAAACCACCTTTTTCGACTAAGTTTAGGGTGTATTCGGCTCTAACTCCCTACCTACAGGTCCAAATTACATTCCGTCAGTTCTCACAAGTCCTACTCGTCATGGGGAAACTGTTTGTGTGAGTCACACGGTGGTTCGGGGGATGTTTTGAATATTCACTCGCAAAACGCCCTTTTTCGACTAAGTTTAGGGCGTATTCGGCTCTAACTTCCTACCTATGGGTCTGAATTACATTCCGTCAGGTCTCACAAGTTCTATTTGTCATGGGGAAACTGTCCATATGAGTCACACGGTGGTTCGGGCGCTGTTTTGAATATTTGCCCCCGAAACGTCCTTTTTCGACTAAGTTCAGCGCGTATTCGGCTCTTACTCCCTACCTACGGGTCCGAATTACATTCCGTCGGTTCTCACAAGTCCTATTTGTCATGGGGAAACTGTCTGTGTGAGTCACACGATGGTTCGGGGGCTGTTATGAATTTTCGCCCCGAAACAACCTTTTTCGACTAAGTTTAGGGTGTATTCGGCTCTAACTCCCTACTTACGGGTCCGAATTACATTCTGTCAATTCTCACAAGTTCTATTCGTCATGGGGAAATTGTCCGTGTGAGTCACACAGTGGTTCGGTGGCTGTTTTGAATTTTCACCCTCGAAATGTCCTTTTTCAATTAAGTTTAGGGCGTATTCGGCTCTAACTCCCTACCTACGGGTTTGAATTACATTCCGTCAGTTCTCACAAGTCGTATTTGTCATGGAGAAATTGTCCATGTGAGTCACACGGTGGTTCGGGTACTGTTTTGAATTTTTACCTCCGAAAAGCCCTTTTTTGACTAAGCATTGACATACTGAGTACACATCTTTTAATTCTTTAATTGCATAATCTTTGCTTGTCCTCGTGCTTAACAATAATGAGATAGTATTGTTTAGTGAATATGTAAATCTAAGTTTGCATAAGTTTTAGTATGATATGAATAAAATTTTTCTTACCAAATACGATGATGACCATCTGAACCCTCCAACAGTGTTGAGAGTCGTAAAACCACAGAGTTTAAATGATTAAGTTTTTCTTGTTGCGCCTCCTTTGCTTTTTTTCTTTCTTCTACTTCTTTCATCTACTCCTCTCTCTCTCTCTCTCATCATCTCTTCACGATCTCTCTGGCGCTCTTCTTTCTCCTTCATCAAATCTTCATGAAGAACCTCCATCTCTGATCGCATTGCCTCCATTTGTTTGTCACTAGATCATGCCGCACCATTAGATGGCAAATAGGGTCGTGGGCCAATCCCAAATCCACGCAAGTAATTCTTCCTCTGTCCAAGCACTTGTGAGAGTTCCTCCCATGTCAATGGGATCCCCGTATCCGTGGCCGTCGCTTGTAGATTCACCATTGCATCCTGTCATTACCAAAAAAGTAGACTATTCAACAAAGGCACAAAGAATGACACGCAATTTTGTGCTAAGATAGGAATTAATATTAAATACAATTGGAAAAAAAGTTTACTCCTTACATGTAGCTCACCACATTTAGGATCAATCCATTCGTTGGTTTTCTTTCATTTGTGTGATTTGGAATAAAATTCCGGAAAATCCAACTCCCCATTTTCATCTTCCTGTTACTTTCAAACAATAAAATTAATTCGTCACAATAGTAACCCTGACTTTCATCTTACATATATAAGTGATGACAAATATGTTCCAAATGCATCTAGCTCACCATGAGCGACATTGCTGTTGGAAAGGAGCGAGATCCACTGGTGTGATTGTATGGTAGCAAACCCCGGTTTGCTTTACCAGCTTTAGAGCTTTTCTAAAAAAAAAAGAATTATTCAAGAATTAGTACATATCAATGCATAATACACAAATAAAGCAATAGAGTTGTTTATATTTGTTTGTTACCAAATGAGATGCATCCTTCCAAGCCACATCAATCATGTGTTTCCAATCATTCAAGCAAACTCCAGTAGGCGGATAACTATATGGGTCATCAACACCCTCTCTTACAAGTTTTTCGAAGTGTTGCTTCAGCGTATACCTCCAATCCTTGTACAAGAGATACGCCTTCGTATCAACGATCTCTTGAGCTTGTTGATCAGTATGAAAATCCTCACCAATTTCAAACTTGTCCTGCAAGCATAAGTGTGTGACGTATTACAAAAATTGAATGCAGCAATTGCAACTTTACATAATGAAGACATTTAGTTTAAGGTTAGAAATTACTAGCTCAGCTTGTACTACAGCATCTTTGATACTCTGATCAATTTTCTTCCATGACTTCACTCCCTTGAGAGGGCACAACTGCCTTATCTGCAATCCCAACTCATTCGTTGCAGGGATGGCATTCCCTCCAGTGAGTGCATTCAGCATGCGATTGACATAAACATGTAGTTTCTCCCCATTTTTGCTCGCAATCTTTTTTTGCACTCCTTTTCCGAGTGTAGGACCGCGCACACGAGTTGACGTACTTTTCCCTGGTCAAGAAGGGGCAACAAGCGTAAGGCCTTCAAATTGTAAATAGTGTTCCAAACATATAATCGACAATAATTAATATGAAATTTGAAATTTTATCAGCAAATTTTCTATGGGATTATAATTTTTTTATACATGCAAGAAATTTGCTTTCTAGGTGAAAGAAAAATCATTTGATTAGGTTCAATAAATTGATCTTTAGGGGCTAAAACACACCTATAAAACTACCAAGAAGACGAATAAACATTGTAGTCCTGAATCAGTCAACCATGAAGATGCAACAAAAAAGTACAATGGTCTTACCTACGCCGTGCGCCTGTGTCTCTTCCACAAATGTTTGTGTGTCATTCGGCGGTTATGTTTCATCTGATAAAGTCTGTGGTGTGACAATGACATGTGCAGATGTTCCTAAGGGTGATGCTATGGGGTCAATTGCTGTTTTCATACGCCGCCCTGTCTTTGTCCCAGAAACCATGCTGGTAGCTGCAAAATAGTTGCAAACATGATATATTAAGTACAAATATCACATGCATCATCGATATTATGACCAATATAGATTGTTTACAGAAGCTAAAATATTCACAAAATTACAATTAGACAACAACAGGAAAATAATTGATAATGATTGTCAACTATAAGTGTTGTACATAAACCAATGTTAAGCATAAATGTCAAATTAGGAGGTTCATCAATTTAAGAGGTTTAACATTGCGAAAAAGTTTACAATATAGCTCAGCATGATGACATAAAGAACAACATAAACAGAAGGACTAAACTCTCATCTAATTACATAACACATAAAGAACAACAATCTCTTTCATCCTTTTCCCCATTATATCAACAAAAGGACAAAAGACAAAACAACAACTATCAAGAACACACATTGAAATTTAGAACCCATACATCAGGACTCTATCACACATCCAAATTTACAACCCATACATCAACACTCTATGTCCATATCTGTATCAAAATCACTGTCAAGCTTATCTTCTTCTTCATTGTCACCCTCCATTGTCGGTTCATCTTCATCATCACATATGAAGTCATCATCCATACCAACCTTGGGGTTGTACACGGTTATCAGATTGCAAAACTTCCATTGGAATAATTTCAGCGTTAATATCATCTTGATGCAAAACCACATCGTCATCCATAGGCTCAGTTGGTACAGCATCAGTGCTTTCATCTTGTTGGAACACATCATCAGGTTGTGGCACATCCACCACGAGCACATCTCAAATTCTTCGATGTTGAAACTTTTCTATTGCTCTCCAATTGGCACCTAACTTCGTATCATGCATGTAGAAAACTTGTTGCACTTGACTTGGTAACACAAACGGGTCATCTTTATACCATCGACTTCTTACATCAATAGTTGTGAAATGTGGTTCGACATGCAAAGTTCTGTTACTACTGGTGTTATACCATTCACATTGGAATAAAACAACACGGTACCTAAACAAATATGTCATTTCCCAAACTTTGCAAATATAGCCGTAGAACTTTATGAATTAGCCTTCATGGTCCCCTTCTACTACCAATCCACTATTTTGAGTTTTACGACGGTTGTCACGGTTGCGAGCATTGAATCGGATGCCATTACAAATGCATCCCGAATATGTGTTCACTAAGCTATTAGGACCATTTGCCAGTGACCACATCTCATCGGTTGCTGCAGATGACTTGTTGTGCCGCAATTGGTTCATCTACATTAAAAAAACTTTCATGTTATTTTTGACATAACTTAACTTTATGTGTAAACTACACTATAAGGAATTTTAGCATACGCGATCTTTGAACCATTTAGGAAATTCTTTGCATTGTATCTTGGCAATATCGCATGCACTTCCATGTTGTTGTTGCAACATCTTGTGTTCCCTACGTAGGACAATGTAATTCATAAGTAATTTGAAGAATGATTACTAAAAAAAAGCATAGAGGTCACATATAGTACGTCACAGGTTCGACATGTACTCTAGATATTCTTCCACTTCTAAGCTGTTGTGCAGGACAAACCAATGAGCCCTTTCACGGTCGGCTACAGAAACATCAGTTTCCCTTGTTAGTAAACCAAATGGACGAACATATTGAGTGAAAACCGCCAATCTCGGGCCATTGTCACCTCTGTTATAGTTCTGTTCTTCTCGATTAAACACCGTTTCAACGCCGTCTAAATACATTGAACAAAACGTCGTACACTTTTGAAATGTAAGCCTCCGCAATGGAACCTTCTGGCCGAGCTTTATTGCGAACAAATCCTTTCAGAAGTCCGAGCATCCTACATGGCAATATGATTTGAATGTTAATGTTTACATTATCTACTATATGTAAATAGGAATGTTCGGGAACTCGTGGTATTACCTCTCAATGGGATACATCCATCGATATTGCACAGGCCCTCCAAGCATAGCCTCGTGAGGCAAATGAATTGCCAAGTGGACCATGACATCAAAAAACGCAGGAGGAAAAATCTTCTCAAGCTTGCAAAGTATGAGTACGATTTGTTCCTTCATTTTCTCCAAATCAGTCACCCTCAATGTCTTTAAGCACAACTGTTTGAAAAAATTTCCCAACTCAAAAAGTGTGGTCCCAATCTCCTTGGAAAGGTATCCACGCATTCCAATTGGAAGTAGTCATTGTAGAAGGACATGACAGTCATGAGTTTTGAGGCCAGCTAATTTTCCACCATGAGTGGTGACACAGTTGGATATATTTGCTGCATAGCCATCAGTGTACTTCATCGATTTCAAGAAATCACAAAAACCATGTCTCTCTACCGAGGACAGTGTGTACGATGCCGGAGGCTTCTCGAATGAGCCATTGGAACGCCTCTTCAAGTGTAACTCCTTTCGTATCCGCATGTCTTTCAAATCCAAGCGTGCTTTATTCGTGTCCTTGTTCTTGTCATCAATGCTCAGTAGTGTCCCAACCAAATTGTCTATGTGCATGACATCATGGTTGTGTCGAAGCTTTAGCATTTTCCAATAGGGTATGTCGAACATAATGCTTCTTTTTGTCCAATTGGAAGGTGGATTTTTTGACCGTTGTCTTTTTTGGTTGTTTGGATGCTTGCCATACGGCCTGTATGTCCCCGAATCAATTTGCTGCAGTAATTGTTCTCCCGATAACTCCACAGGTTTGGACCGATGCTCATTTTGACCATTGAAGAGCTTACTTCTTCGCCAAATATGGTTCTCAGGCAAGTGGCGGCGGGTACCCATATATCCTATCTTACTTCGCAGGCGCTGAGATGATGCATTCATGTTACAGTTAGGGCAAACCAAGTAATCTTTTGTAGTCCAACCAGACATGGTACCATATGCGGGGAAGTCATTGATGGTCCACATGACTGCTGCATGCATTTTAAAAATTTGACCATTTGAGACATCATATGTTTGCACACCATGCTTCCACAAATTCATTAATTCCTCCACTAATGGTTGCAAGTAAACATCGATGTCTCTTCCAGGGCGGATGGACTGAGAATAAGCATTGACATCATCAAAAATAGCTCTTTCATACACTTCCACAGGGGAAGATTGTAAGGCATTAAGTGTATAGGCCACATGCTATATGATGTGCTCATATTTCTAAATGGATTGAAATCATCCGTGGCAAGCCCTAACCTTACATGCCGGGGTTCCACAGAAAACGTAGGATGCTGCATATCAAAGTCCTTCCATGCCTGACCATCGGCTGGATGCCTTAACATTCCATCATCCACATGCTTCTCTTTGTGCCATCTCATATCTGCGGTGGTTTTTTTCGACATGTACAATCTCTTTAACCTCGGTGTCAAAGGAAAGTACCTTAATCTTTTGTGAGGAATCTTTTTACCACTCGCATTGTTGAACTTATATCTAGACTCCTTACATGTAAGGCAATTATCCAGTTTTGCGTTGTCCTTCCAAAACAAAATACAATCATTCTTGCACGCATGAATGGCCTCATATCCCAAACCCAATTCACGTAAGAACTTTTTCGATTTATAAAGGGTCCATGGTACAGTTTTATCACACTTTGGGAGAATGTCTTTGAAAACTTGCATAACCATATCGAAATATTTGTTGCTCCATTTATTGTACACCTTAATATGAAGCATCTTAATAACGAAAGACAACACGGAAAACTTCACACTTCGGGTACATTTTGTGTCAAGCATCATCAAACAACCTAATGAACTTTACTAAATTTTCTCTCTCCGAACTATTAGGTTCTTCGTCGATATGATCATCCATGAGACCACTCATGTAAATCTCTTCCAATATAATAGGCAACTTGCCCAAATTATCATCAATGTCAAAAATTGCAACTCCATCTCTTTCACCAGCATCGTTCGACACACTAGGCTGATCATGACGCAATGGAACATGTTCCCCGTGGTGCACCCAAGTTCTATAAGAACACACGATTCCTCTTCGAATCAAGTGCAGCCATACAATTTGTCGGTTATATTTTGTGCCATTTAAGCAATCGACACACGAACAACGAATGTCATCGTGTGGGCCTAAATCCTTCATAGCAAAGTCAATAAATGACTTAACACCTTGTTGGTACTCTTTACTTTTCAACCTATCAGTTATCATCATCCAACTCTTGTCCATCTTTTGAACCCTACAAGTCAAGCAAAGATTAACTAGGACTTTTGAGGATGGCCATAAAATATGACAATTTGGGTGAAGTAGGATTATAAAGAAAATACAAACAAAATTTATAAAAAAAAAATCACACATAATGATGTAACTTATTTATATTATTTAATAAAAATTAAAATGTCTATCACTTTAGTGAATATTATAAAAATAACATTATTTCATCAATTTTGCCTTTAATAGCATCAATCTCCTTGTATTGTCTTTCAAGTGTTAGATGAGACTTTTGCACTATATTTGGCAAAATTTATGAGAAGAATGATACAAGACATGAGCAAATAATTGACCAAATATCTCCACTTATTTATGATGTCTTCAATATAAATAACCAAACGTATACTCATTACTAAAGCTGCATATGATTTTTTCCCTATTTCCCTATTTTGTAAGGCAGGAAGCTGCAGATGATATTTTTCCCTTTATTAAAATTGTTACTCTTAAAAATTTCATACTAAAAAGACAATAAGGTCTAAAGTTTGATGAATTTTTTTGATCGTCCAAATACAAATTTTATTACATCGAATAGATAACTATTTCTTTGATTATCTTGATGGTATTGCTCACTACAAATTGACATAATCAAAACTCTTTTTAATTTTATTCTACAAAGTAATCACAAGTAAATAGTTCTTTAAGTATTATTTGCCATGCATATTAATCTATTTCAAGGGTTCCTCATAGCCTTGAATTATTCGGCATGTTCCTCATACCTCAATCTATTTTCTCGTATCTTTTCTTTCATTGGTACCATTTGTAACTTGCACTGAATGTATTTTCACTGCTATCTTTTCTTATAACCACCTCAGCATATAGCAATCCCAAAAAACAGAAATTTTACTTATAGCTCAAGCATCATCACATGCAGCAGAAAGTTGGATTTGGCAGTTCAATCTGTTCAAAATATCTACATCTATTAACTCAATGCGAGAGTGAGAATACCAATTAAGCACATAAACATGTGGACATATATACATGTAAACATATAACAAACTAAATTACACTTGCAACTGTATGTCTTAGAAAAGAAGCATCAACACAAAGATGTTTCTAGATAACAATGACTCAAATGAAGCAGGCAGGAAGCATCTCTTTTAAGGGGCAAGAGGCAAACAAGTAGATGGATATTCATGGCTTAATATGCAGAGAATCTATTTCAACATAAACAACTCTGATTCATGTTAACACAAAATAACCCAAAATCATCTAAGGAAAACAAACCAACATAAAAAAATATCAAAATTATAGAACAGTAAAAAAACTTGAACTAAGATAAAGCATAAGGAAAAAAATTTTGACCGTAAATCCAAAAGGAAGAAACAAAAAAGCAAAAAAAGTTGACAAATTTTCTGTAGTACTTGTGGTACCAACTCTCAATTAACTAGCAAAATTGTCCATTGAAACTCTAGTCACTTTAGATAAATCTATTGGAAGTACAACTTCACTACCAGTACTTATACATAAATTGTTTAAAGAAGTGCAATTATTAATTGTGATAATAAAATATAAATTAAACATGGTTAAAAACAAGATTGAAAACATTGTCATTTGCATGCACAGGGATTAAAAAGGGCACTTTTATCAAGCATGCATGTACAGTGTATACACACAAACAGAGAGGGAGAGGGGGGAGTTACACTTGGCCTATTGAGTTTTCTTTTCCTTGTTAAGAGGCAGTGGAAGTTTTCTCAGCATATTATCATCAATTTTCCTGAACTGCGTTTGAATGATCTTATGAGCTACAATCAGCTTCTCGTCAATTTGATCTTGGCACTTCTCATAAAGCACAGGGATCGACAGACTAAGAAGAATGCCTATGGGAAAAACAAAGCAGATAATCAAATTGAATTAAATATTCTATGGAAAGGCTTGTGCACTTATATATAGGGAAAGGCCACGAAGAAACTCACCAATACAGACCAAAGTAAGGAAGTTGAAGAAACTATCAATGTAAGAAATTATCCACAAGACCAATGCAACCTGAAGACCAAAGCCACATTACATTGGCACATTCAACTATTTATATGTCCCTGTCAAATCCATAACACAAAACTCAAACCCATAAAACAAAAATCAAACCCATTTTGGACATGGAGAATTTCATAATTTCATAGAAATCAAACACTTCAATCAATGAGCCCTTAACCGAAATCAATACAAAAATAAACTAAAAAAACACATAAACCCTAGATGAAGTGTGAGAAATAGGGAAATAGGGGAAGGGGGAGGGAGAGAGAGAGAGAGAGAGAGAGGGGGGGAACCAGAGAGATGGCTTGATAGAGAGAGAGAGAACCAAATCGTAACGCCCGGGAGACGATTGAACAAAGAGAGACAGAGACAAACCTGTGATATGCGGTAGTGTTGGTGGTGATTTCGGTGTCGGCGGTGGTGGCGGCGACGGCAAGGCAACGTCTTGACGGTGGCCAACAACGGTGGTAGTGATAGTCGGTGGTGAGAGGGCCTCTGGTTTGTGGTGAGTGGTCTATGTTTGTGAGACAGAATAGATACAAAAAAAAAAATGTGTGAAACAGGAGGGCACCTATTCATAAGCTTCTCTCTAATTTTTTTTGCCTACTTTTAGCGACCAAATTTTGTTTAGTTGGCAAATAATAGTCAATATTTTTGTCTAATTTGGCTACTAAGTATTCTTTTTGTTTGAAAACACTAACCATACAACAACAAAATTATTTTAGTCATTGATAGTTTAGTAAATAAGCCTATCTTTTGGCGACTAAACTTTTTTTGGTCGCCAAAAGGCTATATACACCGACTAAAATCATAATTATTAGCCAAAAAAATAGACAAACGCCTACTAAAACCTTTTTAGTTGCCTATTTACATGAATTTTAGCGACTAAATTTTTTTTAGTCACCAATAACTAATATATGGCTACTAAAAAATTTTAATAGCTAAAATGCTAAATATTGGCGACCAATAGCAAGATTAGTCGGTAAAGGTCTGACTTTTGGCAACTAAAAAGGTTTTAGTCGCCAAATTTGGTCGCTGAAGGTGCAAATTGTTGTAGTGTCTGCATCAAAGGAGTTTGTTACTTAAGGAAGTTTTACAAATCAAAAGTAGTTATCATCCTGTGATAATTTTGCTGGTTTACTTGCTTTAACTTGTTATAATTTCTATATATATATATAAACTTGTCATCATATAGTATGTGTATGCATTTGAATATACCTAGACTTGTATAAAAGCATTTCAACTGAGTGATTTGTTAAATTTTTAGACAGAACCTGTATAGCTCTATGGATAGAGAAGGCAAAGACTGTAAAAAATGTGATTGAGAAATCTTGTGATTTTCAATTAAGCATGATTAAGGATCAATACAAATTTCAAATGAAGTAAGTGCATTTGTGTTGTGCTGCTTGTTTTGCCTTCAGTCCTATTTCATTTCGGCAATTCAGATGCCAATTGTACCAGGAAAAAAAATGTTCACTTTAGAATCATGATAACATGTTGTCCAGCTTTGCCAAGTTTTAGGTTTAATGAAGATTGTTTTTAACTACTTGCTGGGTTTAAAACTTCTCTCTCGATAGGCCTTTATGGACGAGAAAGCAATGGGGATTGAGTTAGTTTTGCTAGAGTGAGAACTAGGCTCTTCGAACAGAAAGAGAGGTTGACATGATGCGGGTTAAGGATTTTTGTACTAGTTTTGTGCACAACTGTTTCGCTGTAGTACTAAAATATTTTTCTTAGCTTTGGGCCCGGTATCATTATCTGTGTTTTGAATCCATTGGTTTTTATAAAGTAGAAGAGCAAAAGCAGGAAAGAAAATTAGTTCTGAAAAAACTGTTGGTTGTTGATGCAGGCTTCGAGGCTTCTTGCAAACTTGATTGTGGTGGGCTCTGGTATTATGGCTAGAGCTTTGGTTCAAGCATATCGTCAAGCACTTGCGAGTATGTTATTTGTTAATTCATCCTTCTGCCATTGGAATTTTGTCATTGTAAATGCAATTATTTGGAGCCTATGATCACATCAGCATGAGGTCTGAGCTATCTTTCCATTTCACCCTTCCTCTCAAAATACAAGAAAGCAAATAGCAGGGGTAGGCAGGGCCCAAGGGACACCATCATGTGCTTATGCAAGGATCAATTTCTTTACCAATTCTCAAAATAATATGCACTATGAGACCCCAATAAACACAGTATATGCTGCGTCATACTTGGCCATCTGTCCCATTATTCTTTCCCACTTTTAGTACTGGAAGCATTTGGATTTGAGAGTTCTACTAGTCCTATGATTCAAATATCATGATGTGGGGCTACAAATGAACCGAGTTGCTTGCGAGATTGGCTTGGTTGGTAACACATATAAATGAGCTCGACCTAGAATTAGCTCAGCTCGTAAATTATTTATTTAAATTGTAAAATAAATATATTATTTATATATTAAATAATATAAATGTGTTATATATGCATATTAATATAAAATAATATTTAATGAGCCGAATGGTCTTGATTATCGAGCTGAACTTTTTCTTCATTATTGAGCATCGAGCCAAGCTTTAGCTGGAGCTGGATTAATTTTCAAGCCAAGCTCGAGCTTGATAAACAAACAGGCCGAGCTCGAGCCCTGGAGAGCTCAGTTCAGCTAAACTGATTTGCAGCCCTAGGCACACGTGATGTCCTCTCATTGTCTTAATGCCTTGAACCATTTCAAAATTTTGTTTAAGATCTTCCCTCTGCTGCTTATTGTAGATGCCTCAAGAAACGGGGTTACTGCAGAAGCAGTACAAAACGTAAGAAGAGCGAGCAAAATTATGGCTGAACCAGAGGCCAGGCAGATTCTAGGTGTCACCGAGCATTCATCATGGGAAGAGATCTTGCAGGTTTCTTCTATCCTCCTATTTTGTTCCTTTTTTGTGTGCTGTACGATGAGAAGAAGCGTAATTTGTACATATATAGTGCTAATTGATTTGTGTTTCTCTTTGTGCAGAAGTACGATAGCTTGTTCGAGCGGAATGCCAAGACTGGGAGTTTTTACCTCCAATCAAAGGTTCATAGAGCCAAAGAATGTTTAGAAGTGGCTTACCAAAAGCAAGTTTAGTGTATCGAGTTATAATTGGCCGGCCTTAACCTTTTTGCAGACTCTTAATAGTCATTCATGCACAAATTCTTCTACATGTCCACAGAAGTCATTCTATTAGAGCAATTAAAATCCCTGCCCAATCTTCTTTTTCATGTGTAGTGTAACGATTGAATCTGGCATTTCTTTGCATCTCATCAATGAAAAATCTGAAACTATTTTTTTTTTTTTTTGACCTCTTTGTTTTTTGAAAGGCATTATATATGGCTGACACCCTCAAGAGAGACGGATTAGTGCTTGTTAAGAGGGGTTCGGAGACTTGGTTGGCTATTGTAGCTAATCTTATTCTATTTTACTCTTCTAGCGGGTTAGTTACTGGATTAGTTATTTTAACAAAATTCTTTTTAATTACTAGTTGTATAAGAGAGTTTTGGGAGGCTGTCAAAACAATGTGTGTGAATAGATGAGTAAAATAAAGAGTAGTGGCGCATATAAATGAATAAGTGAATTGGTAAAATGAAGAGTATATATATTTATTTTGTACACAAAAAAAAAAAAAAAAAAAAAAATGAAGAGTAACGTTGGAGGGTATTTGTTTGGATGGATTGGATTAAGGAGATCGTAATGCAATGGACTATTAGACTTGAAATAAATAATTCTTAAATTGTTTGGTAAGAAATAATGTGTATTTGACAAATAATCACCTTTACTTTCTTGAACCAAATAATGGATTAACATAGAGTTCAATCTCATGTCTCAGTTCCATGAGATGTTTGTTTTGGCGGATTGAGTTAGAAAGATTGCAATGCAATGGACTATTAGTCCTATAGATAAATAGTTATTGAATTATTTGGTCGAAAATAACGTGTATTTGATTATTATTTTTTTTTAATCAAACAATGAATTAGTAAATCTATTAGATATGAAATTTAATTCTATGCTTCAATCTCATGAAATAAACGTTCCCATAAGATACATTTACAATGTTGGATTATATTTGTTTTTCCATGGAAAACATGTTTGGTGAGATATGATAGTGATAGGAGGTAGGAGGTGCTGGCCAACTGTGAATGGTGACTGAAGGTGGCAAAGTGAGAAGAATGAAATCTGTATATATTTTTTATTTTTGGTTAAAATAAAACAAAATATCATCTATCCTTTTTAATTCAGAACAAGAAGGACTTCCATGTTATTAAATGCATCTCCTGGAAATTCTGTTGTACCAAAAGTTGGTAATACTGTCCTGAAATTTGAAAATGTTTAGTGACAAGTTTGGTTAGAAGTCAAATACTATACAACGTATGACTGAATTATATGCCTTCATGTCTGACGTACGCCTCACAATGAAGAAACGATCAGGTTCTTCTGAATCCTAAATGTTGAAGTGCTGTTGATTAAAAAAATATGGAAAAAAAAAAAAAAAAAAACTCTTCCAAGGCCCTGTTTGGTAGGGTTTATTTTCAGCTTATTTCAGCTTTTAGCTTAATTTAAGCTATTTTGATATGTTTGGTTACTTAACAATCTGACTTATAACTTTTTGTAAGTCAAAAATCAACTTATTCTTTGAGTGGGGGAGGAGAAGCTTAATTTATAAGTAAAAAATCAGTTTATGTTCACAGTTATAAGCTATGAACTGTTAAGTTATAAGCTATAATCACTTTCCCACAGATCTACCAAACGGGACCAAAGTATTGTTGATAAGAAAAATGAGTTATTTAGAATACAAGTTATGATATTTATGGTGTTAATTATTACAAACATCATAATTAAATAACTTTCAGTTATAAAATAATGAATCATAACTAACATTACAATACGAATGTCATAACTGGGCATTGATACACACTCTAAAATGAGATATGTATTATAAAATTTTCCTACAAAAATATATATATACAAAAAAAAAAAAAAAAGGAAAAAAATTAATAAATGAGCAAGAATAGTATATAGAAGGGGTAAATTGCACATACATTTCTTAAAATTTAACTTCAATACATATGTCGCCACGACATTTTGAAAATTACAATGACCTCCTGTCAGAATTTGTTGGCTGACCTTGTTCATAAAAAAAATTAAAATGCCTTTAATGATTTTGTCTGCTATCTCATTGAGATGGACAGGGCATATAGCTGCTTCTTCACCCCGGCCTTCCTTCTTCTCGGGCCGTCCCTTCTGCTTTACTACCGACAATTTTGATCGACACACTTTAAAACATTTCATTAACATGTGAGGTACAAAAAAACATCTCAACTCCACCATCATTTCTATTAAAGAGTAAACAAATAAGGATAAATTATATTAAATCCCTTCAAATTATCGGTCATTTACATTTACCTTCTTTAATGTTTTAAACCTAACAATTTTTCCCCTCAAACTATTTGAATTTGAATATTAAGCCATTTTATTAGTTATTTTAGATATTTGGATGAAAAATTATCAAGTGTTGTACACAAGATGATTATATTAAACTTTTACAAAAGATAAAATGGGATAATTTGGTTATAAAATTTAATATAATCATCATATGTACGACACTTGATAATTTTTTATCTAAATATTTAACAAATGACTAACAGAAGAACTTAACGTTCAAATTTAAATAGTTTGAGGAGGGTAATTGTTAGAATTAAAACATTACGGGTAAAATATAAATGACTAATAGTTTGAGGGAGTTTAATATAATTTGCCGAAAAATAAACAACACATGACAAACAAAATAGAGAGAAAGATAGATACAGTGTAAAAATTGTTAATTTTAAAGAAGGCCCCCAGGTTGTTAATGCCATCATCATAATCCATCAAATAAATTAGTTGATGATGTCAACAAATAGTGCTAGCTAATCTAATGATTAGTTAATAGTGGAAAAAAATTGAAATAAGATTATAAATTTTAAAGAGAGAAATCTAATTTTTAGTTAATGGTGGAAAAAAATTGAAGTAAGATTATGAAGAAAGAAATCTAATTTTTAAAATATAAAAAATGTATATGTATTCGAGTCAAATCTCAGGTGTAAGTGTAATTTACCCATATAAAAACTAATAGGAATCTGAGTAGAAATATTTACTTACTGAAAATGCCGGCGAATATTTCAAAGGTTTCTAAATTTTGTGGGTTCTAACTTCTAAGTTTAATGTTTTTTGTAAACTTATTTCTAATTATATGTTTCAAGAAATGTTTCCAAAGTATGTAAATAGTTGAAAATTTTCTATAGTCGTACATCTTTAGTTGTATTTTGTGTATTTGATACAAAATTTTCTACCTAAATTCCTAAAAATTTCATTAAGTTTCTAAAGTTTTTATTCTTTTTGGGTAGAATTTCTTATTCATTTGCTTTTAAGCTATGTTTGAATGACAGTAATCTTGAGGAAAAATAAAAATGTGACCTTTGTTTTTCATGCTATCAATTAGTAGATATATTCTCATAAGAATTTTTATTGATTGGTACACCAACCACTAAGAATTTTTATATTGTGGTAGGAGACATGGTTTGGCAGGTAAGAAACAACAGTTGCCATCTAATTATATTTACAGACTTTCATTAATTGGTGATCATGATGCCACATACAATGTGTAATCAATATTTGTTCTTTTATAAAATAAGTCTTCCAATCTTTATAAAAGTGAATATTGTGATTAAAAATTGAGAAATGATATATAGTAACATTAAATTTTTTTTTTTTTTGTCACCATTTTATATTATCTCCTACATAAATTTTCATGTAGAAAATAATTATTAAGTAATTAATGAAAATAAATAATATTATGCCATAACAGTACGATTTAACACATAACACATCTGGTACATATATCATTATTGCTTATAAATTGTATTATTTATATTAATCTATCATAAATACAGTCTTGTTAAAGAAAAGTAGGAGGGAGCAGTAAAAGGGTGGGGGACATAAATGAAAGATTGTTGATATCTTACACTGTACAATAATCAATTTTGCACAAAGTTGTCAGGTTTATTTAAGTAGGAATTTTGTCAACTGTGTTAAAAGTTGATTTTTTTAATTTTTTGAATTATATTTTTTGAATATTTAAAAAAAAAAATTAAAATATTGACTTTTAACCTATTTCTCAAAATAGGCTTAAGTAGAAATTTGATTATCCAATTCTTGATAAGAATCTCACATTCTTGGATGAATATCAACCGTTTAATGGTGAATCAAAATTTTCATTGAATGAAATTTTATAAAAAATTTAAATTGATACGGTTCACTCTAATACTAAAATAAGAATTTTCATTACATTTTTTCATATTTTTAGTTGTTCGGGAGGATGTTTGAACAGATGTCCTGGAGATCATCCGAGCATGAACAAAAAAGTTGTCAAAATTGCTCTTGGTAGACATCTAGGTGAACATTTGGGAGGATGTCCAGCCCAATGGTAAATTTAAATTTAATGAAATAAAAGGCTCCTTTCATTTGATGAAAGTTTTCATTTTGTCTCTATGTAATATGAATTTGGTAAAAAGATTGGAGCGCGTCATTTGGCGCTAAATTTGATGAAATATCTAACGTTAGATTGGAGATACTCTAAGAACTGAAAAAAAAAAAAGAAAAAAAAAAATTTGGACTAACAATATTTTGAACTTTATTATTTTTCCATCAAGGATTCTAAGGAAACCAAACGTTTGAATACATAAAAATTTTATTACTTTTTAGTCTCATTATTAATAATGACATTCTCATCCCCTTCAAAATATTCATCATTCAAACATAACGTAGGTTTTTTTTGGAATTTCCATTCAATGTTTTTCAAAAAGTTTATGAAACGTTTTTTAAAAGTAATAATTGGTATCATGGTTGTATTAAAGCCTCAACTAGTTATTTTTTATTTATTTTTTATTACAAAATCAGTAATATCAAGGATTATCTGGAGTGTCGTCAACTATGTAAGACATTTTAAAGAAAAAATTATAGTCCAGTTGATATTTTCAAAAATAATTATAAATAAGTGATAAATTTTATAGATATTAATAATTAAAATCATAATTTTTTTTTTTTTCATGATTTTATAATACACTTCCCTGGTTACCAATAAATGGTAATATCCCCAAACTTTAACATTATATATTCATAAGCCCAACACTAATAACCACTATATCAATACAAAGTAAAATTCTTATAAAATATCCCTAATAGAGAATAAATAATTATTTGTCTCCGGTAAATTTGACTTTTTAAGTTTTGTTTGATTGTTCAGATTAAATATAAGAGAGTGAAAAAAATATGTACGACTTAAAGAGTATATGATGTGATGGAGTATGCTTAGAATTAAGATATGAGATAGATTATATATATATATATATTATTGGGTTACCTTTATTATGTTTGATTAAAGTAAAGAATATAACATGAGATAAAAATACAGTGATTATTTTTTACTGTCGATTATCTTGTGGTGGAGGATATATAGGGTTGTTTTGAAAAAATGCTTAAAAATTAATTTTTGAACTTTTTTTATTTTATTTAAAAAAGTTTAAAAAATATAAGAAATAATATGACTTAAAATAAGTTAAAAATTGACTTTTGACTACTAACTCAATTTTCAAAAAAACCCATAATATCATAAGGTGTTATTATTATTAACAATGTTAGGTGGCTTGAAAAATCATAGTTCGAATGTCTTGAAACATCCGAAACGACGTCATTTTAAATGTAAAACGATGCCATTTTAATACATTCAAATAATTTAAACCACAAAATTCGGACTACCAAATATTTTCCTATTACTATATATCCTATGCTTTTGGGAGATACAAAATAAAAAGAAAGTATAAAAAAGGTTAAGAGACACTAGTAGCCTACTTTGTTCCTTATATCTCGTCAAAAGGTGATGTCTCCCCTCCTGTATATACAACAAAGGATATAAAAGAGGTGAAGCGGCCTACATGTTTTTCTTTGTTTGTTACTATATTTGGTCAAAGGAGTTATGTCCCTTCTACATACCCCCAATCCAATAAGAACCCGTGTCTGTTTGGTTTAATTTTTTATTAATTTTTTAAATATATTTAATCAGTTTTTTTTTTTTTTAATCCACCTAATCAAGATGCAATTAAAAAATAAAATAAATTAATTAAAATATTTTAAAAAAATCACTAAAATTAGATGAAAATTTAAATTAAAATCTATGCGTATTTTTATTCTAATTTTTATTTGTTTTTAATGATTTTTTCTTCATATTTTAATTAATTTTGTTTACTGTTTAGATACATCTAATCTTTGATGTATCTATAAAATAAAAAAATGGGACATTTTTTCATAAATCTCTTTTTACCTATTTATGTTTCATTTAGTTCACGTTATTTTCTTATATTCTAATAATTCTTATGAGTAACATAGTTATTAAAATACCCCTAATAATATTCATATTTATAGTATGAATGTTCCGTAATGTGAATATTCACATCGTCAATGTGAACATTCACACGCCAATGTGAATATTCACATTGTAATAATATTCACATTCATAGTGTGAATGTTCTGTGATGTGAATGTTCATACTGTTAATGTGAATGTTCACACTGTCAATGTGAACATTTACACGTCAATGTGAATATTCACATTATAAAATATGAATATTCACATCACTAAATTACTAACCGTTTAAAAAATATTTGTAAAGGTAGAAATGTCCATAAAATATTTTAAATATGAGAATTAGGATTTGGTAAATCAAATGTTCAAATAATATGACTTATTAAAATATAAAAATATCTTATGAACTAATTGAGATACAAATATTTGAAAAGAAATTTTCTAATAAATCTCCAAAAAAAAAAGAGACTAAAATAATAAAAAAAAAAATTCAGTAAAAATAAACGAAAACTTATTTAAAAGTAGAATCCGAGAATTATAATCAAACAAAATTTATTTTTAATGCTAGTCTAAATTATATGATGGTACACATCTACCACTGCTAAATATTAATGATATTCGTGTAAAATTCATCACATTATCGATTGTGAATATGTTATCTCAAATGATAAATTAAATATAGTATAAAAGTACAATAAATATAACATTGTTATTTTGAAAAATCACATGTAAAAAATTATGTGCAAGTGCCACAACCATTTACACATAAAAAATAAAATAAAAACATTTTTTCATAAATCTCTATTCACCTATTTATAATTTACTCACTTCAAATTATTTTCTATTATTCTAATAAGTCTTATGAGTGACATACTTATCAAAATATCCTTAATAATAATAGGGTGAAACGCACATTAATATTTACAAAATGTGAACATTTACACTGTTAATATGAACATTCATACAACTAAATTTATTTAATTTGAATATTCAAATCATTAAGTTATTAAGTGTTCAAAAAATATTTGTAAGGATAAAATTATCGATAAAATACCTTAACTATGAGAATTAGGATTTGATGGATTAAATGTTTAAAATAATGAGACTTATTGAAATACAATAATATCTTATGAACTAATTAGGATACAAATATTTTTTTTTTGAATTAAGAATATAAATACTTGAAATAGGATTTTCTAATAAGTTCTTCAATAAAATAACTGCTCTTGATATTTTGTGTTGCTTCACTTCGAGTCCAGAGGAACAAGGGATGCTGTTGTATTGTGGTGCCGGGGGATAATAATTCGAATTGTTCATATTATAAAGTTTGTTAAATAAATTATTTATAAAAAAATCAAACTGATTAGACATTTATAGCTCCGTAACAAGAGTATATTTATTTTAAAAAAATAATTGATTAACATGATCTTGATAATTGTTTTAAAATAATTAAATCTGATTGTAGAGTTCTAGATTTTTGATTAATTTAATTTTTTTTATATGATATATTCAACGAACTTTATAATATGAATAATTTAAATTATAAAAAAAAAACTCAAAAAAAAAAGTCCCATCGAGAGACATCACAACACCCTCCTGTGACTAAGGTCACAACAAGGTCCCAATCCGGAGTCGAGAGACTCATTAGTGTAGACTCATCGATATAATTTATTCTAAACTAAATACTAATATTAGAAATTAGAAGTCAAAATATTTTTTCTCACTTTTAGATAATTAATTTTTGTATGTTATTGAAATTATTCCTACTTAATAAATTGTAAATAGAACATGTACTAATTAGTCTAACATAAACTTTAAAAAAAAATAAAAAAAATAGAAATAGCTCAAATAAATTGCACCAAACAGCCTAACATACTTTTTTTCCACATATTTTGAAAATAGGATAAATTACACTTTTAATTATAATAGTTTGACTTAAATTTCAATTTAGTTTGTGTTGTTTCAATTTAAACAACTTGGTTCTTATAATTTAAGTATAATTTTAATTTGGTATAAGCATTAAATTATTCAATTTAAATTATTTAGGAGGAAATTAAAATTAAAATAAAAATTTAAAGACAAAACATTTAAAATTAAAGTAAAGGTTAAATTAAATTATAAAGGTAAAAAGTATAATTTTTATTTTAAAAAAAATATGAGAAGAAATTCTCAAGAGCGATCAGAAGATGCCTAAAAAAGAAAGTGAGCTTAGCTCTGTGCAGAAAACGAAAGCTGTACGTTTTGAGCCGCAAAGTTTGAAAAGGGAAGGGAGCCGACAACGTCCCAGAAAAGAAGTCGGCTGGGTCGGCGCCGAACTTAATTATGAATGAATTTTTTATACTCTTCACATTTTGCTTTTTCCAACCAAATCCTCACTTCCAAACCAGCCCATCCCATCAATCCTTTGCATCATGTTTGGATTGAAAAAGTTTTTTCTTTATTTATTTATCTTTTATATTTTTTTAATTTAATAAATTAATTGGGCCTATGTTTGGGCAATTGTTTTTGCTTCTTATTAGGATAAATACGTGATGAACTTTCAAAAAAAAAAAAAAAAATTAAAAAAAAATTACAAATACGCCCCTTAGGTTTACTTAAAATATAAGTTGCCCTATGTAATTTGAAAAATTAAAAATATTTCATTGTCAGAATTTTTTATTTTATAGAATAAATTGAAAAAATAAAATTTCTTACTGCTTTTGTATATAATAATAAAATTATCTAAATTATTGATTGAAAATTTTTAACATTATTAATAATTGTTAATTGATTTGATAATTTATTAATTAAATAGGCCATTTGATATGAAATTATAAACTTTAAGGGACGAGATGTGAATTTTAGAATCACAGGGAATAATTGGTATTTTAAACAAATTTCAATGAGTATATTTGTAATTTATTTATTTATTTATTCTTTTATATATATTTTAAAATAAATTAGTTGGGCATATGTTTGGGCAGTTGTTTTTTTTGTTTCTTATTAGGATAAATTAGAGGTTCATTCTATGTGATCAACTTAAATACTTACAAATTTTGTACAAATTTTTAATATATCAATAAATTTTACATATTTATTTTGATAAGTGAAAGAAAGAGCAGAACAGATAAGAAATAAGTTTGGTCAATAGGTTTGGCTCCTAAGTCCCCCTTATACATATATAAACTTTTATTTTTTAGTTTGGATAAATTATACTTTGCCATCTTAAATTTTATCATTTTCTCACTTTGGTTTATAATCTATTTCTTTTTTTCACTTTGGCCCTTATATTTCAATTTGTTCTCAATTTACTCCCAAAAAAGTCCAATTTTTAATAAACAAAGCCACTTATATTAAAATTTTGTGTAGTGTTCAGAATTTGATTTCACAATATTTTTTTGAATAATTAGAAACAAGTTTGACAAAAATGAAGACAAAAAAATAATAATAATTTTGAATTTTTAAAAAATATTTCCACACCAAAAAAGAGAAGCCATATGAAAATAAATAGTGTTTTTTTGATTTTTTGGATGTTTTTACCAAATTGGTTTTTGAAATTTTTTCATAAAACATATTATAAAAACTTAACCAAATAGAGAGGTATTTGGGTATGAATGAACGATGATCACAGTGTAGGGGTGAGGACGGCAATGGAGGTGGAGAGAGGTGGTGGGGGTTAGGGTAAAAAGGGGCAATAAAGTAGTAGTGGAAGCTTGATGGTGAATTTAAAGAGGAAACAAAGAGGGCAGTTGGAATTTAGGTTTAGATTTTGAATTTAAGGTTTTGGGTCTTAAAATGGACACACACAAAAAAAAAGGATTTTGCAGTAAATTGGGAAAAAAATACAAACATTAGGGGCTAAAATGTGAAAATATGTTTTGTGTAGTTAATGAAAAATATTTTCAATTAAAAAGAAAATGATACTGTTTTTCTTTTAGGAGAATTTTGTGGTAAATCCCTTTTGATGGGAATAGGTCCTATGGATATTTATGTGTTATGTTTAGGGTTTGGTTCTCTTCAGTTGGGAAATCCAATTGGAGTGTGTTGTTGGATTTTTGTAGGTCTATCACAGAGGCCACATCGATGATTCGAACCATTGAATATGTAGAGTTCATCGATTACTTTATTTCTGTTAAAAATCACGTTAATCGGATATCGATAGCCACTTGATCAGATCACATTTGTGTTAACAATTTAATTTTAAAATTATATTTACCGTTAACACAAATGTGATCTGATCAAATAGTTATAAATATTCAATTAATGTGATTTTTTGCAAGAATGAAGTAATTGACAAGGTCTACACACTAAACGGTCTAAATCATTAATGTGGCCTCCGTGGTGGGACCACGGAGTCAGAGCTGACCTTGAGTTATTAGGGGCTTAGGTGAATTTTTTAAATTGGACCCTTCATATTTCATTACCAAAAAAAAAAAAAAAAATTTATTTGGATAAAACAAAAAGGATAAAAATTTATTTCTATTGCATTACAATTTAGCAAAATTTAGATAACAAATATATATATATATATATATATATAAAATAGTTGAATTTCAATTAGTTGAATCGAATCTTTATTTTTTAGCTTATCAATGCTATAATAACTAAAATTAATTGGGGATAAGAATGAGAATTTTCAACACAACTCAAGCAATATATAAAATTGGTAAGTTAAGGTTGACTATTTTCAACATAAATCCAAGTATAACACGACTTAATAATATAAATTATTATTTATATATTTTAATGTTTACCAAGGGATGCCATGATATTTTTTTAATCTTTTATTTAACTCCATCTAACTGAATAAAAAGTATGTAAAATAATAATTAAGGCTGATATCTTTTTTTCATTTACGATATGTATTTTTTTGTTATCTATTTTATAGTCAATCTAGTAAAAAATATATAATAATAAGGTACAATTTTTTAAATTAGAATATGCAATTGAATTAAAATCAAACATTTTATAAATACTTTCATTTAGTAGAAATAAATTTTATAAAATTCAACTCATGGGAAAAATTTTAGTCTCTCTATACACTTGCTGAGTTATTTTAACTAAAAGTAAAAGTTTTTACATTAAATATCAATCGGACACGAATTAAAATAACACCATACGATAATATGAAAATAAATGAATTGAACTAATATTGAAATAATTATGAAATAACATGATATGATATACTTTCTTAGTTGGAAGCCCTAAATTGTGTTTAACATTGAGAATCCGAAGTGACAGCCTTAGTCACCTCACTTCAAAACCAGCCTTACATGAAGACCCAACAACTCTCTTCGGTCCGATTTAGATTGGAGAGAAGCCTTTCCTTATGTTGGTCCTCTTGTTTAGAAGATTTTGTTGGAACAATCTTCACTGTATTTAAATAAATTAAATTTTGTTGTGTACTAAACAACAATCAGAATATAAAGAAGTAAAAGAAAGGAGAGAATATGTTTGATTACAAAAATCAAACTCGAAATAAAAATAAAAAAAATAAAAAACAGACTTTATTTTGTTACAAAAACAAAATTAAAATCTAATTTAAACAAATAAAAATATAACAGAAAATAAATTAAATAACTTACTTGATTTAATTTGTTCGAATTATAAACTGATCAAGTCCAGTGTTTGACACTGTGTCCTTAAGACAGATTCGTCCTCTCCACGGTGCTTTCAGAATTTGGACGTCTATCTCCTAGGATAAAATGATCTACTACAAACAATAGCAGCACTACAAATTGTTTGCCTAACGAACACATTAAGTGTTTATACTCTCTCTGACAAGAAAATAATGCAGCAACATGAAGAGAATGTTTTCAGAATTATGAAGGACGAAAATTAAAGATTACTAAATTCAAATGAGGGCTGTCCTATTTATAGATGTAAAGGTGGCTGTAGGATTTGAATTGAACAGGTATGAAACCTGTTGGCTTTGAATTCAAACAGATTTGAATCTGTTGAATTATATTTCAAACAGATATAAAAAACGGGAAGGGCCCTGTTTGGGTGTGCACTAATACCAAATCTGTTTATTTTCGGAAGGGCCCTGTTTAGATGTACAATAAAACCAAACCAGTTTAATTTCGGGAAGGGCCCTGTTTGGATGAATAGTAAATCCAAATCAGTTTATTTGAATTAAATTCAAATGTTTTTGACCCAAAAAGATTAGTATTGGGCCGAACAAGCCCAACCCAACCTCACACCACGCACTTGGCTAGCCCAAGCGATCGACCGGATGGCAATGGATACAAGACGTGTGTGGTGATTTTTAGGTCCAATAGGTCTAGCCCATTTTACCCATAACCTCTCCCTCTAAAACACTTGGGTATCCCTTGGGGCACACCCCAAGTACCAAACCCATGCCTTATAAACCTATTCAAAACCTCCCACAAAATCAATGTGGGACAAGCCTTATTCAAACCTTTAAGGAAATTCCACCAAAACTCCATTTCCATGGAGCATACTTTGGCTTCAATTTCTCATTCACTCGGTAATGGTTTTGAGCAACCAAATATACCACGTGAATCACAATGCGGCATAGAACGCGTTACCACTTTGACCCGTGTAAATCGATGCACGGGGCCCACCTAAAATTTAGACCAAACTTAGGAAAAAATTCTGGTTTTATCCAGAATTCAATAACCATTTCCTACAATCCCCCACATGAATGGAATTTGATGACAACGGAAATGCAACAATATGCAGATTTATCGAAAGAGTATAAGTCGAAAATATCTTGCATCAAGATAGGTAGTTTTCGGCCTTGAACCTTCCCTAGTGATAACCTATCGGACTTACTGGCTAACCAATGGACGTAATGCCTTGAATTGTTTAGCCGTTTGTGTAAGCCAAGACAATAGATTTCACACAAAATATCTTCTAACACATCGTGGTTCTCACTGTTGTGTTCATTTTGTCCTTGAACGCTCTTGGTTTTTATGAGTGTTTCTAGAGAATGTAGCCTCTTTCATTCTCATAGAACTGGCCCCAGTTCAACACTCATATAGGTGATTCTTATTGTGAGTATCTTCTTATACTCGTCTTGATTTTATACCTTAATCAAGATATAAGTAATCATTAAAAGCAAAGCTTATCCTTATGCCCCTACAGACAACATATGTTATAGATATCACTCTTACCATAGGAATGAGTAGGGAATTTTAATCCCTTGGTGATTTCTGGCGAGCCATACATAACTTAGTTGTCCCTTTGAACTTAGTTCTTGGGATCTCCAGTCATATAAGTAGGGTTACCATTATGACGACTCTTATGTAATAGGCTTTAATCCCATTCCCTTCGATGAACTATACACTAGCTCTTTTGTCAAACCTTTTGTTAACGGATCCGCAATATTCTCTTTAGATTTTATATAATCTATTGAGATTATTCCATTTGACAACAACTGCCTAACGGTATTATGTCGACGACGAATATGTCGTGACTTACCGTTATACATATGATTCTGTGCCCTGCCTATTGCAGATTGACTATCACAATGAATGCAAATAGCTGGTACAGGTTTTGGCCACATTGGAATGTCTTCTAAGAAGTGACGAAGCCATTCTGTTTCTTCTCCTGCTTTGTCTAAAGCAATGAACTCGGATTCCATTGTGGATCGTGCGATGCAAGTTTGTTTCGTGGACTTCCAAGAAAGCGGCGCCTCTAGAGTAAAGACATATCCACTAGTGGATTTTGAATCTTTAGTATCCGATATCCAATTGGCATCACAATAACCTTTGATCTTCTTTGGATATCGAGTAAAGTTCAAACCATGATCACGCAGTAAATCTTAGATATCTAAGAACCCGAATGATCGCTTTCCAATGGTCTTCTCCAGGGTTACTAATGTACCTACTCAATTTATTGAAAGCATAAGCTATATCTGGACGAGTACAATTCATTAGGTACATTAGGCTTCCAATGATTTGGGAGTATTTTAACTGAGACACTGCATCACCTTTATTTTTCGATAAATAAAGACTGATGTCTACAGGTGTTCTAGCTAAATTCAAATCATTCTTGATAAATTTATCAAGTATTTTCTCAATATAATGAGATTGAGATAATGCATATCCGTCAGATGTTTTAGTAATTTTCATTCCTAATATAACATCTGCGACCCTCATATCTTTCATATCAAATCTTTTGTTAAGCATTTGCTTAGTTAATTTGATCATGTTTTGACTGCTTCCAATGATGAGCATGTCATCCACATAAAGACAAACTATGACATATCCTTGGTCAGTGTTTTTAACATAGACGCATTTGTCACATTCGTTTATCTTAAACCCATTAGTAAGCATTGCATGATCAAATTTTTCATGCCATTGCTTAGGTGCTTGTTTTAATCCATAAAGGGATTTTACAAGTCGACAAACTTTCTTTTCTTGCCCTGATACCACAAACCCTTCGGGTTGTTCCATATAGATCCCTTCATTTAGATCACCGTTTAAGAAAGTTGTCTTAACATCCATTTGATGTATTTCTAATTTAAACAACGCTGCTATAGCAATAAGCATGCGAATGGATGTTATTCTTGTCACAGGGGAATATGTGTCAAAATAATTTAGACATTCCTTTTGTTTGTAACCTTTAACTACAAGTCTTGCTTTATACTTGTCAATTGAACCATCTGCTTTCATTTTTCTCTTGAATATCCATTTATATCCAAGAGGTTTAGAACCTGGTGGAAGATCCACCAATTCCCAAGTATGATTTTGCATAATGGATTCAATTTCATTATTCACAGCTTCTTTCCACAAAGGTGCTTCAGGACCTGTCATTGCTGTCTTAAAGCTTTGAGGTTCATTTTCTAACAAGTATGTCAGAAAATCTGGACCAAAGAATTTTGATGTTCTCGCTCTCTTACTTCTTCTTGGTTTATCATTAGTTAAATCCTGTTGGTTGAGACCATTACTAGTCTCTTGTGTGTGATTGTCATTAGTCTCTTGACTTTGTGTACAATCATAAGTTCTTTTCTGTGAACTTAATTCCTGTCCTTTCTTGTAAGGAAAGACATGTTCAAAAAACACAGCATTCCTTGACTCTATAATAGTGTTCACATTTATATCAGGTATTTCTGATTTATAAGTCAGAAACCGATATGCACTACTACTCTGAGCATAACCAATAAACACACAATCTATTGTTTTTGGTTCAATCTTTGTCTTTTTAGGAACAGGAACTTCAACTTTTGCCAAACACCCCCACACTTTTAAGTATTTGTAGGAAGGTGGTCGACCTTTCCATAATTCATAAGGAGTGCTATTGGTTTTCTTGTGGGGTATTCTATTAAGAACATATTAGCAGACAATATTGCTTCCCCCCACAAGTTCTGTGGTAAGCCTAAATTTAGTAACATGCCATTCATCATTTGTTGTCTATGATGTGCTTGATTCATAAATTTCAAATCCAAAACTCCAAAATAATTATGATTACACAAATCAGAATTAATGTTGTGACAAAATCATATCCTCATAAAAATTTTGCCTAAGAAACGAACAATTCAAAAACCCAATTGATTGTATACATTCTTGCAACTCATTTATAAATAAATGTCACTGTCATAAAAATATTTGTGACAGAAGAAAATTAAATTATCTCAACTAATGCAAGAGATACTCCCCCATATTAATAAAATGGTTTATGGTTTAACAATTTCTACTACGCAAGTAAAATAATTATTAACGACATCTCATGTCACATAATTCAAAATAAACCAATAATCAACATAAAAGATTTCTTAAATTACTTCCCAATTAAACGAAACGATATAATTACATACATCTTCATGTTTAAATTTCTCTGGTGTTTAAACACCCATTCAAAATTGATTAGAAATATTCAAATTAACCTGCTTATAACAATTTATCATTCCAAATCACTTGAAATTATTGTTAAGAAATAACTTGAGTTGATATCATACATGCATATCAAACGCATCAACTAAAAATAATGAATTAACAAAATAAATTAAACATGCATGATCCCATCACTTGCATCATAAAATAAAAGGATTCTCAACTCATAAATAAAATCCAACGCATTTAAACTTTAAACTTCAAAATGACAAAATATACCTTCATTTAATAAGTTTGATTTGTACATAAATAAACAAATTAAATATGCATTAAAATGTTCTTGTGAATATATATATATATATATATATATTTTTTTTTTCCAACTCAAGTGCAGAAACAATTCAAGACTATGAATCCGCATTATAATAAAAATAAAATTAGTTTGTAAAACTAATATTTTACTCTAGAAACAAATTCTTCCATGTATACTCACGATGAACTATGATAAAGTCAAAAGAATTAACACATTTTCACAAAGGATTCAAAAAATAAGTGGTCTACCAAACGAAACCATAAGTCACTTACAAAATTAATTGATTGTGACTGAGTCATAAAGTTACATGATTGATTAACTAAATTAATTTTTTAGTTACTAAAACCAGAAAATAAATTACAATACAAAATAATTTTATTTTCCTTGTTACCAAAACTAGTAAAATAAAATACCGAAATAATATCTGATTACAAAAATAGAAAACCAAACCACAAATTAATTTTCTAGTTACTTAAACTAGAAAATAAATTATAACACAAAATAATTTTATTTTTCTTGTTATTAAAACTAGAAAATAATATAATTTTATTTTCCTAGTTACTAAAACTAGAATATAAAATATCACACAAATATCTGATTTCAAAAATCAGAAAACCACAAAATAATTTTCTAGTTATCAAAACCAGAAAATAAATTCTAGTTACTAAAACCAGAAAATAAATGATAACACAAAATAATTTTATTTTCCTTGTTACTAAAACTAGAAAAATAAAATACCAAAATAATTTTCTGTAATACCAAATAATATTCTGCAATTGTTAATGACACTAGTATATTACTACTAGTTGTCAAAGAAAAGATACAGTATATTACTACTATCTGTCAAATAGCATAAATCACTATTTGTTTTTCCAACCAGAATATTAGTTTGAAAATACAGAAAATTAAATACAATGAAGATACCAAAAAAGAATCTATCTTAAGATTGTTGGAACAATCTTCACTGTATTTAAATAAATTAAATTCTGTTGTGTACTAAACAACAATCAGAATATAAAGAAGTAAAAGAAAGGAGAGAATATGTTTGATTACAAAAATCAAACTCGAAATAAAAATAAATAAATAAAAAACAGACTTTATTTTGTTACAAAAACAAAATTAAAATCTGATTTAAACAAATAAAAATATAACAGAAAATAAATTAAATAACTTACTTGATTTAATTTGTTCGAATTATAAACTGATCAAGTCCAAGATTTGACCTTTGTGTCCTTAAGATACACTCGCCCTCTCCACGGTGCTTTCAGAATTTGGACGTCTATCTCCCAAGATAAAATGATCTACTACAAACAATAGCAGCACTACAAATTGTTTGCCTAACGAACACACTAAGTGTTTATACTCTCTCTGACAAGAAAATAATGCAGCAACATGAAGAGAATGTTTTCAGAATTATGAAGGACGAAAATTAAAGATTACTAAATCCAAATGAGGGCTGTCCTATTTATAGATGTAAAGGTGGCTGTAGGATTTGAATTGAACAGGTATGAAACCTATTGGCTTTGAATTCAAACAGATCTGAATCTGTTGAATTATATTTCAAACAGATATCAAAAACGGGAAGGGCCCTGTTTGGGTGTGCACTAATACCAAACCTGTTTATTTCCGGGAAGGGCCCTGTTTGGATGTACAATAAAACCAAACCAGTTTAATTTCGGGAAGGGCCCTGTTTGGATGAACAGTAAATCCAAATCAGTTTATTTGAATTAAATTCAAATGTTTTTGGCCCAAAAAGATTAGTATTGGGCCGAACAAGCCCAACCCAACCTCACACCACGCACCCGTGCCCAAGCCCAGCCTGCCTGACTGGCCGGACGGACGGCGGCGCGCGGTGATTTTTGGTTTTTGGGTCTAGCCCATTTTGCCCATAACCTCTCCCCCTAAAACACTTGGGTACCCCTTGGGGCACACCCCAAGTACCAAACCCATGCCTTATAAACCCTTTCAAAACCTCCCACTAAATCAATGTGGGACAAGCCTTATTCAAACCTTTAAGGAATTTCCACCAAAACTCCATTTCCATGGAGCATACTTTGGCTTCAATTTCTCATTCACTCGGTAATGGTTTTGAGCAACCAAATATACCACGTGAATCACAATGCGGTATAGAACGCGTTACCACTTTGACCCGTGTAAATCGATGCACGGTGCCCACCTAAAATTTAGACAAAACTTAGGAAAAAATTCTGGTTTTATCCAGAATTTAATAACCATTTCCTACAGATTTGACCACCAGGGATATACGGGATTGTTGTTGTGCAAGCAACTACTTTGTTCCTCATATGAGCTGTTTCAAATTCTAATTACTTTTCTCACTCTCAAAATCCTTTCCTTTGTCTTTGTGTGAGTTGATTTCTGACTACACTGCCAAACTGGTACTCAGCTGGAGAGCACCGGCAGAATAGATTAAGTCCGAATGACCTGTCACAGAAAGAAGAGATTCCGGCAGTGGATCGTCCACCCGGGGGCACTCGACGATCAAGTCAGTTATCTCTCAAAGATAGCAAAAGTGCTTACCTCACTATTTAGAATACCAAAAAATGTACCTTAGACCCATGAGAGTGCCTCTCTTTTATAGCTAACACTGACCTAATCCCCATAGAAGCCTAGCTCCAATGGATTCTGTCTTAATGCTAATCTTGGACTCTTAGTTAGATTGGGATAAACTCTCTAAGAGTCTTATCTTTATCCAAATTGAAGTCCTCTCCAATTCTAGGACTCTTGTCCCTTATCCGCTTATCCCGGATTCCGGTATTCTCGCAGATAACCTCGGCCTAGCGGAGATTACCCCGGCATCATGTCCAGGACACGTGGCATCTCGGCTGACACTTCGGTGCCACCTCGGCCACGTGTTGCTATTCAAAAATTATGTCCCCACAATTGCCCCCTAGGTTCTATTACCTCGGCAATCTGAGGTGATGGAACCTATATCATTTCTTCCACTTAGCATATCGGCTAAGCTCACTTTGTCCTTCATTACCGAGGTCATCATTCGTTGGCCCCATATATCTAAGACCCGTAGTCTGTTTTCACCAATGCCTTAGAACAAATAACCAAGTCAGTTCAAATTTTTTTTAGCTAAGATAATACTCTTAGCCAAGGTCTCTGCTTCATTAAACCAAGAACTTCAAGAGATTCAACACGCATATGAGCTGTCATGCACAACAACCCAACCGTTTTTTCCACGCGTCTTTCCTCCACTGGACCGTACTGGACACGTGCCATTAAGTCGCATCGCTCGTGCGTGCGCTGTCTGACAAGCACGTCGCCCTAGGTACATTGATTGCAATTTTGCCGCCATTTCGTGGTTTTGATCAAAATCACTTCTCTTTCTCCGTCTTTTCACTTTTGCATCTTCGATCTCGTTCAAACTTTCTCTCTCAAATCCTCCATTACTGCTTTCATGAAGCTTTCTGCAACCAGTTTCGCTCTCCTCCTCCGGCGAGGCTTTTGCTACACTTCTTTGCTTACTGCCACCATCTGACACCGATGTATTTTACATCGGCCTTTTTTTTCCCGATAAGCCACTGTTCCTCTTATTTCAATTTCTTGTTTTACTCCAAAGAGCTCCTTTCTTTGTACTTTATGCCTTTGCTTATGTCTTTGATCGTTAATTTGTATCTTGAATTCCACCATGTATTGAGCATGTTTGTTTCATGATTTTGTTTTTGCCCAATCCATTCTTGAGTACACACACACTGCTTACATATTTGTTGATTTTTGCCACTATGTTCTTGATAGTTTATCACCATTCTTGATTCTGAATCACTGTTCTTGTTTTTGTTTTCTATGTCTTTTTTCTAGATTTTTGCCTTCAGTCCTTGTTTATATAGTCTTAGGTTTGGGATTTGCTGTAGAACTCACGAATTTTAGGAAAAACTGAAACAAATTTCCCTTAGATCTTTCAGAAAAATTTGCCCCAACACACTTGCAATTTTTAGCCGAGGTCCCTCAAACCCCTACAAAACACTTTCTTCTAAAATCCAATACTTTCCCCTTAAGCCGACATCATGGGTATGTGGAGGTATAGGGTAGACACCCCAACCAAGTTAGAATATTTCAGGCAGGAGTTTTCCATTCCTACCGACGTTCATCTCAGGTTGGCAGGGGAGGAGGACTCCATCATGCCTAACGAGAACTTCATGCCCTTCCCTATCGTAGCCTTCACAGAATGTGGACTCAGGTTTCCACTTGACATCCTTTTCCGAGAAGTCCTCTATTACTACAAACTGAACCCAATGCAGCTTGCCATCAACTCTTACCGAGTTATCAATGGCATAATAACCTTAGCCAAAAAGGAGAATGCTAGGGTTACTCTTGCTGATATCCAGTACTGCTACACCATGTATGGCTTTAGTTTAGAAAAAGGCTATATCTACTACCTTAAGCCGAGGTCGACCCAATACAAACTCATCGCCAACCTCCCCGATTCCAACAAGGGTGCCGGGGACGATTATTTCATCATCTCAGGCAACTAGGAATTCTCACCAGATGAGGACCTCCATCTCTATCCCTTGAGCCTTAAAGAGGGTGATGGTAAGAGCCAAGAGTTACCTTACTTGCTCTCAAGTTTCTAACACTTTGTTCCTTCTACATATGTGCTAATGTTTGTTTTTTTCTTGTAGCTCTTCCTTAACCACCAAAGGATTTTCGGAAGTCCTTCTTTCCCAAAGAAGGACCTCAAAGTTGTTGGATACGCGGTTGAGCGCGGAAAGCTCCTTCTTTGCTCAATCGCATCCCGATAAATAACCGCCTTGCCTGACGTCCCAAAAAAGAGCAAGTCGCCTCCATCAACTACAACTCCTCCAACAACTTCATCCTCTCGGCCAGATCAAGGGTCAACCTTTGATCCAGCAGGACAGCCATCGACCTTGGCTCCACAACTGATCCCTCCATCTCAACACAAACGCCGACGTCGAATTACAATCGCCGCCGAAATGGGTCGTAAGAAAAGGCATTTTAGCCGACATCCCCGACAACATCGCGACAACCAAAGACCATCGGCTGAGCCAAAGCTGAAACCGAAAAGGCTGAAGAAAGCCCAACCTAAGACAACGGTAACTCAGATCGACTTTGAGGACACCTTGCCCATCTCCAAGATTGCTGAGGCGAAGAAAAGTGCCTCCAATGCCGAAAAGAGGCTCGCCGAGGCTGCACCCTCCGAATTAACCAGGTCAAAGAGACCGAGGTCTGAGTCGGCAACAACCTCGGGCTCTCTGAATTCTGATGCCCCTTGGGCTCCTGCAATTACAATTGAGGACAAGCTGGTCAAAGCTGGCGACAGCGCCGACGACATTGAAGTCAGCGTTGCCCTCTCTACCGCCTTGCTCCTTCCCAAAGATCTCAATCGCAACGCCAAGATGAGCGAATACAAAAATTTCGCTCTCATGTTGCAACATTCCGTACAAGTAAGCCCCTAGAACTTGGTACTTTGCATTCTCTATTTCCCTTTACTTAGAAAATTTTGCTAACTTTTGTTCTGTCCATTTCTGCTAGGCGATCCAACATGGCCACTCCTTTGTAATGCAAGCCTTCAACATTAAGAAGGAATTGGCGAATAAGACCAAGGAGGCTGTTGGCTTGTAAAGGGCCCTTAACAAGGCTGAAGGCAAAATGAAGTCCTTGGTAGATCAGGCCGAGGCAGCCAAAAAAGCTCAGGACGAGGGCGAGGAAAAGGCAGATACTGTAGAGGCCATTAAGAAGGTCCTTGAAATTTGAAAAGAATAAGGCCCAAATGGCGAAGCCCAAGCCAGTTAAGCTCGATTTGCTGGCCACAAAACAAGCAGAGATCAAGGCGGCTGATGAGAAGGCGTACGCTGAGAGGGCAGCAAACGTCAAGGAGGATTACAAGAAACAAGTCAAGTAGGCATGCAGCAAAGGCTATACCCTTGGTTGGATGGCTGCTCTGAAGGCGTTGGCTGTCCTCGAGGACTCCTCTCTCAGGAATGCTAGCAGCCTTGTCCTACCGTTCCCATCCACTCTAAGCCAGTCCGAGGACGAAGTTGAGTCCGGGGAGGAGGCTGAGGACAAAGAGACCGAGAAGGCCGAGGCTATGGGGACCAACTCTCCAACTTTGAATGAGCAAGTCTTGGACTTGACTCATGATGAGGAGGACGACGAGGTTTCAAAGGGTGCCTTTGCCAAGAAGACATCATGCGAGGCGCCTATCGCCGAGAAAAGCCTCGACCAGACTCTTAAGGAGATCGACGCCGAGCTCGCGGTTGAGAAGGCCGCTGAGATGAGTTCCCAGATGTCCTTTGAACCCCAAACCCAACCAGCCAATGACACTGAATAGTCTAGTTTGTTGTTTTTCTTTTCTTGTACCTTGTCTTTTTCTTACTTTTGAAACAATGTAAGCTTTAATTTGGCCGATGTGCCACTTTTGTAATTTGAACAATTACTCTTCAATGTTAGGCCGAAGTTCCTTCTTTCCTTATTTGAATGCAGCTTTAATTTTCTTCTTTCAATGTGATTGCATGTTTGTTTTCCTTTTGTATGATTCTATACTTAGAATAATTTACATATGTACACCTTAATTGTGTAATCTTCTCGGTGTGGAATACTTCGGCTATACCCACTAGTAGGTTATCTTGGTTTTGACCTAACACTTGAAAATATTTTATCATAATATTTTCACAAGTGTTATTTACAACTTGCCACTTCACTCTTTACTTATCAGGACCTCTGTCTTCTATTATTTCAATAGAACCTTGGCTTAACTTGTAAATTTTTCTTAAAATTTCAACAAGTGTTAAAACCAATCCTTTTTAACATAACCTCGGGTTAACTTCAACTTGTAAATTTTTCTTAAAATTTCAACAAGTGTTAAACCAATCTTACTTTAACATAAGCTCGGCTTAACTTCAACGTGTAAATTCTTTCTTAAAATTTCAACAAGTGTTAAACCAACTTTAGTTTGTAAATTCCAACTCCCAAGCATCATTCTCTAGCCCTTTGCCCCCTAATGTGAACTTAAGTTTCACTTGGGTTCTCATTAAGCATGTGGCTTTTCCCTTCTCGCCGAGGTCAGATTCAAACAAAGACTGGCCGAGGTTACCAACCTTGGTTTCTTTGTTAATCTGACTGACATGCACTTAGCTCCAATCTGTGTTTGATTATGCCAATATGATAGGTCCAGGTTAATCCAACTTAGTTCAACTCTATTATATGTAAGTATAATTCAACTCTGCCATATAATAAGTCTAAGTTATTCGTCATGTTTCACTTAGAAACATCGCCAACTTAGTTCAACTTTATTATATGCAAGTATAATTCAACTTTGCTATATAATAAGTCTAAGTTATTCGTCATGTTTCACTGAGAAATATCGCCAACTTAGTTCAACTCTATTATATGCAAGTATAATTCAACTCTGCCATATAATAAGTCTAAGTTATTCGTCATGTTTCACTGAGAAACATTGCCAACTTAGTTTAACTCCATTATATGTAAGTATAATTCAACTCTGCCATATAATAAGTCTAAGTTATTCGTCATGTTTCAATCAGAAACATCATCAAACATTTGGTCAGTCACACTACACAAGTTTAAAAAATAAGCTAAAACTTTATTATTACTTCGGTTAATAATAAAACAAAAGAAAACTTAAAAAATAAGAAAATCTAGTGATAGAAAAACTTCAGATTGCAAGTATTCCAGAGTCTTGGCAGCTCGTTGCCTGCACTGTTTTCAAGCCGATATGTCCCATTTCCCAAGACCGAGATGATTTTATAGGGTCCCTCCCAATTCGAGCCAAGCTTGCCTTCTCTGGGATCTTTCTTGTTGCCAACGACCTTTCTCAGGACGAGGTCACCGACTTGGAACTCTCGCGGGTTCACCTTCTTATTATAAGCCCTGGCAAGTTGTTGCTTGTATGCCCCAGCTGAATTGCTGTTTTCTACCTTCTTTTTTCTAGTAGATCCAGATCTCGAGCCAGGAATGCTTCATTGGTCCCATTTTTTACTCCTTGGGTTCTGATCCCTGGGATGCCGACCTCCAGTGGAATGACTGCTTCTATGCCATAAACCATAGCAAATGGGGACTCCCCAGTCGATCTTCTCAGCGTAGTCCGATATGCCCAAAGTACATTGAGCAGCTTTTCCACCCACTTTCCCTTTGCAGCTTCCAGCCTTGTCTTGATTCCATCCAAGATAACCTTATTGGAGGCTTCTGCTTGACCAGTACTTTGAGGAAAGCTTATGGTAGAGTAGTAATTCTTGATTTTGTACTTTGCATAGAAGCTCTTGATTAGCTTACTGTCAAATTGTGTACCATTGTCAGCTATTATTGCTCTTGGGATCCCAAATCTGGTGATGATGTTCTTCCATATGAAGTTCTTTACATCCACGTCCCGAATTTTTGCAAGGGGTTCAACGCCTACCCACTTGGTGAAGTAATCTGTTGCCACCAGGAGATACTTCCTTTGTCCTGTTGCTTGAGACAATTGTCCAACAAGATCCATGCCCCATTGGGCAAATGGCCAAGGGCTGGACACTGGGTTCAAGTCTGCTGTTGGTTGATGTATCAAAGGTATAAACCTTTGGCACTTCTCACACTTCTTAACATAGGTTTTAGCGTTTTTCTGCATGTAGGGCCACCAATATCCCTGAGTAATGGCCCTATGAGCAAGTGACCTGCCCCCAGTGTGGCTTCCACATACTCCTTCATGTATCTCGTACAGAAAGTCTTCAACCTGTGCAGGATGCACACACCTCAGAAAGGGTCCAATAAAAGATTTTTTTGTAGAGATGTCCTTCTGCTGTCAAACTGAACCTTGCCGACTTCAGTCTGATCTTGTGCGCTTCTTTACGGTCATCTGGCCGCTTCCTATCTCTAAGGAATACTATTATTGCATCCATCCAACTTGGGCCCATCTCCACACACATTGCTTTACGCTCTGTGTTCAGTGGTTCTATGCTTGGACCTGACAAGTAGTCAATCATTATAGTTCTTGCCCCTCCAGGCTTCATTACGATAGCCAGGTTAGCCAGAGCATCAACATGGCTGTTGCCATCTCGGCTAACCTGCTGTAGTCGGCAATTCTGGGATAAGGCTACCAGTCTGCCTACTTTCTTTACATAGGCCGACATCCTTTCATCTCGGGCTGCATATTCGCCTGTTGCCTGGTCGACTATAAGCTGGGAGTCACAGAAAACTATTACCTCGTCAGTTTCTATGGCTACTGCCAGCTTTAATCCTGCAATTAGTGCTTCATATTCTACTTCATTGTTTGAGGCCTTAAACCCCAAACGAATGGATTGTTCCAGTATCTGCCCATCTGGTGATACTAGCACTACTCCTATCCCTGCTCCTTGTCGGTTTGAACTCCCATCGACAAACAGCCGAAAGGAGTCGCCGATGTAAATGCTGCAGGATCTGAGTTTATCTTTTTTCCTTTGCTTTGTTATCCCCAGCTGGGTTTCTCCTGGTTCACTTGGATGTCATATACCTCGACTCAACGGAGCTCGATGTATGACGGCGTCTGGTGTGAACTCGGCCATGAAGTCGGCTAAGACCTGGCCTTTGATTGCTATTCTAGATCTGAATTCCAGGTCATATTGGCCCAAGGCCATTGCCCATCTGGCTATTCTGCCTGTCAGATCCCCCTGCTGTAACAGGGACCTTAAAGGATGTTCAGTTAACACCACAATTTTGTGGGCTTGAAAGTAATGATTCAGTTTCTTGGAAGCTATTACTAAAGCCAGTGTCAACTTCTCTAAGGGTAGGTTTCTGGTCTCTACGTCTGCCAGAGTTTTACTTACGTAGTAAATTACCATTTGCTCTCCCTTTTCTTCTCTAACTACTACTGCACTCACTGCATGCTTTGAAACCGCCAAGTATAAAAACAGCTTCTCTCCTGGTACTAGATTTGAGGGAACTGGTGCTGTGGTCAAATACTTCTTCAAGTCAGCCAAGGCGGCTTCGCACTCTTTTGTCCATAAAAAGTTTGTGGCTTTCTTCACTAAGCTGAAGACAGGTTTGCACTTGTCAAAGCTTCTGCTTATAAATCTATTCAAGGTTGCAACCCTTCCAGTCAATATCTGCACTTGTTTTGCCGATGTTGGGCTCTTTAGCTCTAAAATGGCTTTGATCTGATCCGGGCTTGCTTCAATGCCCCTTCTGGTTACTAAGTATCCCAAGAACTTTCCAGACCCAACTCCAAATGCACACTTTGATGCATTGAGTTGGAGCTGATTTGTTCTAAGGATGTCAAAAATTGTCTTTAAGTCTTCCAGATGATCCTTAGGTTCCTTGGCCTTCACGACCATGTCATCTATGTATACTTCTATTATTCTGCCAATTAGATGTCTGAACATCTTAGTTACCATTCTTTGGTAAGTTGCTCTTGCATTTTTCAACCTGAAAGGCATCACTCTGTAGCAATACAGCCCTTTTGGGGTGATAAATGCAGTCTTCTCCTCATCTGAGGAGTACATGGCTATCTGATGGTACCTCCTATAGGCATCCAGGAAGCTCATTCTTCTATGCCCTGAAGTGGCATCCACCAATTGATCAATTTTTGGCAGTGGGAAACTGTCTTTGGGACAAGCCTTGTTCAGGCTGGTGACGTCTACGCAGACCCTCCACTTACCATTCTTTTTCTTCATGACCACTGTGTTTGATAACCATGTCGGGTAATTTACCTCTCGAATGGCTCTGGCCTCTAAAAGTCTATCCACTTCCTCTTTTACTGCCACAACATGCATTAGTGTCGGCCTCTTTGCTCCCTGGATGATAAGTTTGGCCGACCTGTCCACATTCAGTCTATGGCAAGTGACCTTGGGGTCAATGCCAGGCATCTCGTATGGTGTCCATGCAAACACCTCCAGATTTGTTCTCAGGAACACCTCTAGCTCTTTTTCCTCTTCCTCGGCCAAGCTTGAGCCGAGAGGGAAGAAGCGTTCTTCATCCCTTTGCTGGACAAGGATTTTCTTTAGGGCTTCTTCACTCTTTTTGGTTGGCTCTTTGCTGATGTCCTCCAGGACTTCTACGTCCTCGGCCTCGATCTCTGCTGTTTCTACTCCTCGTATGTTGCAGGTAGATTTCATTGCTGCTATGGAGCAATTCTTTGCCTGCACCTGATCCCCTCTGACCTCCTTTATTCTATGCTCTATTGGGAACCGCAATAGCTGATGCAATGTTGAGGGAACATTACCCATTGAATGTAGCCATGGCTTTCCCAGGATAGCATTATAAGGGGAGGGGGTGTCGATTATGGTGAATTCTGTTTTTATCTTCTTAGTGCCAGCCTGCACCTCTAAACTCGCTGCTCCCAGGGGCCACGTCGGCGTTCCATTGAACTCAATCATTGGACTATTGGACTGCTCCAGATCATCTTGGTAAAGGCCAAGCTCCTTGTAACATCTGACATACATAATGTCACAAGAGCTGTCCTGGTCAATCAAAATTCATTTTACCTGACATTCTCCAATCTGGAGGGATATTACCAAGGCATCGTTGTGTGGATGCTACACCATCTCCAGGTCTTCCTCAGTAAAGGACACCACTGGTCCCTGGCACTCGTTTGCCCTAGGTCTCTTTTGCCTGACCTGATACATATGGTGCAGATGTTTCACCTTCTGAGTTTCCCTCCGCATCTCATTCTCATTCATCTTCGAGTGAATCACATTGATCACTCGAGGTCCGCCTACCTGCGGTTGTGGTGCTGGTGGAGGTGGTGCTGTTGGTGCCTGGGGCAGTCTTGCCTGTTCTTCCCTTGTCCGAGCCTCGTCTACTAGGTCCTTTAAATGGCCTTGTCTTACCAAGTCTTCCAGATGTGCCTTTAGGGCTCTGCACCCCTGAGTCAAATGTCTAGCTTCATTGTGGAACGTACAGTGCTTGCCAAGGCTTCTTCCCATAAATTCGCCTGGCACCCTTGCTGGTGCTCTGTAATAGGACTGATTTCGGATTTTCTCCAAGACTTTGTAAACCGGGATCCGAAATACGGTTGTGACTGCCTATGCAGCCCTTAATCTTGTCTCTTGCTTATTGTATCTACTATCACTTCGGCCTCGCTTCGGTGAGCCATTTTTCTTCTCTTGTTTCAACGCCTTTGTCCCCGGCATGTCCCCCTCGGTCCATACTTTTCTATCCTGGCCATAAGCTCCTCCATGTTTTTCGGCAATCTCTTTGCCAGTGATTTTCGAATCAGGCAGTCATCTTTCAGGCCGTTCTTAAACAACACAACCGCCATCTCTTGGTTGCATCCTAGTATTCGGTTAAATACCTTATAATACCTTTTGGCATAGGCCCTTAGGCTTTCGTCCTCGCTAATTCTCAGAGCCATCAGGGCGTCTACCCTCAATGGCTGTAGTTTGTTTGTCATGAACCTGGCCACAAACATCTCGGCCAAGCCTTCCCAGGTTTTCACAGTTTTTTTCGGTAACTTGTGAAACCAGTCCGATGCAATTTCCTAGAAGGATAAAGGGAACACCTTGCAAAGCAACGACTTATTCCCAGTGTACAATGCCATCGAGTTCAGGTACAAATCGACGTGAAAGTTGGGGTCCGACTTATCATCGTATATTTAGAATCTCGGCATGTTAAACCTCTTCGGGGCTTCGAATTTGTCCAATTCTATTGAGAACGGCGTTCTCGGCTTGACCAGGGAATTTACCTCGGCATCTTATTGCTTCCTCTACAGGTAATCCCTTAAGGAGCTCGGCTATCGACGGATTTCAGCCTTTTTGGTACATTACTCCTAGTATGATTATGAGTCCTCTTGGACCTTTCTCTATCAGTTGCATCGAAGCACAACTCCTGCCCTTGAACACACTGATGTTCTTTGGGGTCAGCTTCCTTGGTGTGATGCGTCCTCCAAGAATCTCCTCTTCTTGACTCTCCTCGCCCGACCTCCCTTGAAGGCCGGTGAGAGTGTTTCTCGATCCTGGTGTGCTGGGAGACTGTGGAGAGTGTTTTATACCTATCTTTTTGGGCATCTTTCTTGGCCGCTGGAATCAGCGTATCTTGTAATGGGAATGGTGGCTGCATGACATTGTTCTGCATCATGAAGTAGACGACCGTTTGCAGGTCCGCCAATTTGTTTGCCATTCCCTTCATCTCGTCGTCCCTCCGTAGGCATGTTTTTTTCTACACCTGGAGATCGTCCTCGTTATAATACCCGCTTTGGTCTGATTTCTTTGGTGTGTCGGCCTCCTGGACGACGTCCTTTTCTTCGTGATTCTTATTACAAGTCTCTTTGTTGCAGTTGTTTTCTTCGACGTCAAGGTCAATATGTTTCCCACTCCCAGTAGGAGTGTCGTCTCAAACCTTCTCTTTCTGTTCGTTATTGGCCATCTATTCTCCTTTCTTTCCCACAGACGGCGCCAAATTGTGTGAGTCAATTTCTGACCACACTGCCAAACTGGTACTCAGCTGGAGAGCACCGGTAGAATAGATTAAGCCCGAACGACCTGTCACAGAAAGAAGAGATTCCGGCGGTGGATCGTCCACCCGGGGGCACTCCGACGATTAAGTCAGTTATCTCTCAAAGATAGCAAAAGTGCTTACCGCACTATTCAGAATACCAAAAAACGTACCTTAGACCCATGAGGGTGCCTCTCTCTTATAGCTAACACTGACCTAATCCCCATAGAAGCCTAGCTCCAATGGATTCTGTCTTAATGCTAATCCTGGACTCCTAGTTAGATTGGGAGAAACTCTCTAAGAGTCTTATCTTTATCTAAATTGAGGTCCTCCCTAATTCTAGGACTCTTGTCCCTTATCCACTTATCCTGGATTCTGGTATTCTCACAGATAACCTTGCCCTAGCCGAGATTACCTCGGCATCATGTCCAGGACACGTGGCATCTCGGCTGACACTTTGGTGCCACCTCGGCCACGTGTTACCATTCAAAAATTATGTCCCCACAGTCTCTATCCTCTAAGTCCCCTGTCTCCTTTCCTCATAATATATATATTTATGATTAATATATGGGTAATGCTTAATATATATATATATATATATATAAGAGCAATAATATATAAATAAAAAATTTATATAATTTTTTTATACAAAATAATGTGATTTAATATAAACTTTTTATTTTAAAACAAAATATATATAAAGATGACTTTTATTTATGAAAAGAATAAATTATAAATACACTCTTAAGATTTGTTTCAAATACGATTTCCCTTATATAGTTTTGAAAATTACATTCCGCCTCTTGAAATTTTTAATTTCATAACAAATGACCCATTTTATTAATAAATTATCAAGTTAATTAATAGTTTTTAAAGATGACAGAAATTTATTTCAATTAATAATTCAAGTAATTTTTTCATTGTATAAAAGAGCAATTATAAATCATTTTTTTTCCAGTTAATTATATTAAATAAAAAATTCTGACAATAGATGTTTATAATTTTTCAAATCACTAGAGACAATCTATATTTTAAACAAACCTTAATGGTACATTTGTAATTTACCCTTATAAAAATGACACTGCCACATTATTTCTGTGGTGTTTTTTTTGTATGAGTAGGATTTCTCTCTTTCTATATATATATATATGCAACATTTAACTAGGGGTGATAAATGAACTAAACAACTCAAAGCTCGATCGTGTATGAACTCGTTAAAACTCTGTTCGAGTTAGATATATATATGCAACATTTAACTAGGGGTGATAAATGAACTAGACAACTCGAGCTCGATCGTGTATGAACTCGTTAAAAGTCTATTCGAGTTAGGTTAATTGGCTAAACAAGCCAATCTTGAACTTAAAAGTAAGTTCCGTATAATGCTTTAAAAAAAATCTAAATTAAGTACAGCTAACAAGTTTTTAAAAAATAAATTAATTGTACGGGCACGAAATATTCGTCACACGTGTACTTCTCGTGATCAAGCTTGTATCTCCTCAAACGGCGTCATGTAGCCTGCAAAACAACTTAGGTGAGCTACCCGATGGGTGTATGTTCGAAAACCCCTCCGATGCTTAAGTTAGCTCTTAAGATCAATGTAGGAAAAGTTCTTCAGAAATTCAGTGAGTAAAATTGCATTACTTCTTTTGGGTTTTCTTCTGAGCTTTTATACATTTCGCAAAGTAGACTTCTATTAGGACTCTAATTTCTCTTCGTAGAGTCCTTCTAGGAATCCATCTCTTAAAGGATAATGCCTATCCTTTAACACCCATATCTCCGAATTTCAAATAAAATAACATAACTCTTAGCTCGGAAATTAGGCTAAGAACACCATTCCGGTTAGACAAGAATCGAGCAACCATGTTGAATGAATTCGCTTGCCTTTTAGACTACCGAGCGACATGTTATGCCGTGCTAACCCTATGCACAAAACCCAGCTCTTTTGTTTGGCTCAATCATGTGTCTAACTCCATAACTTGCCAACCGTTGTCCAGTTCTTTAAAGGTAGCACAGTCTCAAAGCCATACCAACTTAGAATTACATGCCAAACTGGACAAAGTCCATTTAGCTCGACTCGTTGCATGGCACAAACACAAGGCCCATACAAACTTAGCTCGACCCATTTGCACGATGCAAATTACCCTTTCAATTGCCCCTTAATTCCATTTGCTTTTGCATGATTGGGATTACTCTGCCAAACTGAGCTAATCTACCTCATTCTACCGAACTAACATGCCTGCTTGGCTACAATGTCTATTCAGTCTGGAGTAGTCTTTTTATCCGTACAATATGTTCACTATCCACCTTGACATCACGTCCTTCATGGAACACATGGCCTTCATGTAGTGGATCCGTGTACCAACTCTAGTTGTCATGCATAACTTATGAAATTTCAAATCCTGATGTCCTTTTGTCTTCTCTGAATGATGGGATTGAGTGCGCTCATTGTGGTTTTCTACTCCAGCAACACCCTTTCCCTTTATTCTTCATTTCAAGGCCTCTATTTTCGCTGCCATCCTCTATATTACTTCATCCTGATGCCTTATTACCTTCTTCAGGCCACGATCGCCGATGCTCATTTGGACTTAAAGAGAGTGGAGAAGAGCCTGCACGCTTCTTTCGTACATCTTTGTGTGGACCTCTTCAGACATTCTCTCTAGCAGTGTCCAAGTTTGCCATTGGAGGCACTAAAAGCAAATCTCCGTGCCTCATGTCCGCTTTAGGTGTGGTTTTGTCAACGATGGGCAAAGGTGTTTTGTCTGTACCAGCCATTCAGATCTTCAAGAAATGCTTGATAACAAGGTTTTGTCCGTGATTTCCACAGACGGCGCCATTTGTACAGGCACGAAATATTCGTCACACCATATTCCTCGTGATCAAGCTTGTATCTCTTCGAATGACATTGAGTAGCCTGCAAAAGAACTTAGGTGAGCTACCCAGCGGGTGTATGTCGTAAAACCCCTTTGATGTTTAAGTTAGCTCTTAAGATCAATATAGGAAAAGCTCTCTAGAAATTTAGAGAGTAAAATTGCATTACCTTTTTTGGGTTTTCTTTTGAGCTTTATACATTCCGCAAAGTAAACTCCTAATAAGATTCTAATTCCTCTTTGTAACACCCCAAAATAAATACAACAAGCCCATCTCATAAGCGGAAATATAATTGAATTAACATGCCTTCATTTATCAGAGTGGATATACATGAGAGACATATATAAGAAGAAATGAAGGTTACATACATAATCATTTGCCTTAGTGGCTTACATCTTTCCAAGATAATTCTTGGTTACAACAAAAGTGGACCTTCAGTCTAATACATTTACAGCTCTTTGGCAGTACAAAAGTTAGTTACAAAAATAATAAGATTGAGCCTTCAGTTCCACAGTCCTCCTAAGCTAAGTCCTTAAAGGATGCATATCACCAGCACTTGAAAATGGTTTTTCCCAAGACAGGGTGAGCCAAAGCCCAGTAGAAACAGTCTAATACAATATATGAACTTTAACAAGGTTATAAATATGATGCACATATTCACTGCTCAAAGATAAGATTGTTTACCACTTTTTTTTCCTTCCAAAGCCATACTATGCCAAGTATTATATTCCAATTCAATTTTTATCAATTCATTTCCCGTCATTTCATGTTTCCTTAATTCATGAGTCATACCCATTGTTATCCAGACAATCCAACTGAGGCTACAACTCAATGGTTTTCCTACCACACAACCATTACACACAAACACTTCAATTTTCTATTTTACAGAAATTTTGTCTGCAGGATTTGGCACCCATGTATACACAGTGTTTTCGGGACTTTCACCTTGGACGCACAGGCCAACTTAATTCAATGGAGTCCATTCCCTTTCTTCTCCCAAACATGGAGTACATTTTCTTTGTCCTCCTAAACATCATACATATACAATGTATTAAAATACAGTCATATTCAATGACAACCAATAAGAGATTAGTTTCAATTTATCTAATTCTCATGCATTTTCTATAACAATCATAGCTATTCTCCACGGATAGCCCAAAATAGATATTTTTAAATAAATATACAATCTCAAAGACAAATAAATTGTCTAAATCCCCATGGGTGAGAAGTAATACATATCCAACTCTACCATTCACATAAACACTTATCGAATTTCATATTCCCCTTACCAATTTCATTATTTAAGCAAAATAATTATTTGAACGATTTAGGGAAAAACCCCATGTCCTTCCAAACCTCACCCCACCTACCAAAGCATCTATTTTAGCACATCCCTAGTTCATAGTCATTCCCCTGACCCTTTTAAAGGCATCCTTTTTGAAAAACCCTTATTTTGAATTTAAACCCCAAACCCTAGGTTTGCTAAATCACCTCCAAACCCAATGTTTCTTACACATCAAGAAATAATCAAGTTAAAAGCTATATGAGAGTGAAGAAAATCCCTACCTCGAGTTTAGAAGCCGAGGGAGAGAATGAATCCATTTCAAACATGCCGAAATCCAAGTCTATTCGGATGAGAATAAAGCCCTAGAGATGCTCTATCTTTTTATCAAAGAGGGTAGGGTGTAGAAACTACTAAATCTAGGTGAAACAGTAGAGAAAGAGTAAGTTTTAGAGAGAGAGGTCTCAACTTTAAGGTTTAGAGAGAATTAGATCTGAAAAAGTGATGAAAAAGTCATTTTCGCGAACTAATATACGCACATTCCGCTCGAGTGCAAGAGTTGACGCTCAAGCGTCAGACATAATAAGTTGTTCCGCTCGAGCGCAAGAAGTAACGCTCGAGTGCCAAGACACAAAACAAAAAGGCATTATCGCTCGAGTGCAAAAAATGACGCTAGTGCGTAGAATACACACATCCAGTAGTTTTGCAGAGAACAGACCACCGCTTGAGTGCAAAAAAGCCCGCTCGAGCTGAACCCGCTCAAGCGTAGAATACATTCTCCCACTAGTTTTGCAGACCTGCAAAAGTACTCAGAGTTTGCAAAACCCGCTCGAGTGCAAGAAGTGCCGCTCGAGCGGAAGAGCAAAAATCTGGGCAACAAAAGTTTGAAAACCAAGTAACCAACCTATTCCAAACATGTTCCAACCAACTCAATAGCCAAAATTAAGCAAGAATAAACGGGGAAATGGTATAAAAAAACATTCAAAAACCATAAACCCGAGTCTGGAACATAAAAAGGGTCGGGTCAAAACCGGAATCACTATAATCTCCCCCTTTAAAGAATTTCGTCGTCGAAATTTCAAATCAAGTTTTACAGTTATGTTTAAATCAAACACAATAACGATAGATAATCAATTCCAATACCATGATTTGTTCTCCGGTTATCCATTTTCATCAACTTGATACACAAGTCCCAATACTGAAAGTAAAATCTATATTTCCCAAAACATTTACAATGGTCTATCAAATTCATATTTCCAAAACATACACAACATATAATGTTCTCATATATTCAAAACATATACAATGCTTTCATATTTCATTAACACAACAAAATTTCATTATATGTTCAAACATCAACAAATAGGTTCGAATATTTCTCACTGACTTCCAACTCACGTTCCTAAGTTGCTTTCTCAACTCCGTGATGTTTCCATAATACCTTAACCAAGGGAATTGCCTTGCCTCGCAAGACTTGGTCCCGGGTATCCAAGACTCTCACCGGTCTCTCCTTATATGAGGCATCCTCATCTACCTCTAAGTCAGTCCAATCCAACACGTGTGATGAATCCGGCTCATACTTCCGAGGCATGCTAATATGAAACATATCATGAACCCCGGAGAGTTGTGGCGGTAAGGCTAAATGATAAGCTACCTCCCCAATCTGCTCAAGGATCTCAAAATGCCCAATGAACTGAGGAGACAACTTCCCACTTCTTCCAAATCCCATCAAACCCCTCCTAGGTGATATCTTCAAAAGGATATGATCTCCCACCTCAAAAGACAAGGGTCTCCTCTTACAATCGGCATAACTCTTCTAGCGACTTTGGGCTGTAGCTAACCTCTTACGGATAAGTGTAACTTTCTCCATTGTTTCTAGAACTAACTCCGGGCCCAACATTGGTGCATCACCCACCTTGGCCTAACACACAGGAGATCTACATGGTCGGCCATACAAGGCCTCAAATGGTACCATACCAATGCTCGATTGAAAGCTATTGTTATAGGCAAACTCTACTAAAGGCAAGTGCCTCTCCCACGACCCCTTAAAGTTAAGGACGTAACCCCGAAGCATATCCTCAAGGATTTGAATAGTACGCTCGGACTGCTTGTTAGTCTGAGGATGATACACGGTGCTAAAAGTCAATCTAGTACCCAAGGCACTCTGCAAACTTTGCCACAACTGAGTTATAAAACGTGGATCTCTATCTGAAACAATCGTCACTGGGACCTTGTGCAACCTCACTATGTCTTGAATGTATAGATTGGCAAGATAATCTACCGAGTCACTCACAAGCATAGGAACAAAGTGTGCCGACTTGGTCAACCGGACAACTACCACCCAAATGGCATCACTACCTCGTTGAGTCCTCGGAAGGCCCACAACAAAATCCATCGTGATATGCTCTCATTTCCACTCGCCAATAGACAAGGGTTGCAACAAACCTATTGGGCCTCTGATGTTCGGCCTTCACTTGCTAACAAGTAAGGCACTTAGACACAAACACAGCCACATCCTTCTTCATACCTCTCCACCAAAACTGGTGACTAAGGTCATGATACATCTTCATGCCTCTTGGATACACCGCAAGGCGTGAATGGTAAAACTCTTGAAGTACTTCCTCCCGATAAGACTCTGGCACTAACAAACGGTCACGATATCTCATACTCTGGTCGGAATACACATTCAAGCCCCTCTCTACCTTTCCACTAGAGATGGATTCCATTTCAAGGTCACCTCTCTATGCTTCTAACACTCGGTTCACCAATGTAGGTTGTGCAACTACCGAAAACAAGGCTATGAGTTTAACAGACTTGCCAAGATGCAAGTGAAACCCCCCAACAGGACCCAATATCTCCCATTCCCAGATGGCAACACTAGCCACACTACCAATGGATTTCCTACTCAACGCGTCAGCCACAACATTGGCATTCCCCGAATGATAATGTAGCTCAAAATCATAATCTTCTATAAACTCCATCCACCTCTTTTGCCTCAAATTCAAGTCCTTCTATGTAAACAGATATTTCAGACTCTTATGATCAGAAAACACTTCAAGCTTTTCTTCATGCAGGTAATGCCGCTAAATCTTCAAGGCAAAGATCACTACCGCTAACTCTAAGTCATGAGTAGGGTAGTTCCTCTTGTGTGTTTTCAACTGTAACAAGTCATAGGCTACTACTTTCCCTCTTGCATCAAAACACAACCCAAGCCTTCCCGTGAGGCATCACAATACACTGAGTAGCCCAAACCTCTCTGCGGAATAATCAATACTGGAGCACTGGTGAGCCTAACCTTAAGCTCCTAAAAAGACTTCTCACAAGTCTCATCCCATAAGAACTTAACTTCCTTCCGTGTTAATCTAGTCAATAGTGAGGCTAGCTTAGAGAAATCCTTCACAAATCTACGATAATACCCGGCCAACCCTAAGAAACTATGAATCTCGAAAGCATTCTTATGTTGTTCCCAATCCTGCACTACCTCTATCTTGGATGAATATACCGTCACCCCTTCCTTAGATACCACGTGGCCTAAGAACTTAACTTTCCTCAGCCAAAATTCACATTTCCCAAACTTAGCATATAGTTTGTAGGCTCTAAGCAACTCAAGCACTATTCACAAGTGTCCCTCATGCTCCTCCTCAGAGGGTGAGTAAATCAAGATGTTATCTACGAAGACGACCACAAAACAGTCTAAGAACTCATGAAAGATCCAATTCAGCAGATCTATAAACACAATCGGTGCATTGGTTAGTCCAAAGGGCATCACTAGAAACTCATAATGGCCATACTGCATATGGAATGGTGTCTTTGAGATATCCTCCTCCTTTACTCTCAAATGGTGATGACCCGATCTCAGGTCTATCTTAGAGAAGCAACAAGACCCCTTCAACTGATCAAATAAGTCGCCTATTCGAGGCATTGGGTACTTGTTCTTAACAGTTACTTGGTTTAACTTCCGGTAATCTATACAAAGTCGCAAAGCACCATCTTTCTTTTTAGAAAAAAGAGCCGGTGCTCCCCAAGGTGAAGTACTAGAGCGGATGAAACCCTCATCTAACAATTCTTGGAGTTGAATCTTCAACTCACTCAACTCGGTAGGTGCAAACCTATACGGTGCCATGGAAATCGGTGTCATGCCAGGCACTAAGTCAATAGAGAACTCAATCTCTCGGTGAGGTGGTAAACTTGTAAGATCCTCCGAAAAAACATCTGGGTATTCACAAACTACCCTTGGCAACTGAACTCAGACTTCCTCGCACTCAGTCTTCAAGAAGTTGGCAAGAATGCAACTAAGCTCACTCCGTCCACGCGGATCATACATCGGTGATAAGACTCTATCCACCTGGTCTGCTAAGAAATAAAAGCAATCACCGCTCAAGGTACATACAGTAACCTTCGGACAGTAGTAGTTTATAATAGCTCGATAGAATGACAACCAATCCATGCCCAATATAACGTCAAAACCAGACATATCAATCAATACAAATGCAAATAGAAGTAGGCTACTAGCAACCTCTATGTCACAACCTCAACACCCCTGTTTTAAAACAATCTCACCATCAATAGGTGACTCTACATAGAATGGAGATACTAATTGAGCCAACTCTAATCCCAAAATCGATGCAAATACAGACGAGATAAATGAATGAGATGCACCTGTATCAATCAACACATTAGCAACTGAATTGCAAAATAAGAAGGTACTTCTTACAACTGAAGGCCTTGGTACAAGATTTGGTATGGTAACAGCATACACATGCCCTGTAGGCCTCTAATCCACCTGTTTACCCCTCTGAGCATAGGATTGATGCACTGACTAAGCCAAAGAGGCTCATTGATTAGCCCTTGAGGCTTGTGCTGGCTATGTAGGTTGGTGGCTCTGTGTTTTCCTCGAACCAGATGCACCGGGTGTGCCACCCAATTGAGGACAAAACCTCTTCAAGTGCCCTACCTGCCCATACTGATAACAAGGGAGAGGCTAGCCTCTCATTTGACTCTAGCTTTGAGAACGAGCCGAAGATGATGATATCTCCCTGACCACCTCTCCTAGAACTTGAACTCAGTACCGAAAAAGTGGACCTCGACTGTGTTCCTTGGGACTGTTGTGGGGTAGGACCTTTCTGTCTCTTGCTGTCTCTCTGAACATCCTGACTCTTTCTGGAGCCCCTCATCTTCTCTTCCTCTATCTGCATCACGGTCTCAAGATGAGCCGTCAACTCTATAAGTCACCCATAATCTCTAATCATCGAGTCGGCCACTTTGAAAAGAAGCCCGGTCCTTAACCTTTCCTCAAACTCCAACAACGACGCTCCTCTGTCGCCATTAATTCTGGTGCAAACCTAGAGAGGCTAGTAAAGGTTGCCTCAAACTCAGCTACTGGTGTGTTCAACTACTTGAGCTGAGAAAATTGATCTCTCAACTTCTCCCTAATAGAGGGAGGCAAAAACTTGTCCTGGAAGGCATTGACAAAGGCCTCCCAAGTCACTCCAATGCGCCCCCATGCATACTTCCACTATTGACCCGCATCTCCCTTCAGCTGGAAGGATGCCAGGGGTACTCTTTGTCCATTGTCCTCGATGCCAAGCATCTCGAACGTCTTCACTATCTACTCCAACCCCTCATCTGCATTTAGTGGCTCCTTGGGATTACCCAAAAACTCATCTGGATTCAATCGAAAAAACTCTCGCTTCAGAAACGATGGCCTTACCTCAGCTACTTGGGCTTGGACTTGATTCTCAGCTCTGAGAATGTCCATGGATTCCCTCAATGCTCTGGCCATTTCGTGGGCTAAGGCGCTCATAGCCTGTTAACCAACTGGTTCGGCAACGTTGGTCTTCTTCCTGCGCCATAATCTCATCTGGTAAAGGCAATTTGTGCCTCCTAGGCCAACCACGCCTACCACTACCACGTCCACGTCCTGACATCCTAATGAAGGTAACAAAAGAGGTTAACACACATTTACCAATGTGTCGAAGCTAACTCACTCACGTCCTAATGCGGTGGACAACAATAATTCACTCCACATAAACATATAGTCACATAAACACATATGAACTTCATTTCCGGATAATGGTTGTCCCGTGGCGTTGCCAGAGTTGCAATTAGAAACAACAGTGATCAAGTGCTCTTCTAATGGGACTTCTAGAAACCTATAGACTCAATCAATATCCTAGAAATTAAATCCGATACCCACATAATCACATAAGTATGTTGACACAGAGGCTTATTGTATTCTCAAACCATTGTGGTACTAACCACTTTCCACGTACCTAAAGTATTTAAACCACAAGTGAGATAAACCATTGTGGTACTAACCACTTTCCAGGTACCCAAAGTATTTAAACCCGGTACGCTTTGATACCAAGTTATAATGCTCCAAAATAAATATAACAAACCCATCTCATAAACGGAAATATAATTGAATTAACATGCCTTTATTCATTAGAGTGGATATACATGAGAGACAGATACAAGAAGAAATGAAGGTTACATAGATAATCGTTCGCTTTAGTGGCTTACATCTTTCCAACATAATTCTTGGTTACAACAAAAGTGAACCTTCAGTCCAACACATGTAAGCCCTTTGGTAGTACAAAAGTTAGTTACAAAAATAATAAGATTGAGCCTTCAGCTCCATAGTCCTTCCAAGCTAAGTCTTTGAAGGAGGCATATCACCAGCACTTGAAAATGGGTTTTCCTAAGATAGAGTGAGCCAAAGCTCAGTAGAAATAGTCTAATACAATATATGAACTTTAACAAGGTTGTAATATGATGTACATGTTCACTGCTCAAAGATAAGATTGTTTACCACTATTTTTCCTTCCAAAGACATACTATGCCAAGTACTATATTCCAATCCAATTTATATCAATTCGTTTCCCGTCATTTCATATTTCCTCAATTCATGAGTCACCTATTGTTATCCAGACAACCCAACTGAGGCTACAACTCAGTGGTTTTTCTACCACACAACCATTACACACAAACACTTCTATGATAACCCTGTTCCGTATCATGCTAATTAATCTTAATTATGATTGAGATTATGTGTTTAATATGATTTTGAGTGCCAATTGTATGATTATATGTGGTTTTGAATTTCTATCTGTTTACCGTAGGAAAATCTGTTCAACTTACTGTTGTGAACTGAAAATTGAAGGCCTTATCGGCCACTGAAACCGAAATTGACTACGCCATTGTGGTTAGCATAATTTTTAGAGCCTATGGTAAAATTTAATTAGAAATTGATTCGGATCAGATTAATTAGATTAAATTAATTAAATAGTGCTAAATTAACTAGTGTTAAAGAAATTAGATTAAGGGTGTGTATATAAGGGCCATGCCACACTTAATCTCACTCCCTATGAACTCATAAAATCTGAAATTCCTCTAGAGAGAGAAAGAGAGGTCGGTTAGAGTGAGGGAGTGAAGGCAATTGGAGATTTGAGCAAGAAACTTGAAGATTTTTAAGATCAACTCAAGATTTAACTACAATTGTGAGGATTGAAGCTCCTAGGTGAGTAATTGAGCAAAGATTTATGAGTATAAGTTGTAATTTTGTGAATTCAAGACTAAATGGTAATCAAGAACATGAATGGAGTTGTTTTTGGTGAATTTGAGATCAATGTGTGCATGCATGTAACAATTTGTTATGGGTTTTCATGTTTGTGTATAATACATGTTGAATGGGTTGAATTGGAAGTCATTTAGGACATGCATCCATGAAAATGAGACTATGGGACTCAATTACATGTTTTGGAGGTGAATGTGGCAAGAATTATATGAGTATTAAATTGATTCGTGGGAATTGAACTTTGTAATGTTGTAACTTGGTGTTTGTATCATGTTAGTAAATGTATATGTGAGCTATGGGTCATAAAATGCAAGATATATTAGTTTGAATACAAGTTTAAACCTCAAATAGAATTATGGAAAACCCAGAATTCGACATGTCCGCTCGAGCGTGAAATGCTAGCTCCCAGTAGTTTTGCAGACATTGTCGTCTGCTCGAGCGGGGAGAATCACGCTCGAGCGTTCGAGGTGCATGTTTAGCCTTCAGCTCGAGAGTCCAAAGTTGCGCTCGAGCGTGAATGTAAGGCAACCAGTACTTTTGCAGACCAAAGGGGTTTGTTCGAGTGGCAAAAGCCACGCTCGAGCGGGGAACCCTGTTTCAGAAATTTTGTAAAGATATTTTGTGTTTCATTTTCTGTTCTCTTCCATTTCTAAGTACTCTTAGGCATATATTTAGCATTGTAAATCAGTTAAGAGAATAAGAAAAAAGCCTAAGAGGGATGTATGAATTAAGAACGGATTGAATCGTTTGTGACCTATTATGTTTATGAAATGTGTAGGGTCAAGCATCAGAGCAGATCCACCGGCAGATCACTGTGAGTAATATTTTAGTAAAGATGTTTTGAAGCATGTTATTTGTTCTATTGCTCATTCCTTTATAAGTCTCACAAGCTTGTTAATTTGAATTGTGGACAAATATCTGTTATACTATAAGATTGGGCCCGAGGCCGTTGGATAGGATTGATTGGGCCAAAGGCCATTTGACATGAATGATTGGGCCAAAGGCTGTCGGATCCGAACGATTGGGCCAAAGGCTGTTTGACATGAATGATTGGGCCAAAGGCCGTTGGACATGAATGATTCGGCCAAAGGCCGTCGAATATGAACGATTGGGCCAAAAGCCGTTGGACATGAATAAATGGGCTGAAGGCCATCAGATATGAGTGAACTGGGCCCGAGACCGTTTGATACGTTTGGATCTGTAGCCGCTTGATACATTAGATTGAAACATCAATTGGGCCTAAGGCCGTCTGATGTAACTGTTTCAAAGTTCGTTCATGTATCTCTTTTTACTTGATATTATTCACTGGGCTTTTGCTTACTCTCATTCATGTGTCTGCAAGTGAGCCAAGAGATGTCCAAAACCAGCCTCGGTGAATTATGTGAGAAACAGTCAAGATCTTGAAGAGTTAGCCCAAACGTCTCACGCACGGGACTTGCCTTCGCCTCTTTTGTCCTTTTGTTATAATTTTGCTATATTGGCGAAAACGTTGGATCACTTTTGTATATAAACTTTGGGTTTGACTGACTTAGACTTGAATGATCCTGTATGTATAGAACTTGAGTTACTTTCCTTTTGATGTGAGTTATTAACGAATATATGTGAAATGTTATGATGTGCCATATAAGTATACCTCTATGGAAAAAAGTTTTAAGTTTGCTTCCGTTTTGGCCCCTTAACTCTGTTGGAATATGTTTTATTTGGTTTGAGGCCGTAGGTAATCTCATGATTACTGGCAGGTTATGAACTTAATCCATGGAGGCGGGTTCGGGTCATGACAACTTCAATTTGCCATTTTACAGAAATTTCATCAGCGGGATTCGGCACCCAAATATACACAGTGTTTTCGGGACTTTCACCCTGAATGCACAGGCGAACTTAATTCAATGGAGTCCATCCCCTTTCTTCTCCCGAATATGGAGTATATCCCATTTCTCTTCCCAAACATCATACATATACAATGTATTAAAATACAGTCATATTCAATGACAACCAACAATAGATTAGTTTCAATTTATCTAATTCTCATGCAGTTTTTACAACAATCATAACTATCCTCTACCGATAACCCAAAACAGATATTTCTAAACAGATATACAATCTCAAAGGTAGATAAATTGTCCAAATCCCAATGAGTGAGAGGTAATACATATCCAACTCTACCATTCACATCAACACTCATCGAATTTCATATTCCCATTACCAATTTCATTATTTAAGCAAAATAATTATTTGAACGATTTAGGGCAAAACCCCATTTCCTTCCAAACCTTATCCCAACCACCAAATCATATATTTTAACACATCCCCAGTTCATATTCATTCCCCTAACCCTTTTTAAGGCATCCTTTTTGAAAAACCTGTCTTTTAAATTTAAACCCTAAACCTTAAGTTTGCTAAATCACCTCCAAACCCAATGTTTCTTACACATCAAGAAATAATCAAGTTAAAATCTATATAAGAGTGTAGAAAATCCCTACCTCGAGTTTAGAAGCCGAGGGAGAGAATGAAGCCACTTCAAACATGCCGAAATCCAAGTCTATTCGGATGAGAATAAAGCCCTAGAGATGCTCTATTTTTTTTTATCAAAGATGGTAGGGTGTAGAAACCACTAAATCTAGGTGAAAAAGTAGAGAGAGTGTGAGTTTTAGAGAGAGGAGGTCTCAACTTTAGGGTTTAGAGAGAATTAGATCTGAAAAAGTGATAAAAAAGTCATTTTCACGAACTGATATACGCATAGTCCTCTCGAGTGTAAGAGTTGACGCTCGAGCATCAGACACAATAAGTTGTTCCGCTCGAGCACAAGAAGTGACGCTCGAGTGTAGAATATACACATCCAGTAGTTTTGTAGAGAACAGACCACTGCTCGAGTGCAAGAAAGGCCGCTCGAGCTGAACCCGCTCAAGCGTAAAAAGAACTGCTCGAGCATAGAATACACTCTTCCAGTAGTTTTGCAGGCCTACAAAAGTACTCAGAGTTTGCAAAGCCCACTTGAGCGCAAGAAGTGTCGTTCGAGCGGAAGAGCAAAAATCTGGGTAACAAAAGTTTGAAAACCAAGTAACCAACCTGTTCCAAACATGTTCCAACCAACTCAATAGCCAAACTTAAGCAAGAATAAACGGGAAATGGTATAAACAACATTCATAAACCATAAACCCAAGTTCGGAACATAAAAAGGGTTGGGTCAAAACCAGAATTGCCATACTCTTTGTAGAGTCCTATCAGGAATCCATCTCTTAAAGGATAATGCCTATCCTTTAATAGCCTTATCTCTAAAGTTCAAGTAAAATAACATAACTCTTAGCCCAAAAATTAGGCTAAGAACACCATTCCGGCTAGCCAAGAACCAAGCAACCGTGCTAAATGAATTTGCTTGCTTATAAGACCGCCGAGCAACATGTTATGCCGTACTAACCTTAGACACAAAACCCAGTTTGGGTGTTCGGCTCAATCATGTGGCTAACTCCATCTTGCTGTAACTCGCCAACTGTTGTCCGGTTCTCCAAAGATAGCATGGTCTCAATGCCATACCAACTTAGAATGAAATGCCAAGCTAGACAAAGTCCATTTAGCTTTGCTTGTTGCATGGCACAAACACAAGACCCATACAAACTTAGCTTGACCTATTTGCACGATGCAAATTACCCTTTCAATTGCCCCTTGATTCCATTTGCTTTTGCATGATTGGAATTACTCTGCCAAACCAAGCTAATCTACTCCATTCTACAGAGCTAACATGCCCGCTCAGCTACAATGTCTGTTCGGTCTAGCTACATGTGGAATGTTTATTGCTGTGGTTTTTTACATTGAAATTTCACATTGTTATGAACATCCACAATATACTTGATTTTTTTTCATAAAACCAAATACATAGGACTTATCCATTATTATGAAAGTGTAAAGACAAATGAAAGTGTATTTCTGAAATGTTTTTCACTCTAACACAAATGTAATTAATAGCAGTTAGCATTTGTCAAGGCATAATATTAAAGGGTCCAGCTAACAAGTGCTGACATTTGTTAAGGTGTAACAAATATAGGTATAAGTTTTGCTACGTCCTGTTTTTATCACTCTTAATTGCACTTTTAATGAGATGACAAACAATTTTGAATGGAGATAAAATAGTTTGAAGAGATTTGATAGGTTGTTATTGTTTGTCACATTATTAGAGGTGCAATTGAAGGTGATAAAATGAGAGGATGGAACATTTCTCATTTATTAAAATACTAGCAAATAATCCGTGCCTGAAGGCACTTATAACACAGTTTTACACTAATTAAAATCAGTCACTTCCATACAATTGACCTACCCAGCCCTCTTTCCCTCTTAATTTATACTATATATTAAGTCCAATAGTCTTTTTAACCAATGGCTTGGCCAAAAGTAGAAGTATGGTGGAATTGTTTTTAAATGTTTTCTTTTCTATGATTTTTTTTTTTTAGTTTCTAGTTTAGTTTTTTTTTTTCATGAATCTTTTGAATTTTAACAAAGCGATGATGGTTGTGCATTCAATCGGTGGATTTGACAACAACGACGCCAATAGGATACCTATGTTCTTGATTAAACGTTAATTTAACTCTCTCTCTCTCTCTATATATATATTTAAAAAAAAAAAAAGTTTGGAGTTCTTTTTTCTATTATCCTTTTATTTGACTAATTTACTTTGTTTTTTTTTTATTGAAGAACTCAATTCAAGAACAAATCAAGGCTAATTTTTTAGTAAGTTCAAGAACTCAGTTTTGATCATTTGATTGCGTAAATTAATTTTTTTACTAAGTCAATTGCATGGGAGTGGCTGATTTTAATAGGTGTCAGATTGTGTTATGAGTACCCTTTTATTTTATTTTATCAGGGTATTGTTTGTTTGGAGGGATTGGTGGGTGGGATAGGATTAGAGGATGGGATAAGATTTATATCCGTGGTTTGGTTTTCCAATTTTGCTCCAGACTATTAGTTCCAAATGTATTGGACTATTGTGTCCCATTTGGGGGGTGGGTGGGACACAAATAGGAGGATAAGGGGGGATATGGGATTAGATAGTGAAATGACTATTTTGACAATCTACTATGTAATTATGTATTATATTTAGTAAAATTTAATAAAATTTAAATGTCTCAATTTAAAAATAAAATAATTTTATTTGATTTTTATTGATGTTTTATGTATTTAATTTTTCAAAATAATTTTTTATAGATATTTTATTTTAAAATTTTGTTTATATTTTATTTAATTTCATTATTTAAATTTTAATAGATGTTTTATTTAATTTCATTATTTAATTATTATTATTTCTTAAAATAAATTTATTTAAAATTTTAATAAAAAATAACATATATTTTTATTGATATTTTATTTATTTAATTTTTTAAAAATAAATTTATTTAATTGTGTAAAAAATAAAATAAAATAAAATTTTATTTAATCTAGCTAAAAGTAATTAAAATATTAAAGATATGTTTAATATTACTATTACTTAATAAATAATTAAAAAGGGTAAAATAGTTATTTGAGCATTTATCCTTCTCCAAATATCCCAAACAAATATAGGATTTATATCATATCTAACCAAATAGTCCTTTCTTGACATCTAATCCCATGATTAAACAAACATGGGATACATATCTTATCCAATCAAATAGTATTAGAACCATGAATCCCAGTATTACAATCCGATAGATTCTAATCCCCCTTATTCAGTCCGTCCAAACAAATACATCCTAGGTGTTATGAGTACCTTCAAGTATGGGTAATTTGCTAGTACTATATATTAATCAGAATGTACTCTCGTCTGAAAGGCTCTATAAACATTAAACATTAAATTTTTATTTGAAAAAAATTAAATGTTAAGAAATATACATATACAAATATTAGTCCATCTAAATATTTAAAATTTTGAAATTTGAAAATCTTAATATAAAAAGTAAATATTTTTTTTAGTATATCTAACTTATCATACTTCACCTATATATAATTTGAAATTTAAAAATATTTAAAAGAAAATTTCAAATATAACTTTAGTTTAATATAATTTTAAAATTTAAAAATATTTATTTCAATTTTTTTTTTGAAAATTTAAAAATACATATGGCATCTAAAAAACTATCAAAATATTTACGACACATTTATTAATTACAAAGAAAATTTCACGTGACACATGCAAAAAAAATAAAATAAATACATGTGTAATGTATATTTTTATGATGCTTCCAAAAATACATGTGAAAAAGAACCATCAATATAGGACAGTAAATTATAATTGTCAACTCATTCAAATTTACACAAATAGAGAATCCTACATTTTTATGCAAAAAATAAGGAAAGAGAGGAAGAGAGATGGGTATAGTGAATTGTAAATGGTTAGAAAGAGAAAATAGAGAAAATAATAGGAAAAAAAAAGAAAAGAAAAGAGAGAAAGGTGCTAGGAAAGTGGTGAAAGTTCTTTGGGAGGGAAATTTAATTTTTGGTCAGGCAAATCTAACTGTTAATCTCATAGATGAATTGATTTGAACCGTTCTAACCAATTGTATCTCTAAGACATTTTGAAAAGGGTTTGGCGTCTCTCAAGTTAATCATCTCAACTTGAGAGAGTGTTTGGGTTTGTTAAGCCCATATTGGGACCAATTTTTGTGATCCGACTTTTTAAGACTCGTTGAATAAAATATTCATGTAAAAAATTAAAATAATTAGATATCGGTAACTATATATTTGAATCAAATTTATATTACAAAAAATGGATTGCTATTTTTAAAATTATATTTGCTATCTATTTTTTAAAAAATAAAAATAAATAAATATCATTAAAACATGTAGTTACCTATATTCTATCATCTTGATTTTCTATATGAATATTCTATTAAACGAGTCCTAAAATGTGAACTATTCTGATCACCGAAATCGATCCCAAAATAAGTCTACCAAGCTCAAACACTCTCTCAAATTGAGATGACAACTTGAGAGAAGTCAAATCCTTTTGAAAACTATTCTGTTTTATTATATAGATGTTAAAAAGTGTAACGCCCTGATATTTATACCATATTATTTGTTACCAATCCATTATTATTATCCAATTTCTTGACACTGATACACACAAGAAATAAGAGTAAACAATTCTATAAATTGAAATTTGTCACATTCTCATAAATTTCTCTTTAGTTCATTGTAATAATTTACAATACATTGAAATATAAAAATATATATCCAATTTGCCATAAGGGTTTACACCTTTCAAGACTAAGGACCTTGATTTTAACAAATAAAATCATAACCCGACAAATAAGCTCGATAGCTGTAGTCAACAGCATCAAAGAATTCAGCGCTCCATGTTGAATTCCATTCAATTTTCAACAATATCATGGTTCACCTTCATCACCTGGAGTTTTAGGATATCCAGCCCATAAAAAGGGAATGAACTTTTACACCCAGTAGGAAATAAACTTAACAACATATATGCATGTTCAATATGATTATGCTCATGCAATACAATGCCTTGCATACGACTTAACTTTGTTTGGAAACTAAATTGTGAAATGCATAATTTGTAACCCATGTTTGACCCAACTCATTACCATTGTCATAACCAAGAACTTTCATTTTTTGTAATAAACTTCACGTAAGATATCTCAAAGACTCCCCACATTTATTGGCTACCAAGCACAGTAAGACAAGTGGGCATCTCTTACTTTTTGAAAACGTCTACATTTACCGGCCACCAAGTATGGAGGGGCAATTGAACACCCGTTGCATTTTAAAAACATCTCTATATTTTTCGACCACCGAGCACGGAGAGCAATTGGACACCCATCAATCATTTCAACATTTTTCCACATATTTACCAGTGCATGGAAGGACAATTGGGCACCTTTACCAAAATACCAATAACATAACATCCCCACATTTTTTGACCTCCGAGCTGTAGACACCCCATTTTGATCATCTCTAAGACTTGGGCACTTTCTTTTAATTACCTGATGATGAAAATTAGAATGTGTTTTTTGCACGATTCTCAGTAAAAAAAAATGAAATTTATGCTTTACTCTCCACCATAAGCCTATTTTTGCCAAGTGTTTAGGTCCCGTCGGGCACCCGGAGCAAAACAAAGTCGAACCGAAACGAAACAAATTAAATTTTTTTTTTCACTAGCCGGTTGACCACCTCCCCAGACAGATTTGTAATAGTTTTGTGATGGTTCGGGTGGGCACTTCCCAACCCATTTTTCTGACCCATTCATGCATTGAGTGCATGTACACTCATCCTCCATTACCTAGTGCTTGATCCATTGAAACTAATGCCCCACTTTTGTCTTCCACTAGCTCTATTAATGCTCCATTAACTTCCCTAATGCTCCATTAATCTTCCACTTTGTCTTCCACCATTTTCTCCACTTGTATTGCCTATATGTATACATCAGATTGTTGAGAGGAGAATGAGGATAGATTAAGGAGAGAAGACTTGAGATAGAGAAGAAGAGAGTTTAAGCTTTGAATTCACGAGTTAGCCAAAATTGAGTGTTAATTGTGACCTTCCATTTGTCAAGCTATACACTATATCTCATCTTCTATTACAAAAAGCCATCCAAGTCATGTTATGGTAGTCAAATTCTAGAGTTTTGATCAAAGAGAGAGTAGTCCTTGTGAAGTTCCAAGTGATCGTTTCCTACACTTGTCCAAAGTTACCTTTGAAGCTCAAATTCCAAGCTCTTAAATTGAGGATTAAGAACACAATTCACAACCTTTAGGGTGATCAAGAGGAGGTTTGGAAATCAAGAATTTCAATATTTCTTTAGAAATGTTCATTTTCTACACTTTCTATCTTATGTTTGTTTTTCTTGTTTTAGTTTCATTTGTTGTAATCTTGTAATTTCTATCTTATATTTGCTTTTCTTGTTTTAGTTTCATATTAGTTTTGTTGTAATTTTGCACTTTCTATTTTGTATTCGTTTTTTTTTTTTTTTTTTTTTTTAGTTTCATATTAATTTTGTTGTATCTAACTGGAAGTAATTAGTTGAGTCACCTACATATTCCTTGTTTGTTCCTTTTCTCAGTTTTGCAACAAGACAGGTTTTGCTAGGCGTAGTTGACTGGCCAGCTAGCTTCTTTTGGACAAAACAGAGTAACCTTCTAGCGTTGAGCATGCTAGTTTCCTACAATCCTCAAAGACACATGAAACTTCTATTTTTTTGATTTTGTTTTTTTTATTTGAGTGTTTTATGAGGTTTTTATTTTGTTGTAATATTTTCCTTCTCTCTATCTCTCGTATTTGGTTTGTAATTATTTTTTCAAGCGTTATAATAATTCCCTATCCACTTCTTTCTATTCCGTTCTTTTACTTGCTTTCCTTATTTGTGCATAAGCATCATTTTTGTTTTGTTTTTTTTTTTTTTTGGTTTTTTTTTTTCATCCTATCTATGCTTTGTATCAATGTTACATGCATCTTGATTTGGTTAAGTTTGCATTTGTGGATTTAATCAATTTCTATGTGATTATGTGCACTACCTTATGTTCTTGAGATAATTTGCATGTCATATCTTAGAGGCCGAATCTTTAGTTGCATCTCATGTGTGAATTGCGTTAGGATTTTGTATATAAGATCATGCATATTTCGCTAACTTTGTTTGTAGTTGTTCGCAGGACGTCGGTAAACATGCAAGTTTTTATGCTTTAGCATCCCTCTTGTGTATGTTTTTTCTTACTATGTTCAGCATTTTACCATGAGGCTACATGCTTACTTGATATAACTGTATGAATGCCAGTAGATGGAGGTTGTGTCGCTTAATTTGGAATGATATTGATTTTTCATGTTTGAAAACTCAATTTATTTGGATTGTACATCTTTAAAACTCTTTCAAAACACATGAAATCACGTTGTTCCAAAATAAAGGGCATAGTCTATACTTGTATGCTTTATATAGTAACTTGTAGGATTTATTTAATAATCGGAATATGAACATATAAGCCAATAAAACTCATATCATGGTTTAGTAGAGGCCGATCTTTGATCGGGTGAGCGGGGATGCTCAATTAATTATTTTTCCTTCTCATACCTAAGGTTCGAAGCCAAGATTCTTTGGTTACGATGAACAATGGCCTTGATACGAGTCACACGTTTCCTAATTGTCTCAAAAATATTAGGTAGCGACTCTAAGATCTGGTGATGTAATCCATTTTTGGCAATGATTTTGTATTAAAATGGATTTTCTATAAAAGTTGCCAAATCTAGACTCTCATCTATGTTTCACATTGCACTTGTGAGACTAGATCAAAGAAGTCGAGAGTCCAAACTGTTTAACGTGCATGGGTACCCCTTGGGCATGTTACAGTTTTTGGTGACTCTGCTAGAGATTATACGAAACCTTGACTTGAAATCCATGATATGACTTTTATTTTCAATTATATGTTCATTGCATTGCATGCATGGGTGCACTTAAAATCTCTATGTTACCCAAATACTGTTGGAAGCACAAGCATGTTTTTTGTGACACTATACTTATCTCTACGTTACTTTTGAGGCCTTCTGTTATAACCTTTTGAGATCTGTCAAAAAGGTAGCTTTGCTATCTAAAGTTCTCAGACTTTGAAGAAAGGCTATATTGACTCTTCTGATTTCCTGGGATTGTAGACACCCCATTTTTGACCGACCTTAAGACTCAGACGTCACCGATTGAGCGCTCGGTGATGTTGCATTTTGTGCTCGTTCAGAAGTCTCAGAGTCGCGGCCGTGCGCCCTGCCTCCGGACTTTCGAACTCTCTTCTGTGCCTTGTCTCGGTTTGCGAATCGGACTCGGTTTTCTCTGTTTTCTTTCCTGAGGGGAGGGTGAGGTCCCGTAGACCATCTCTCAGTGGCCGTGGGCTACATTTCGTGGCCGTAGGCCATTTTGCCCATTTCGGAGCTTGGTTCCCGGTTTTCGGAGCCATCAGGCCGTGTGCCTCGGTTCGGGACCACCCAACCATCTCCGATTCCTCCAGTTTTTGGCATGCATCTCATTGACTCCCTTTTGAGGGACACTGGGATCTTAGATACCCACTTCGTGGCCAAACACCACTTTCGGTGCTTAACGGCCGGTTTTCGGGACCCCAAACTGCGTGTTTTGGCCCTCGAGCATTCGTTTTGCATCGGTTTTTGTTCATTTTTGGCAGGTACCTCTGTTTTATCACCAGGAAGACAACTGGAGGGTGGGAGGCCAGCAATTGTCTCAGCAACCAGTTATGCTCCTCCGGCGCCCCCCGGGCGCTTTTTTTCACTTCCTGCTAATGTTGAACACCCTAGGGCCATTTTCTTCGAGCCAAAACCACATATTTGTGTTGTACACACATGGGAGGATCCTAAAAACACATGGCCGGCCAGTAACTCTAATTGACCCTTTTGAACCCCTTCTAAAAGTGGCTTGTTGTCTCTCTTGTTTCAGAGTTGCCAATTTCCAACCATAGGGTCTTGTTATATACACATGGGAGGACACCAATCTTTGGTGGCCGGCCAGAAATTCTCATTGACCCTTTTGACCCCTAGTCCCAGGCCCAGGGGGGGGTGGCCGGCACCACCGCAAGAAAAAGTAGATGGTGCACTCGCTTCGTCAGTGTGAGTCCATTCCAGCTGTGTCTTGGTTTTCCCCAAAAAATATCTCTATCCGGGGGAACCTTTTGGAGGGAAATAAGGGCTCATTTCCCTCCACTTTGGTAAGGACTCTTCTCTCCCTCTCTTGTCTATATTGCTGTCCTCCCAACTCAAGAAAGAGGGTTACAAGAATTGGTTTGAGTATATACATCCATATCATTCCATTTCCTTCAAGTTTAGGCTCCATTTCTCCATCATCTTCAAGCTCTACCATCACCACTCCATTCCAGCAGCAAAGGGAGGAATTCCAGCAGCTTAGAGTCATCAAATTTGGTCCAAGAAGTAGTCAAAGTATTGGTCTTTAAGGGTAAGTAGACTTTCCCCCTTTTGTAGCCCATTTTTGCACCAACTTCTTAGCCTATTTTCTTATTGTTTTGGGCTCCAACCTTAACTGAAACTAGGTCTATTTTGAGCTATTCTACATGTTTGTTGAAGGGTTCAACCCTATTTGAGATCACCACCTTGCACTTGTTTCAATATCCTCTTATATGCCATTATTTTGCATTGAATATTTGGCCCATGTGTGATCTGTTTTCGAGCATAATGTAAATTTTAAGAGGGCCTATTTTGAGCCCATCTTCAACATTGAAGAATGGCTCAACCCTGTTTGGGCCCCCTATCTTGCACTTGCTTCACAATTCCTCCAATTTACCGTAAATTTGCATGATTTGTTTGGCCTACATGTAGTCTGTTTCGGAGCATGTCATGAACTGTGAGTAGGCTTATCTTGTGTCCCTCTACAACATTTTCGAAGGGATCAACCTTTTTGGGGGTCTCCATGTTATACTTGTCATTATACCCCTCTTTGACCCCCATTTTTGCATGCTTTTTTAAGCTTATCTAGCTTCTGTTTTCGGCCATCATCAGAGCTGGAAAGAGTCATATTTTGATCTTCTTGACATATTTCATTAAGGGTATTTTCTGGTTTGATGAATTTTTGGGGTACCTCATGTTATGGCCTTATGTATCCTAGTTCTTGCATGACATTTTTAGCATGTTTTCATACTGAGTTGGGGGATGTCATCTACTGTAAATGTTCATATTTTTAGTCCCTCATCATTTTTGTAGAAGGGTATCTTTCCATTTGGGCATCGCATGTATCACTTGCTTCAATACCCCTCTTGCGGAGCCATTTTTGCATACTTGCCTAATCCTATGTGTGCTTGCTGTTTAGCCCTTTTTATGACTGAAAAATGATTTTCTTGGGGCTGTCTTGCTACTGTATTTTCATTCCATGTCCATATTGCGCATGCATTGCATAGCTATAGGCCATTTCGGGCGCCTAATATTGCATTTCGGGATCATTCCATGCTTCGGGTGCACTTTGGCCATGTTTCGGGACTGTTTTCCCCCATATTTCAGTGCTGAAATTCCATTGGCATGTTTGCATATCATTTTCTATGCCATTTCATGCTTTAGTACCATTGCCTCGGTTTGCGTGCATGTGTGCACGCATTTCGAGGCACTTCATTTTCATCTCACGGCCTCTTATGTGAGTGTGGCTGAGGCTCTCTCATGTTAGTATAAGTCCAATTTGTATTTGGAGTGCCATTTCATACTTTAGTACCATTGCTGGGCTCGTTTGAAACCCTTCATTTTCATCTCACGGCCTTTTATGTGAGTGTGGCTGAGGCTCTCTCATGTTAGTATAAGTCCAATTTGCATTCGGAGTGCCATTTCATGCTTTAGTACCATTGCCTCGGTTTGCGTGTCCGTGTGCACGCATTTCGAGGCATCTCATTTTCATTCGATGGCCTCCTGTGTGAGTGTGGTTGAGTCTCTCTCTCATGTTGGTGTAAGCCTATTACTGCGTTGCGTATGTCATTTCATCCATAGCATTGTGTATGCTTGGTTGTGTGTTATCTCGTTTAGCGTGTATGCCATTCCATGACATTGTGTATGTTAGGATTGCATATTAGCTACATTTCATGCATATCATGCATATTGTATCGTGGTTCGGTGTAGGGAGAGGCTTACGAAAAATGAGAGGAATCGCTACCATCTGAGTGGTGTAACGGGGTCAATTTCCAAGTCACCGACACTCTTGATTATCCATGATGGAGTTAGGTCTAGTTGTATTTCCATGTGCATTCATTCTATATTGAATTGTGCATTTCGGTTCCTCGGCCATCATGCATCGATATGCGTGATTGGTGGCACGAGAATCGAGGCATGCATATATTTGTGAAATACATTGCTATACCCCTTTCCTGCTCTCTGTTGCAGCATAAATCAAGAATCAGCAGTCTTCCGAGGCTTGGCACGCATTTCGAGGAACATTGCAAACAGAGGCTAACTGGGGCATCCAAAGGATTCAAAAAAAATTTCAAAGATACATCATTCGTGGAAAAGGAACACCGGCTTTGCATGCGGTTACAATTTTTCTTAGTTAATTTGTTAATTAATTAGGAATTTGTATATTATTTTTGACCGTATTATTCTTTCATTTGATTTGTATTATTTATTGGTGAGGGCCTCTCTGCTGAGGGCATAATTGTAATAAGTGTGGGTGAGTGTGATGTATGTCTTCCAACCCCCACTTCTTTCTTCCTTTTATTTACTTGCTTACGATGGTTAGATATAGGGCATATTTCAATTAGCATACAGTATGACAGCATGTTTGCATCATTCATCTGTTTTGCATGCAGACTCGGGCGCATCAGCCTAAGCTGCATTTGTATTTAAATTTCAAATTGAATACGTGATAGTCGTAGCATTTCACATGCTATGTTTAGGACAGCCGAGCCTGCTATAGTTTGCATCTTTGCATGTGTTGCATTAGGCAATTCTGTATATTTAGGATCATGCATGATTTCTAATCGGTTTTCTGTTTTGGCTTGGATTACTCGGTGAGTTTTATGCTTTAGCATCCTTGCATGCGTGTGAGTGCTGCCATAAATAGCATGCTTACTATGAGGCTATGTGCTTACGTGATATAACTGCCTTGAATGCTTGTGGGTGGAGGTTGAGTTATCTGAATTGGGACAATTCATCAAATGTTTGTTTTAAGCCCACTAGATAGTGGCAAAATCATGTTTTTCTGAGCCCACCCGAGGGTGGCAAATCCATGTCTTAGCCTACCTGCGGGTAGCACCATCAAACCATTTTTAAACAAACAAATATGAAATGTTTTGTTCCAATTCAGGCGACTCAGTCTATACTTGTATGTTGTGCGCATCACATAGTAACCTAGGCTAATAACCGGAATAAGAACGCACAATGTTTTCAAAATAAGATATCATGAGTGGTTAGCTAGAGGTTTGTCTTTGGCGGCGGTGCTCACGGCGTGACCTTCCCAAATCGTACCCATTCTTTGGCGCGAGGTGCTCCGCGCAGTGTGACCTTCCTGTCGTGCCAGTTCCAGCCGAGGCAACTTTGGTGATAGGACCACGTGATTACACGTGGCCTTTGGCACCCAGTCGTGGTTTCCTAAATTTCCCATTAAAAAATATTTAGGTGGCGACTTGTCAGGCAAAGCAGTCCATGTTTGGCACTTCTTTCAAAAATCAGTTTTCTCAAAACGATTTGCCGGATTTGGACTCTTTGGTTCAAGATTATGAACCGTGACATTTGAGTCCTTGAACTGTAGTGACGCCAATATTGAACGAGAGAGGGATCAGACTCCTTCCGGGGATGTTCGAGACGCTTCTGAGCCGGGATTTCGCTCCCTTTCCGGATGGCGTGGGGGGACGTCTACAGGGATCTTTATTGGTTATGACCAAAAGGACTCTTTGGTAATGTCACCTTAACTTCAACCCCTGGTGTAAAGCCAACCTTGTACATATCGTGAGCTATACTACCTTTCAAAATTAGGGTAAGATGCTCTTCTATTTCTAGGATGTATGATGCCGCTTGTTTGAATAGTGAAGTCCTAGATCATGTCAAAGCTACGATAGGGTAACCCTAACCCCCATAGGGGTGTTTGTTCTCTTTCCTGCTATGTGTTATGTACAATGTATGGGATCTATACAGGATTTCTCAGATTCAGTGGCTCAGGCATTTCAGTTTGTGGGATTCAATTTTTTCAGTGTGATTTAGCAGTAATAAGTTTAGCCGGCATGCTGCTGAAATTTGATTGAGGGTTCCGTTTTATTTTTGCAAAGTAGTTGGGCACCATAGCTTTGTAACATTCAAATACCCCCCAAGTTCTATGGACTCACGTTGGTAGACTCTATAAACTAAAGATTTGGTTCAAGGATAGCTAGTGTTAGTTTCTTTGTCACCAATCACACGAAGCAGAGCCGCATTAACGGTTCAGAATACCCCTTCTTTACCAGCTAGATCATCTCCACTTAGTTCATTGGCATCTGTGATGGTTCAGGTTCTGGAGAATATAGTGGACAAGTTGTTGGCCCTTCAACGAAGTTTAGATGCTATGCCAATACAGTGGCCACCCATGGTAATGCTCTGGTTGAATTGCAGCACCTATCTAAGGTATCCGTTACTTAACCACCCCTGGTGGCTCATCCAATCCCACCTCCACCAATTGAGGAATTTTCTGAACCCAACTTACCAGAAGACTTGAGGGTTCCTGCGCAATCATCGGGAGGATCTTTTCCCCTTTCACAACCAAAAGGAGAGCTCTTTTCCTTGGAAACAAATGAGTTTGATCCGACTATGCTAAAACTGGCCAAGTTGGAGCAAATGTTTAAAAGGTTGCAGGGAATCAATTATATCCCAGACATTGAAGATGGGTATACGGAAATAGCTGTCAAATTGCCAGAACGATTTAAAATGCTACACATTGACAAGTTTGATGGAGCTGGTGACCCTAAGGTCCACATTCGCCTTTTCTCGGATGTCCTAAAACTCATGGGCTTGACTCATCTTCAAAAACTTTCCTTGTTTGGAAGAACTTTATCTGGTGTAGCTGTCATCTAGTATGCCAAGTTAGAGGACTCGATGAAACAAAACTAGGAAGAATTAGCCAAGGCCTTTATCACCCAATATGCCTATAACACTCAGATTAAAGTGACTATTAAGGAGTTAGAGGCAACTCGCCAAGAGCCGAATGAAAGTTTTGTAGCCTTTATCACCAGATGGAGGGCCAAGGCAGCAATGATGACCAATAGACCACCAGAGAAAGATCAAATTCGCATGGTGCTAAGGAATTTGCATGGAAAAATGCTGTAAAAGATGATAGTTCTCCCACTGTTCACTTTTAAAGAACTACATGAAATGGGGTCCAGATAGAAGATGCCATCAAGCGGGGAATCATTGTCAAGGACAAAGAATCTGTGCGAAAAACCTTTAGGCGCAGTTCCAATGCTACTACCAGTTGTCGCACAGTTATAAATCCTTCTGAGGTCAACTTAGTCACTACATTACCACCAAAATAGCCCACCTTCTTTGCCAATGCCGGTCCACAAGCAACAAACTCAGCTCGAGCCTCAAACAGAACATTCACCCCACTTCATATGTCCCTTACCAAAGTCATGAAAATCTTGGTAGAAAGAGGGTATCGCAAACCTCTTGACCCTTGACCTCTTCCAAATCCTCTCCCAGCCGAAAATGACCCTACCAAATGCTATGCCTTTCACCAATTGCTTAGACATGATACTGACCGGTGTTTCCGTCTCCATCATGAGATTGAAGATCTCATTGATAACAAAATCATAGCTCCCCTATAGCCGCCAAAACCCAATGTCAATACCAATCCACAAAGCCCCACCACCACCTCACCTCAATTTTATCCATACACTTTCACTCATTTTTGACCCCAGCATCTACATCACATCCATCCATTTACCAAAACCCGAGGTACACATTCCTAAGAGCACTAATCTGTGCATGATAGATATGCCTCTAACCCAGCGAAAGCTCGAGAACCCTATGGTGGTAGTGGTAAAAAACTAAAAGGAAGGTAGCCAAAGTGTTTGTGTTTGAGGATGGGAAACTACCAGAAGATGGATATGATCCCAGCAAGTATATTGTGCCCATTGGTCAATTAAAGCCCGAGGTTGTTCTACCTGACTCATTTTTTTATCAATGTTGTCAGAAAAGACGTACCTGAATTAGGGCTAGATGACTGGGCTAAACTAGAGAAGGACTTGGTTAATCTCCATTTCTTTGAATAATTAGACCTTGGGAATGTGCAAATAAGATTGTGGGATCCGAGGAATTCCAGTCATGGTTATTCAAGCAGTGATGAAGTTTCTAATGGGAAAACTGAAAGAAAGAGAAATGACCCAAAAATCAACATCAGAAAATCTGAAGATGTAGGAAAGGGTTCTGGAGAGAAAGTTAAGGAACCAAAAATCCAATTAAAACATAACCTGGGGATGATTCAAGTAGAGCCCGACAATTTCTTTTCGGTCATCGATGGTGAATGGTGGGATGATAATGACTTGCAGCTTGCCTAAACTAACAATGAATAGGTAAACAATGTGCCTGACAAGACTTTGTACTCAGACGAAATTAATCATTTGACTAGGAGTGGGTGCTACTTTAAGTCTCCACATCTAGACCGAGGAGAGTCCTCGGGCAAAGACAAAGACATTGAGAAAGAGAAAGAGAAAGAGGTAGAAGAAGACGTAGTTCTAAAACAACTGAAAAAGATCTAGGCAAACATTTCCATCTGGGGGCTTCTCATGGCTTTCTAAGAACACCAACAAGCAATGTTGTCAGCTTTGAGCAAGGCTAAGTTATCAATTGATATAACTACCAAACGATTGGTGTCACTAATCACCCCGAGAGAAACAGTCCCAGCAATAACTTTTGTTGACAAAGAGCTCCCACCAAAAGGATCAAGACACAATAAGCCCCTATATGTGTCATTGAAGTGTAAAAGGAAATGGATCCCGATAGTTCTGTTTGACACTGGATCAACTATCAATGTCTGCCCTTCACGCACTGCTTATGCGATAGGGCTAAAGGTAGCAAATTTCACGCCTACTACTCAGTTGATTCGGGTTTATGATAATACTAGTCCGGAAGTTATAAGAATAATCAAACTGCAAATAACAGTGGATCCATCTACGCACGAAGCTGAATTTTGTGTTATGGATGTCCCATGCAACATTCAACTTGCTACTGGGAAGGCCCTAGCTTAGTCAGATGAAGGCTGCATCATCCACGCTGCATCAACTGGTAAAATACCCGTATAACGAAGGAGTTGCCACTGTCTTTGGCAACTCATCCATTCATTCTCTCTCAGAAGTCAAAACATCTCTGATAGAAATACAACATGGGGATGAGGATGTGTTCTTCTCAGGTTTTGCATTGGTAGAGGCCCAACTAGTTCAAACACTCATGGTAGAAGATGAAGGTGTATACGTCAGTGCCCAATCAATTTACTTCATGAGTAAACTAGGTCACATTTCAGGGATGGGGTTAGGACAAAGTGGCAGGAAGGATATTGTTACAGTTGGTGAAGTAACTCATAACCTACATGCATTCGGACTAGGGTATGCATCCATAATAGATGATTGGAAAAGGAAAAGCAAAGAGATCAAGGAAAGGATCAAGGCAAAAAGAACCGGGTGACAGTTTGAGTTGGGCCATAAGCCAATGTGTGGAACCTTGAACAGGTGCTTTGTCTGGGAAAGAGAGAATATCCCCTTCTGTGAATTTTTGGACCCATGGATTGATCAGAAGGACAAGAAGAGATATCCTGGGTTCAAAATCTTCTTCGATCATCAGTTTTTTGATAGTGATGAAGAGTAGGCAGATCCAAAAATCGACGTTGGTCAAGATAGAGGTGTCAATTTTGAAAGCGGTACAGAGAATGTCCTGGGTCTGACACTGCTTGATTTGCGAAAAGAATCTAATACTAGTGTTGAACCAATGAACTTGGAGGATATGGCTATTTTTGTGATTAGGGAAGAGCTACCTGTCGATTGCTTAAGCTTCATTGTAGATGCAGTGAATGGCACACAAGCAAATTTGCATGTTGAAAAACGTCTTATTGAGAATTCTAAAATAGTTATTGAGTCTAAGTCTACCGGCCTTGTTGGTTTAGATTTAGATTCGAGTTTTCTGAGATGCCAGAGTCTTCTTGTGCTTTTTCTTTTGAGTCTGTTGCAACAGCTAAGCCTGAGATTGTGAATGAAAACGTTGTGATTTCTGCTTATTTCTCTGTGCCTATAGTTAGGGCTGAGCGAGGAATCCGTGAAATCCGTAATCCGCAATCCGATCTGATCTAGTCCAATTTGGTAGGTTTGGATTGGTTTTTTGAATCCGTGATTCGATTCCGGATTGAAAAATTAAAAATCCGTAGTCCACGGATTGATTCTAGATTGAAGCCCACGATTCCGGATTAAGACCGATTCGGACCGTATACAAATAGCCTATATTTATATTATACACCCTCCCACATAGTATCTTTTCTTATTCCATATAAAACCTAAACCCAAACCTAAACCCGCATAGTATCTTCTTTTATTGCTTTTGTTTGTTGGTTTTTAATTTTAATTTGTAATGGTCTAAATACTTATGGTGGAACCAGTTTTTGTATGGTTGTTTAAATTCTAGAATAGTATGTCACTATTATGGAAAGACATGTTACTATTATAGAACTAATATGATGCTATGTTTATGTTTTTCTCAAATTAAAATGTTAGATTTTTTTTTTTGTTATTTAATTATGTGAATCCGTTGTCCTAAACCGATCCAATCCGTGTTTAAATGGATTGATTTGAATTGGTTCCACGATTTGAACAGATTGGATTGGTTTCAATTTTTTAGGAACCGTAGATAACAGATTGGTCCTGGTTTTATCCCAATCCAGACCATGCTCACCCCTATCTATAGTTCATAGCATTGACTATAATTTTTAGAATTTTGATGAAAATGATGAGGAATAAATTCCTCGGGCTTTGAAAAACTTAATCAACTGGAAGGAAGAAAGGTGTACTAGGCCGTTGGTTGATGAAATTGTTTCCATAAATGTGGGTACTAAGAAAGATCCTCGCTTAGTCCAGATTGGTTCCACTTTATCTTTGGAGGAACGCGAGCAATTAGTTGTTTTATTAAAGGAATTCAAAGATGTTTTTGCGTGGTTCTACGAAGATATGCCTAGAATTGATCATGAGATTGTACAACATCGGATCCCTCTTAATTTGGATGCCCGACTTGTCAAACAGAAGCTTCACAGAATTCGTCCATATTGGACTAAAAATCAAAGAAGAGGTTACTAAACAAATCAATGTCGAGTTATTGCTTATATCTGAGTATCCAACTTGGTTAGCCAACATTGTGCTAGTTAGGGGTATGCATGGGTCGGTTTGGTTCGGATATACCCTTGGTCCACCATCCGAACCGACATCATCGGTTTGGCAAAGCAGTCATCCGTTATCGACAGACTCATTGGTCAAAATCGACCGAATTAAAGACGTTGGTTTAGTGGTCGGTTCGGTCAATTTCGAACACCTGGTAAAAAAAGAGGTGGAAAAAAATTGTAAAAAATAAAATTAAAATTTCAGAATAAGAAACATAAAACTCATATGTTTATATAAATATATATACAGATCTAAGAAAACTCATATATTTATACATATACATAGACATATATGTAAATATACGCAGATCTAATATATATATATATAAGAAAACAAAAACAAAGGAGAGAAAACTAAGGGAAAATACGAGAGAGAACCTTCATCATCATCCTCACTCATTGGTGCCGTTGCTGCTGCTCATGGAAGCTGCAACCACTATCTATCGTCATCACTATCGCTACATCAAAGATGGAAAGGAAAAAGAGAGAGAAAAAGGAAAAAACCACCAAATCTGAGAATGAAGAGAGACATAGGGTCTCTTCGTTTTTTTGGAGTTCTCAGGGTTTATGAGAGACAATAAATAATTATGAAGAGTGTATATGGTTATGGAAAATGGAGACTTACAATAAACACAGAGAGAGAGAGAGAGAGGTGACTGTTAATGGTTATGGAAAATCAACAAACCTAGAGTGTATATATATATATAGAGAGAGTACATTGTTCTGGAAAATCAACACCTAGAATGAAGAGAGAGAGAGAGAATATAACCGTGGGAAGTGGAATAGTCTGTGTGGTAGATTGTGATGAGATAAGATCAAGGCAATAAAAAATTAAAACACACTAATATTTATTCGATGTGGTCGGGTTGGCCTGGTGTGCACCACTTATATCCATTTCCGACTGTGAAACCATAAAATTAAACAACAAAAAACCATAGCCGACCGTGTTAGTCTTTGAAACCGTCTGTAAGAGCTTGGTATGGCTCGGACAGTTTGAGCGGGTTGATGGGTTACATGCACACCTCTAGTGCCAATCCCAAAGAAAGACGACAGAATCAGGGTTTGTGTTGACTTTCGAGATTTGAATAAGGCTAGTCTGAAGGATGACTTTCCATTGCCCCATATTAATGAATTGGTAGACTTCACTATAGTGTATGCCTGATTGTCATTTATGGATGGTTTTTTGGGAGACAATCAGATTCTTATGGCTCTATGGGGGACATATTGTTACAAGGTCATGCCATTCGGTTTGAAAAATGCCGGGGTCACGTATCAGAGAGCCGCTACCACACTGTTGCATTATATGATCTACAAGGAAGTTGAGTTGTATGTAGATGACATGATTGTCAAGTCCAAAGATCGGGAAGGCCATTATACCGCATTGAAGAAATTCTTTGAGCGAATCAGGGAATACAGGCTGAGACTGAATCCATAGAAATCCACTTTTGGGGTAACTACAGCAAGATGTTAGGATTTCTAATCACATAGCGGGGAATTGAAGTTGATCCATCCAAAATTAAGGCCATCTTAGAAATGCTGCCACCAATGATTGAAAAGAAAGTGCGGGATTTTCTAGGCAAAGTGCAATTCATAAAGAGGTTTATTTCTAAATTAACCTTGATCTATGAACCACTATTAGGTTTATTGAAGAAGAGGAAGAAGTTCCAATGGGATGATCGGTGTCAGCTCGCCTTTGAGCAAGTTAAGTAGTATTTGCAAACTCCGCCTATGTTATTGCCATTGGAGCTGGGAAAACCATTGATTCTGTATTTATGAGTGACCGAATCAACTATGGGATGTATGCTTGCGAAAGAGTCAGATGAGAAAATGGAGAAAGTTATTTACTACTTGAGCGAGAAGATACTTGAATATGAGACCAACTACATTCCTTTGGAAAGGCTTGCTTAGCTTTGGTTTGGGCTCTCAAGAAGTTGAGACACTACTTGTTAGCTCACTCGGTAATTTTGGTTTTAAGATTAGACCCCATCAAATATCTCTTTGAGAAACCCACGCTTACCGGTAGGCTAGCTGGTTGGTTGCTTTTGCTTTCTGAATTCGACCTCAAGTATATCGCTCGCAAATTTGTTAAAGGAAGGGTTGTGGAATACTTTTTGGCTGATCACCCGATTGAAGGAGAAGAAGCTATGGATTATTTGTTCCTAGATAAGGAGATCATGCAGATAGAAGAATACACTTGGAATTTGTACTTTAATAGAGTGTCCGATCAATTTGGCTACGAGATAGGAGTGTTGCTTATAGCACCAGATGATTTCCATATCCCTTGAGCCTTCAAACTCTGATTCAGAGTATCCAACAATCAAGCAAAGTATGAGGCTTTCATTGTTATCATGACCCAAACCCGGCCCTATGGGTTTAGCATCAGAATCGCCAAGAATCCGATTACCAAAGGCCTCTTGAGCGAATACGCTTAAAAGCAGTAGGGCTGGCGGAAGCCAATACAGTAAATAACTAGTGTCCATTGAGCTGTGAAAATCTGTATGTCAAAAACATTTTTATGCATTCATACGGTTTAACACAGTACCATCTATACAATCATATACAGTCAGTCAGTACGGGGATCGAATCCCTTGATAACAGTGCAGTAAATAGTCTATACAAAAGTACAATACAGTAAGGAGACCGATGGGGGACACAAAAACACCCCAAGCCATAGCATGGCAACTCGGAACCTCACAGTGAGGCACATAGGCTGGCTTGACAAAACTGGGGACCGACCCACGCTCCTAGCTCCGGTTTGGTTGCTGAGAACCTACATATATATATAAACAGTGAGCTAAAGCCCAGTGAATAACATAACGTGTAAAGAGGTTATGAACGAATGTCCTTACAGTAATGAAATCAATTCATTATACAGTATTTCAACCTTTCAAGATTTCACCAATCAAGATTCCAATCAATCACCATATGTGGTACATCCATTAGCCTATAAAAGAGGTCCAAAAGGACCTGCCTTAACTCTAACAAAGAATGATGGCCATCAATCAAGAATGATGATGGTTCCACAAGGAAACCGACAGAGCTCAGTAACGATCAATAACGATGGGTGCTAAGGATGCCACTGTCTGATTCAAATACAGGACATCCATTTATTCAATAAACAATATCAGTTCAATAAACAGTTCAGTTCAGCAGTCAAAATATAACCATTTTGAACATATCTTTACACAATCTGTTACTCACAGAGATTGGGCTAATAGCAGCTAGAGCGCGTCCCCGAGAGCCAACCCTAAACAGTTAACAAATAGAACACACACTAAGTTCACAGTCAGAAGGATGATAATTAAATCCCTAAATTTCCTCGGTGTGGTTCTATGTCTAAATCCTCATTAAGATGCCTTAAACTAGGCCTAAGAATGCCTAGGATGGGATGAGGATGCAAAGATGTGCACAGAATTCAATTTCAGAATTTCAGAAAAACAGGGCCTCCGCTCGAGCGCAGGTTTCCCCGCTCGAGCGTACAAGCCAACAAAGGTCCCCGCTCGAGCGTCAACTTCCCCGCTCGAGCGTGACACACAATCCTCCGCTCGAGCGCACATTCCTTCGCTCGAGCGGACTGATGAACAGTGCAAGATGCTGGATGCGCGATTTCTCCGCTCGAGCGTGAAACACTCCGCTCGAGCGGACTGTAAAACAAGTCGAAGAAAATGCTGGGAGCATGAATTTCCCGCTCGAGCGGCACTTCCTCCGCTCGAGCGGACCTCAAAAATCTGGAAAACCCAGAATTGTGTTCTGAGTTCGAAACTCAAGTTTGGGATACTAAAATCGATCCTCTTGGGCCCATTTCCTGGAAAACTCTTTTAAACACATAGAATAACAAGTTTTAAAGCTCAATTTAAGAAATCAAGGCCCAAGGGTGTTTCAATTAAACTCAATTTCAAACTAAGTCAAGAACACTTTTCAAAACATGCAATGCATGAACTTCAAACCAAATCCAAGCTTCAAATCTTGCTCTATTGAGCTCCAATCTTTGAAAACAATGTGAAAACATGGACTATGACAACAACATGGACATGCATGTATAATTCTCCAAGAATTCAACTCCCAAATACACCAATTCAAGCATGCATGCAACAATGGAACTTCAATTCAACAATTATGAGCAAAATCATGGCTTGGCTCTACTATGATGCATGAATCATGCAAGATTTAGCTCAAGACAACAAGAAAACAATGAATTTCCTTACCTAAGTCTTGTAATTTAAGCCTAGAAGCTCAATTATGCAAATATACTCCAATTACTTCAAGTCTTCAAGCAACTCAACCAAATGAACTCACTCTCTCCTATTTCCTCTCTTAATTCGGCTAAAGCATGGAGAATGGCTGAGAAATGTTGTGTTTGATCAAATGAGGACACAATATATGTGAGATAGTGGCCCACTAGGAGTGGCAATAACGTAATTAAATCAAACTCTTTAATTGACTTAATTTAATCTAATTTAATCATTCCTAATCAATTTTCGATAAATGTACCATAAAATCGAAATATTCTCTGAGTCTAAAACACTAAACGGTTCCTAATTACGCCGATAAGGCCTTCAATTAATAGTTTAAACATATGAATTCAAACAGGTAATTAATCAATTAAACAGATAGAAATGCAATATAACAGATAACTTTTCCAATTTCAGTTCGATCTCAATCAGTCCATTCGGTACTTAGGTTAATCCAATTATCAGTCATTATCAGTTCAGTTTAACAGTAATCAGTATGTAATTCAGTGGTTAATCGGTAATCAGTACAAGGGTTGTTACAATTGTCGGATTGGAAGTAGCTCTAGAGCTAGAGGCAATATGATTGGATGTGATTGGGGATTCGAACTTGGTTATCTCTCAAGCCAATGGAGACTGGAAGGTTAAGGAGGAGAAAATGAAAGTCTATCATCAGACCTTGGCAATGTTGATCCCGAGGTTCGAAAGACTGGCATTTATACACCTGGTGAGAGAGAACTACCGATTTACTGATGCGTTGGCAACTGTGGCCTCTATGATAGATATACCAGTTGGGGTTAAGATGCGCCTAATCCTGATAGAACAAAGATATATATTCGGCTATGAAATGGTAGCTACAATAGAAGAGGTTCGAGATAAAAACCCCTGGTACTTTGATATTTGAAACTTTTTGGAAAGCAGTACATACTAGCAAGGGGCAAATGCCAAAGACAAAAGGGGGATACGGCATCTGGCTACGAAGATAAGTTGTATAGAAGGGGACATTTGGAAATGCATAAGCTGTGTGTAGAGGAAGAAGAGACAAAGCGTATCATAGAAGCCATTCATGGAGGAGAGTGTGGAGCCCATATGAACGGTATAATGCTTGTTAAAAAGATCCTTAGACACAGATACTATTGGTTGACCATGGAAAGTGATTGTATCGACTTTGTTAGGAGATGCCACAAATGTCAAATCTACGCCAATCGCATGAATATCCCACCCTCAAAACTCTACAACATGACTTCACCTTGGCCTTTTTCAGTATGGGACATAGATGTTATCGGGGCAGTCATACCGAATGGTTTAAATGGGCAGCCATTGACTATTTTACTAAGTAGGTTGAAGCACAGTCATTTTCAGTGTTAAAAGCATCGCACGTGGCCAAATTCATCAAGAATAACATCATCTGTAGATATGGGGTGCCAAATGAAGTAATTTCAGACAATGGCTTACATTTCAAAGGAGAAGTGACAGTTCTACTTTACAGGCCATAAACCAATGGAGCTGTTGAAGCTGTAAATAAGAACATCAAGACTATTCTACGTAAGATGGTAGAAACATATAGAGATTGGCTAGACAAACTGCCTTTTTCACTTGGGGGATATAAGACATCAATTCAAACATTGATAATGACAACTCCTTACTATTTGGTATACAAAATGGAGGCTGTTTTGCCGATTGAGATTGAAGTACCTTTATTGAGGATTATGGCTAAATGTCAGATAGCAGAAGTTGATTGATAACAAAACTGATTTGAGGAGTTAATGCTTTTTGATGAGTGAAGATTGAAGGCATTATACCACATTCAGGGGTATCAGCGCAGGATTGCTACAGCATTAAAAAAAAATGTCAGATCTAGGAATTTGAGGGAAAGGGGACTTAGTGCTAAAAGATAACTGAGCTCCTATCCATAACCCCAGGGGCAAGTTCAGACCCAATTGGAGGGGTCCCTACATCATCAAATCAGTTTGATTCGGAAGAGTAGTCATTCTCATGGATTTAGATGGTTTAGAATTCTCATAACCAATCAATATGGACAAGCTGAAGAAGTACTATCCTTGAGAGGTTAGAGTATGAAGACAAAATGAAAAAAAAAAAAAATAGAAAAATGAAAAATGAAATAGGCTGAAGGACGGCTTTAGCAAAAGTTAGAGCACAAATGGAAAGGGGCAATAGCCAAGTGAACCTTAGTCAAAACTATGTATGGCCTGATTCCTATCTTTGGGATACTATAGACACCCCATTTTTGATTGCCCTTAAGACTTGGACGCTACTGTTGGTTTACATGGTGGAGAAAGGTGTGTAGGGCAAAGGTTCAATTTCTTCGGCAAGAGGAGAGTCAAATCCCAACCTTACACCCCATTTTGGACCAAAGCTATTTTGAATGGTTTTTAGACCTTAAAACCCTCTCTTTCAAAAAAATTTTGAAATAAAGTTTCTACGATGCTCTGAGGCTCGCATTTTGTTAAATGTTGTGCTTTTCGGTAAACCCAGCAAGGCCAGAGTTGAAATGAATGAAAGTGAGTTGAAATCTTTGAAAAATCTTTCAAAACACCTTGTTAGGGGTTTGGAGTTGAGGAAAAGAAGAAAAGAGGGAAGAAACCCAGTTGGGGAAGAAAATTGGCATGAACCGTTAAGAGAGAAAGTTGAGCGGTCTTCGCTAAATCAGGCTTATCTGTCTATACATTTGGATTTAAGCTATGAGGCCACCACCGTTGGAAAGAAGACTTCCGGGGCTTCATTTTACGCTCAAGAATCTCCTAAAGCCAAGTCCAGAGGGGGGATATATAGTTAGTTGAAGTAGGGCATCAATCCGGTTGGACCGAATTTGCGCGGCTTCATCAAAACAGGCATAACTTTTTGAACAGTTGGATTTTAATGCAAGGCTGGCGCCATTGGAAAGATGACTTCTGGGGCTTCATCATAGCTCATGGCCAACCACCTTGGACCTTTTGACCTGGTCGTCCAACCAGGTTAAGTGGTCGGCCGACCACTTGAACTAGTCGGCCAGCTCTTTGCAACTTTGTCTTTGTGAGTTGGTTCCAGCTGTGCCAGCTGGAGGGCACAGACTGGATCCTCCATACATGTGTATGGAGGATCTTTGGCCTTGCTTCTTGGCTTCTTGAAGAAGCTTTGGTCTCCTTGGTCTATAAAGGAAGCCCTTCCCTTCCTTGTAGAGGGTTAAGAACTTCTTGGAAGGCAAAACATATATCCCTCTCTATATCTCACCATTTTGGCTCCAAAGTGCATAGTTCTTGACCCTTTATCACTACACCTCATAGCCATACACTTCCACCATTGCTTTGAGGTCCTTGCAGGTCATTTTCAGAGGTTGAAGGTCTGGTTTTTGGGTCCAGAAGTTGCTGGTCTTTTTGAGCTTCAAGGGTAACACACTTTCTCCCTTTTTAAGCCCTATTTTGATCCATCTCTTAGCCTCATTTGCAAGCATTTTTGAGCTTTGGTGTAAACTGAAAAAAGTCTTATTTTGAGCTTCTTAACATGTTTGTTTAAGATCATTTTTCCGTTGGGGGTCGTCTACCCCCTTGCATGCTTGTTTTCACCTTGTTTTGAGCCATGCATCTAGGCCTTTGTATTGAGCTTTGTTTGGCCTCTTAGCCACTAAAATCCAATGGATTTTCAGTGGCTAGCATGCTGTTTTGAGCACCAAAATCAGAGAGGGGTGACCCTCTCACCCCTTGTCTTGTTTACTAGCTTTCTTGGCCTTACAAAGGAGCCCCTATGTGCATGTTTTCAAGCCATGTTTCAGGCTATTATTTGTGAGTTTTATGACCTGCATGACCTCTTTCCAGGGGTGGTTTTTCCATGTTATGTGTCCATCTTGCATGTGTAGAGTAACCCTCTTCATGGCCATTCAAATGAGCCTTCACTTGCATGCTTCCCAGCCCCCTTTCAGGCCCTTTTTGATGAGTTTTAGGGCCCTCATAACCTTTATCCAGAGGTGTTTTTTGCCATTTTTGATGTCTATCTTGCACATGTAGAGTAACCCCTTGCATAGCCTTTCAAAGGAGCACCTCATTCTAGCATGTGTTGACTGAGTTCCAGTGGTTTTTTGGTTATATTTTGGCATGCCATGTTTCTATTTTTGGCTGGTTGGGTAGTCCTTCATATGCTTCATATAGTTGTAGTGTAAGTCATGGTTCACTAGCTTGTTTTGTATGATGTTTTGGCTGCCTTTCCTAGCATATTTTGGCCTTGCCTTAAATTGGTTTTGTGCATGTTTTGGACTGCCTTAGCTCTATTTTTGGGTCTCATGGTCGAATGATGCTTGTTTTGCATGCTTGTAGTACAATGTCCATGCTTAGCTTTGAGTTTCGAGGTCTATTACATGCATGTACTGAGGTGTTTTCATGTTTTAGGACCATTGTACATCATGTTTCAAAGCTTACATGTATGCCATATTCCCATGTTTTCCACTCTTTAAGTGCATTAGAGAGTCAGGCTTGTATGCCTCATTTACCGACCATTGCATGGGCTTCATTTGAATGCATTCTGAGCCACCATCCCTACACATTTAGCCACTGATTTTGGTCTGCATAGGGACTATTTGGGGTTGGTTTCATCATTTGTGCATTGCTTTGTGCACCTCTAGTGAAACGCACTTCACTAGTTTCGGTATTCGGGCCATCTAGCATGCATTGTGTGAGGTGTTTGCATGATTCGAGACCATCTTACGTGTAATTTCAGAGATGGAAAAATGTGTGATTGTATGCCATATTTCATCCCTTGCCATGCTTTGACAGAGTTGCATTCGGTGCCTTAGGTTTGGTTTCTTGCATTGGTGCATGTTTGCATGTGTTTTTGTTGCCTAATTCCATCATGTTTGGCCACATATTTGAGTGTGGCTGAGGTCCACTCATATTGGTTTAAGTCCATCTTGCATTGTGTATGCCATATTATGTCATGTGCATATGCCATTGATAGTTCATAGCATTGCGCATGCTAGTTGCACCTTTGCATATCACTCCTTGCATGTTTGCGTGCCTTAGTTGCATTTCGTTTAGGATTGCATGCTAGTTGTTGCATTGTGTTTGCATGCCATGCCATTCTAGTTGTTGCATAGTGTTTGGAGTAGGGTTTAGTCCAAACACGGGAAACGAGGGGCGTTTCGTACTCAAAGTGACGAAACGTGCTTCAATTCCCGGTCGCCGACACTCTTGACTATCCATGATAGAGTTATTGGCTTTAGGTGTCCATTTGTGCATTCATTTCACATTGAGTCATGCAAATTCGACTCCTTGGCCATCATGCATCGAGATGCATGATTGGTGGCACGAGGATTGAGGACTACACTCCCTAGAGCTCATGCGATGACGAGGAGAGTGGTTGTGCATACATATGTTAAAAATACTTTGCCATGCCCCTTTCTTGCTCTCTGTTGCAGCGAACCGGAAGCCAGCAGCAAAAACTGGTCAGCAGTACCCTTACAAGTTCCCATGGAGTTGTGTACAGTGTTCCAGGGTCAATTGTAAACAGAGGCAAATCGGGGCATCGCGATGGATTTCCCGGCAAGGCGACTCGAGCATGCATGCATCTTTCATCATTCCGAACAGAGTTGAGGCAATCTACTTCATGTGGCATTGCATGCTAGTTTACTCGCTTTCTTAGTTAATTTGTTAATTAGCTAGTGTTGTGTAATAATTAGTTATTCATTTTGGTTGTGTAATATTTATTCGGACCCTCCGAGGAGGGCAATGTTGTAATAAGTGTGCGTGTGTGATGTATGTCTTCCAACCCCACGTCTTTTTCCCTTTTATTTACTAGCTTATGATGGTTAGTTTTAGGGCACGTTTCAAATTAGCATCTATATGTTCGCATGTTTGCATTCATTCATCTGTATTGCATGCACCGGGCTCGGCGCATCATACTAACTGCATTGTATTTCAATTCCAAGTTGAATACATGTTATCTGTTGCATTCCATATGCCATGTTTAGAATAGTCGAGCCTATCTTAATTGCAACTTTGCATGTGTTGCATTAGGCATTTCAGCATAGTTAGAATTCATGCATGTTTTCTAATTAGCTTCTTTCTTTGGCTTGGAGTACTCGGTAAGTGTTTATGCTTTGGCATCCTTACATGTGTGTGAGTGATTGCCATGATAGCATGCTTACCATGAGGCTAACTACTTATGTGATATAACTGCCTGAATGCCTGTGGGGGAAGGCTGGTTACTTGAATTGGAACAATTCATTGATTGTGAGTTTTAAGCCCACTAGATAGTGGCAAATCACCATGTTTTCTAAGCCCACTTGAGGGTGGCAAAATCCGTATTTTAGCCTACTTGCGAGTAGCAAACCGCTTTCAAAAACAAACATGAAATGTTTTGTTCCAACTCAGGCGATCCAGTCTATACTTGTATGCTGTGCACATCACATAGTAATTCTAGGCTAATAAACCAGAATAAGAGCACATAATGTTTTCAAAACTTGATATCATGGTTAGTAGAGGCCGATCTTTGATCGAGCGAGCGGGGGTGCTCACGAAATGACCTTCCCCAATCGTACCCAAGTTCCCGAGCCGAGGCAACTTTGGTGATGACGGACACGTGGCCTTAGGCACGAGTCAGGGTTTCCTAAATTCCCCCAAAATAAAATATTTAGGTGGCGACTCTGAATCTGGCAAAGCAGTCCATGTTTGGCACTTCTTTCTAAAAATCTGTTTTTCAAAACGATTTGCCGGATTTGGACTCTTTGATGATTCATCGGTCTTGCATTGCACTCTGCGAGATTAGATACAGGATCGTGACATTGAGTCCTGAACTGTAGTGAGCCCAATGAAAGAAATGGGATTCCCTCCCGAGACGTTCGGGGACGTCTATAGATACGTAGGCAACTTCATCTTGAAGTTCGGCCCTAATTATTTTTCAATTCACTCATCTTGTCCATGTTTGACTGGTTTATCTTTATTTGATTCGACTATCCAATCTATGTTTGATTGACTCATTCCGTTTGGTTCAATCGTCCTTCATGATGAGTTCAATTGCAAGGTAGATTTAATTGTGCATCTCAAGGGTTGGTGTCATATTGGTTGGGTAGTGGCCATTTGCAAATATAGATTTTGTGGACTTTTAATAAAGTTGACTGATTGTCTCAAAAATTATTTCATATTTTGTAAAATATAGACCATTCTTTAGACCAAAAAAGGAAAATTTTCAGTACTCATAGTTTGACTCACATGATTTCAAGACAAAAAGTGGAACAAGTGTGCTAATTTATCTCTCCTCAAAATTGCTTTAGTAGAAAGGGAAAAAAAAAATCAAAAAAAGGCAAAGCAATAAACTAGGGGCATAGTTGAGTCAGGTTTTCTGTCCTTCCCCCGCACTCTCGAGTTCTCGTCACCTTAATTAAGCACTTGCCAGAAAATGCACAGTAATTGTCTCTGGCGATGTCTTTCAGTTGGGCGGTCGACCGGTGTTGTTCTATTTTGTGTCCATTTTATTCTGGCAAGCGCAAAGGGGTGCGTTTGGGATGGTTTTTGCTTTGTTTTCCTTTCATTAAGTTGTATTTTGTGTTTTGTCTAGTTATAGGCTCAATATTTAGCTCATAACTCATTGAAATGCAGTCATTTTCAATTTCAAAATTCAAAACAAAATGATTTTCATGCTTAGTGTTGTGCAATTCATACCATTCGAATTTGCAAAACAAACTCGTTTTATTAATGCCAAGGATTAACCCTGATCAAAATTTTATAGAAAGGGTTGAAGCTTAGTGCCCACTCTCAACTTACAAAAAAAAAAAAAGAAAGAAAAAAAAAAGAGAGAGAGAATGCAAGCATTGTTTTCGAGTTCTGGTGACTTATGTTTCTAGTGGCAAAGGTTACAAGTCGATGCTTTAGTTTTGCCACCCACTTCTTTTGTCGATTGCTTCACTCCTTGGAAGCCTTTGAAAACTCTACTTTAGTATTTATAAAGCCTCCGAAAGAGATTATCCCCCTTTGGCAGTCAAATGCGGAGTGCGAAGGTACTTCGAATCGGGCCATGGAGGTGGCTTGTCGTTTCAGCTCTTTGTTCTCCTTTTCAATGTGCTAATCTCTACTTGAGCGTCTGTAGCTGGTTTTTCGTGCTCTTCAGAGGGGTTTAGTCTCCTCGGATACAATAGCCCTACAGTTTGGACTCCCGTGGTTTTGAATCTGGTTTCACAAATGCAATGTGAAACCAAAATAAAAAAATAAGAGTCCAAATCCAACAAATCCTAGAAAATCCATTAATCATCAAAGATGTCAAAAATGGACTGCATTGCTAGATTTCAGAGTCGCCACCTAAATATTTTTAGGAAACTTAGGAAACCCATGACTCATGCCAAAGGTCACTTGTCTGTCGTAACCAAAGTTGTCTCGGTTCGGGAACTTAGACATGAGAGGGGAATGTCAAGAATTGAGCATTCCCTTTAGCCAATCAAAGATCGACCTCTACTAATCATGATGTAAATTTTATCAACATTATATGCTCTCGTTCAGATTTTGTTATGCTAACTTACTATGTCAGGCTAACTTACTATGTGAGGCACACAAGTATAGACTGTTTCGCTTGCTTTGGAAATAACTTGATTTTATTTGATTTGTTTTTAAAAGAGTTTTGAGTGCACACAACTCAAAAGGAAAGAAATGAGCTCATACATACATTTGATCAAAATCATCCCCAATGCAAGTAAAATAACCTTCATCCACAAGTATTCAAACAGTTTATTTCGAGTAAGCACGTAGCCTCATGGTAAGATGCTAAGCATGGCAACAATCACATATATGAATATGCTAAAGCAAAAAGCACTCACATAGTACTCCAAGATAAGCCAAAGAAAAAGAAAGCAATTAAAAAAATGTATGACCCTAACAATGCACATGACTAATGCAACACATACAAGAATGCGGCTATTAGGTTTGGCTTTATTATGCCATATGGATTGACTCAAAGCACATGGTAGCGCACGTATTCAAGCAAGTAAGAAATGACAATGATATTCAAAATGATGAACCAAACCATAATGCATGCAAAAGTGGATGTAAAGCATGGCAATGATATGAAATGAAAATATGATACTACATTAAACCATGGTAAGCATATAAATAAAAGGGAGAAAGAAATGAGGTTGGAAAACATATAAATATTACAAGTTCGCCCTCACACAAGAGGGTCCGAATGTCCTATTTAGCTAATTATTACAAACACCAATGAATGAACTAATTAATTATTACAAGTCCGAATGAAAGCAACTAATTAATTACATAATATGAATCTTGAAGCTAATCTAATGGACTTGGATGAGCGGCAGGTCAAATGCGCACAAGTAAGAACATTCTCCAGAAACCTCTTTGTTTGCTGCAGAAGCTGCTTTATTTACAGTAAAAAAATAGGTCTATTTTGTTCTTAAAAATTTGCTTTGTTTTGCTGGAAAATACCACTACTGTACAACACTCTTGGTCAGCCGTACAAAATAATGGCTGGTCGACCACTGCTTCTGAGGAATACTCTGCTGCAGTAGAACTGGAATAGAACAAGATAGATGGTTTCCGAAAGCTGTTCATCCTTCTTGCTCCCTCCTGTAATGAGGATTTTCAAGGAGGGAGTAGGTTTGTTTCTCAAATCATCAACCATAACAAGGTTGTTGCATGATGATCTTTGAAAACAAAAGGAAAAGACTTGGCTAAACACAAAAAAACGCTATGCTCCATACCTTCTTCCTATCATGAACTTATTCAAGGAAAAGGTAGATATGATTCACTTATAAATCATCAAGTCACAAGATAGTACGTGATGATTATAGAGCAACCAAAATGAACAAAAGTAACAACTCAGAAGAATGTTGTCAACTCATCTCCCTACTCATGGAATAAGGATGAAACATCCATTTCTATGCTTCAATTTGGAACTAGAAGAGAGTTTTCAACACTTCTCAAGAAAGAGCTCTTTAGGAGCAATAAAGCAAGTAAGGAAAAAAAAAGACAAAAAGCAAGCTATTTATCAAAGCTTAAACATACAACTTGCCAAAGTTGTTGACAACTCCTTTTTTCATGGAACAAGGATGAGACATCCATTTCCATATTTCGAAAATGGTCGATAAGATAGTTTTTCAATGCTTTGAACACGGAAGCTACTACCTAGCTTCAAGGTGGATAACAATAATATGAAAACAAGAAATTTGCACTAGATAAGTGAACTTGTGGCGGAGTAGCTAAGCTTAAGCTCTAATCCTCTCATGACCACAAGGTTTCAAGTTACAACAATCAACTCAACGGATTGGCTGCTATATCCTAAACACGCCAAATCCAAGAGGACTTACAACAACACAAATATGATATTTAAAGCATAGGAAGTAAAAACACATGTAGTGGGGAGGACCAGGACCTTTTATAAGCCCATATTCAAGTCATATCACACAAAAACAACCTAAAACGATGATAAAAGGTATTGAAATTAAACCAACACCTCGGTGTTTCCTTCAGTTTCTTCGGTGCTTGGCATAAAATGCCAGGGCAACGAGAATGCCAATGAGCAACGAGTTCAATAAGATATTACAACTCAAAAATACCCACCCCGATAATAATACTCATAATTAATGAATACTGTCTAGTAACAAAATAACAAGCAACATTTAATAAGCATACATGAATGCTATCAATTGAAGTAACAACAATAGATAATAAGAACAATGGCAAGCGGAAGCAGTATTTCATCATAAGAAAAAATGCCAACTTTTCTTTTAAATTCACATAGATTTAGTTTATCAGATAAGTTTAAGTAACTCCCCGTAGAGAGCACTATTTTCACTCAACCGCTAAGCAATGGCCACGGGCAATTCTGACTCCCCCTTGGTCAATTATTCAAATGTTACTAGCTGTAACTATCAGTGATGCCCACGAACCAAGGTTACGTACCCGAGTCGTGACATCACAGTCTGCCCTAAGGGAACGGTCTATGTTGTGACACCCGCACCACCAACCTTATATCGCCTACACTGATAGGAGTCGAAGTACCTTCCCGTGCCATGTTAGGGTTCGCAACTTACTTGCGCAATATTCTAAACTGGGCTCACCCTATCACTTTTAAATTTTAATGTATCGATTCAATTTCATTTTTTTTTACTTCGTCTAATTCACATTTTCATGCATGTACGAGTTTTAGTTTGAAAACCACAGTATCATAATGTTTATTTAGCACAACACAATCATGTATGGCAACCAAAATAGATATGACAGAATGTCTTAAGACTCATCACAAAGTTTCTTAGGAATCCACACACTTCTTCTTTTAGTACTGTATGGTTTGACAAAAAAAATATGAAACCCAAATCAAACGAAGTTCAACCATTACAATATTTTAACTGGTGCTAGTTCATCGAGTTACAAAAATATTTTGAGAAGAATACCAAGGCTAAAAACAATTTTAAAATGGAGAAATAAATTTTGGAAGAAAACTGGTTTTTCTGGGACAGTGAGTTATATTAACTTTCAGCACAAATGATCTGTGTTTGAAAAATAAAAAAGGGCCTCAAACGGTGTCAAAAAGAGATATGGTCAAAACGGGTTGCTAGATATTTGAGTTTAGAACACTTTTCCAGAGGAGTTTGAAGGTTGAAACCCAATGGAAGATGGTCAAATAATTTTTCTAAGAAAACTGGACAGATTCTATCACATTTTTGGAAAAATTGACATTTCTCTCTCAATACTTAATAAAAAATTATGAAACTAGAGGAATTTGAAAGGTAACTTAAAAATCTAACATTTCCAATTTGAATCACTTGAAAATTCATTCTATAGAATAAATGGTGACTTGGTAAAGTTAGCATTGCTACTGCCTCCAATTAGCAATGAAGTTAAAAATATGTTTTGGCCACCAAATGTTGTCAAATAAATTTTTTTGTTTCTAACACCATGAAAACATGTTAAACTACTCTAGTAGTTTCAGATTTTATGAAAGTGTTCACATGAGTTTGTTTGGGTTTATTCAAAACAGATTAAAAATCTGTTTTTGCTGGAAGTTCAGTATTTTGTGAAAAAAAAAAACACACACACACACACACACTTTGTATTCATCATGAATCACATGCAAGACTATAAAAATTGTTTCTTGCTATTATTCCCATGTGAAATTTTAATCCTTCATATTTACTTTCATTAGTGGTGACAGGGAATAAATAAAAATAATATTTATGAAGAGTAAACACAAATTCATAAGCATGCAAGACTAATTCAAACAATGGAGAATATTTGAACACATAAGAGGAAAAATCAATAACTAGACCCACTAATCTATACTTGCAAGAAGGATAGAGATCATATAATCATAAGATCATCATTCTATCAACATGCATTGAGTTATTGGGTATTAACAATGCATATTCTTGCATATTTTTGATATATAGTTTAGTAAAAAAAATCTATGGGAGGATAAAGGTTGAGTATTCTTACTTCAATGAAGTTCAAAAAAAAAAAATCTCAAGTGTTGAGCCCTTCTTCTCCTCTCTTCTCTCCTTTCCCTCTTGCTTTCTCTCCCTCTCTTTCTCTCTTGTTCCAGTCGAAATTTTCAAGTTCTATGCTGGAGGATTTTGTGTTTCTCATATAGATTAAAATGGGAGGAAAAACTTGGACAAGGGATTGGTAAGAGAAAACATGCATGCATGGTCATTGGTGGGTTGCCTATCCCATATGGCACACTTATGAGAACCCATCTCTACACTCAAAGGTGAGAAAAATTATGATCGAGCACGCAGAAGTGGCTGCACTTTTGAGGGGGCATCTCCATATAAGACAAAATTTATCCTTCCCCATGAGGGTTGACTCATGGCCGGCCTCCTCCCCCCCTCCCCCCTTTTTTTTTTTGCTAGTCTACGTGTGTGTAAAGAATAAAATCAATGAATATATACAATCTAGTCACTAGATATTTTGCTTCCTACTATCCTCTGATTAATTCAGTTACTATTTATTTAACTCATTTAGTTTCCACAACTGTATTTAGATACAGAAATTTAATCACAGCAAGATAAATAATTTTATTTAAAAGAATTTAATATTGGTATTAATTATGGTGCTATTAACATTATAATTTAATAGTTTAATAATCACTATTGATTGACTTAATATTATTATTAACAAACTAAATAGTTGTCTAAAAATTCAGGTTCTTACATACGCAATGTTATGGCTCATTTGCATGCGATGCACTCCCTCTATTATTTGTGTTATGGCATAGTTATATGCGATGCACCCCCTATTATGCTTCATATCATTTGCACAAGACTTGCCTCTCATGTTTCCATCTTCATATCTTTGTCATCACTCCATGACATTGCGTTGCATTACATTATCATGAATTTTTTAAACTAAAGGCTAGGCTAAGTGTGTAAGTTCAATTTCAAAAATTGTATTTCGAGCATGTTATTTGTATTCTGCCCCTGAACTACGCTGGTTTGATTCATCGTAAAGGGATATGTAAGCAACTCTTGAGTTTAAACAATTGCATTTGCATTTGTTTATCCAAGTCTTACGGCCTTGTCAAAAGGGTTGTCTTCGAGCTTTGATATTCACTCATGTCATGAAATGACTTTAAGCTTTGTAAAAAATGGGCAACTGTAGACACCCCATTTTGACCGGCCCTAAGACTTGGGCGCTTTCTTTTGATTACCCGATGATAAAAATCATAATGTGCTTCTTGCACAATCCTCAGTAAAAAAAGATGGAATTTGAGCTTTACTCTCCACCCTAAGACTATTTTTGCCAAGTGTTTAGGTCCTGTCAGGTACCTAGAGCGAAACAAAGTCGAACCGAAATGAAACAAATTTTTTTCCCTTGCCGGTCGATTGCCCAGTTGTCACGCCAGCCAATCGGTTGGTCAACCACCCCCCAGATAGATTTGCAACAGTTTTGTGATGGTTCTGGTGGGCACTTCCCAACTTATTTTTTTGACCTATTCATGTATTGAATTCATGTATACTTATCCTCCATTGCCTAGTGCTTGATCCATTGAAGCTAATGCTCCACTTTTGTCTTCCATAGCTCCATTAGCTTCCCTAATGCTCCATTAATCTTTCACTTTGTCTTCCACCATTTTCTCCACTTGTATTGCCTATATGTATATATCAAATTTTTGAGAGGAGAAGGAGGATAGATTAAGGAGAGAAGATGTGAGATGGAGAAGAAGAGAGTTTAAGCTTTGAATTCAAGAGTTAGCCAAAATTAAGTGTTAATTGTGACCTTCCATTTCTCAAACTATACACTATATCTCATCTTCTATTACAAAAAGCCATCCAAGTCATGTTATGGTAGTCAAATTCTAGAGCTTTGATCAAAGAGAGAGTAGTCCTTGCAAAGTTCCAAGTGATCATTTCCTACACTTATCCAATGCTACCTTTGAATCTCAAATTCCAAGCTCTTGAATTAAGGATTAAGAACACAATTCACAACCTTTGAGGGTGATCAAGAGGAGGTTTGGAAATCAAGAAGTTCAATATTTCTTTGGAAAGGTTCATTTTCTACACTTTCTATCTTATATTTGTTTTTCTTATTTTAGTTTCATTTGTTGTAATCTTGCAATTTCTATCTTATATTTGATTTTCTTATTTTAGTTTCATATTAGTTTTGTTGTAATCTTGCACTTTCTATTTTGTATTCATTTTTCTTGTTTTAGTTTCATATTAGTTTTGTTGTATCCAACTGGAAGTGGTTGGTTGAGTCACCTATATATTCCTTATTTGTTCTTTTTCTCGGTTTTGTAGCCAGACAAGTTTTGCTAAGCCTAGTTGGCTGTATAGGCCGGGCGGTTAGCTTCTTTTGGACAAAACAAAGTAACCTTTCAGCGTTGAGCATACTAGTTTCCAGCAATCCTCAAAGACACATGAAGCTTCTATTTTGTTTATTTATTTATTTTTTATTTGAGTGTTTTGTGAGGTTTCTATTATGTTGTAATATTTTCTTTCTCCTTTTCTCATTTGGTTTGTAATTATTCTTTCAAGTGTTGTAATAATTCTCCGCCTCGCTTCTTTCTATCCCGTTCTTTTACTTGCTTTCCTTATTTGTGCATAAGCATCATTTTTTTTTTTTTTTGGTTTTTTTTATCCTATCTATGCTTTGCATCCATGTTTCATGCATCTTGATTCGGCTAAGTTTGCATTTGTGGATTTAATCAATTCCTATGTGATTATGTGCGCTACCTCATGTTCTTGAGATGATTCACATGTTATATCTTAGAGGCAGAATCTTTAGTTGCATCTCATGTGTGAATTGCATTAGGATTTTGTATATAAGATTATGCATATTTTGTTAACTTTGTTTGTAGCTGTTTGCGCGAGACGTCAATAAATATGTAATTTTTATGCTTTAGCATTCCGCTTGTGTATGTTTTTTCTTACTATGTTTAGCATTCTACCTTGAGGCTATGTGCTTACTTGATATAACTGTATGAATGCCGGTAGATGGAGGTTATGTCGCTTAATTTGGAATGATGTTAATTTTTCATATTTGTAAACTCAATTTATTTGGGTTGTATATCTTTAAAACTCTTTCAAAGCACATGAAATCATGTTGTTCCAAAATAAATGACATAATCTATACTTGTATGGTTCACATAATAACTTGTAGGATTTATTTAATAATCGGAATATGAACATATAAAGTTAATAAAACTCATATCATAGTTTAGTAAAGGCCGATCTTTGATTGGGTGAGCGGAGGTGCTCAATTAATGACTTTCTCCTCTTATACCTAAGGTTTCGAGCCAAGATTCTTTGGTTACGACGAACAATGGCCTTGGTACGAGTCACGAGTTTTCTAATTGTCTAAAAAATATTAGGTGACGACTCTAAGATCTGGTGATATAATATATTTTTGGCAAAGATTTTGTATTAAAATGGATTTTCTATAAAAGTTGCCAAATCTGGATTCTCATCTATGTTTCACATTGCACTCATGAAACTAAATCAAAGAAGTCGAGGGTTCGAACTGTTTAACGCGCATGGGTAACCCTGGGCATGTTACAGAGCACGGAAGGGTAATTGGGCACCTCAACACACACAACGCATTTCCAAAACCGCATACACACCCCTTTAAATTACTCTACATTTAATCCAAAAATCATGTGAATGCAATGCAATGCAAGATTTCATAATATTGTAACTTAGCTGAAGTCCAATTCAATCACACACAAAATCAGGGAAAATTACACTCACCTTTCCTGAGGTTTTTGACAAATACAAGGACCTTCCATTTGGTTTAAATAATTACAAAAGCCTCCCATACTTTAACTAACATTGTTAAAATTCTTCAATTCCGTCAAATTGGTACAAACGATGTTACTTGCATATACTAAATGACCTTATTATCCTTGCTTTGGTGCAGATGAAGACGATAATACCCTTTGTACCCTAAATTCCTAATTCACTACCTATTCTGATTGACGATCAAATTTGTGGGAGAAAGAAGAGAGAGAGAGGGAGAGAGAGATTTTTGAAGAAGACTAATTGGTGTGAACAAACGACGAAGAAGCTTGAGATTTTGGTTCGATCATCGTTGCGAGTGCAAAATATGAAGGAGATTGATTGGTAAGAAGTTGTTCTTAGGGCTTCTAGGTAAGATTTTTAAACTTCTATACTTCGAATATGAGAAATTTAAGTCTAGGGTTTACAATTTTGTTTTTTTGTTTTTTTCCTTCTTTTTATATGGAATTTCTGATTTTGTTTTTTTGTTTTTCTTCTTTTTATACAAAATTTCTAATTGTATGGGTTTGATTGATGAGACGTATGTGAAAAAGGGTTTCATTCGAAATATACATTAGGGCTTTTATGTTTTTTGCAAAATTTGTCACTGAAAAATAGGGATTTTGTTAATTTTGTGTCAGAAATATTGATGTAGGGTTTTTTTTTTTTGGTCTTCTTTTTGTTATGATTTTTTATTTTAGGGTTATTTTCTTCTTTTTCTTGTAAAATTATGAGTGAATGGGTTTGGTTTATTTGCAAAATTTGGGGGTTTTTTTATTATTAATTTACAATAAGAAAGAGTTTTGTTCTTATTTTTCTTAAAAAAACTGATTTAGGGATTTTTAATTATTTTCCTTATGAAATTATGATTGTATGGGCTTGTTTTATTTGTAAAATTTGGGATTTTGTTAATTTCATGTCAGAAATAGGTTTCTTCATTTATTTCTTAGAAATACTAATTCTTCATTTATTTCTTAGAAATACTGATTTAGGGATTTTTTATTGCTGATGTTATGGAATTATGATTGTACAGGTTTGGTTGATTTGTAAGATTTGGGGTTTTGTTAATTTACTACCAGAAATAGTTTTCTGCTTATTTTTCTTAGAAATAATGATTTAGGGAATTTTTTTATTCATTTTGTTATGCAATTATAATTGTATTGTATGAGCTTTTATTTATGTTTATTATGAATTTGGGGATTTGGTTTTGTTAATTTATTGTCAAAAATAGTTTTCTTCTTATTTATGTTTATTTATTTATTTTTATTCTTTTTGTTATGCAATTATAATTGCATCAGGCTATGCAAGCCATTAAGGACAAATCAAATGTTGCTTTCATATGGTTGCAAAAAGTTTCAGTTAAAGGAAGGTCTAGACATGCATTTGATGGTAGGATAAGGAGTGATCACATCACAAATAACATGACAAAGTCCTTTAACAATTGGTTGGGAAATATGAGATGTTAGCCAATTTTAACCATATTAGAGAACATAAGGTGCAAGTTGATGGGTAAGTTTTAGATGAGATATCAGAAGGCTCTACAATAGAAGTCTAATGTCACTTTGAACATCAAGAAACAACTTAAGGTCACACTGAAATGGTCAAGATATTACAAAGTAGAGTATGCTGGAGGTCATGAGTATGAGGTGAAGGATAATGGAGAGGTGAATCACATTATCTATCTTGGCATGATGACTTGTGTATGTAGAGAGTGAGAAATATATAGGCTCTTATGCAAACATTTTGTAGCTGCAATTTGTCATAGTAGATTGACCCTAGAAGATTTTGTCCACCCATACTACTCTAAGGAAACTTACTTGAGAGCCAATGGTGAGATAATACATCCCATCTTAGACTATACCATGTGGACACTTATCCCAGGGGACTCTTTACAACCCCCACGCCTGCAAAGATTTCCAGGAAGGCCAATGAATACTAGAAAGAGGGCTACTCATGAGCTTCCAGCAGGGACAAGTGAAAGTAATAGGTCTAGTACATTGAGATATAAATGGTGCATGTAATTTGGACACAATAAGAGAACCTGCCAAAGAGGTCCAGTAAGAGGTAGAGCTAGTGGCAGTGGCACAAGTGGTTATAAGGGCAATGCATAAGTGCTGGCAAGGGCAGCGACACTCCTGTGGATAGGGGCAAAGGTTCTATGAGAGGCACTTCAACTGGAAGAGGTAATTCAATTATGAGGGGCACTTCAACTAGGAGGGGACATTCAACTAGAGAAAACACTTCAACAAGTAGGAGAGGAAGTTCACTTGGGAGAGATAAGAGCAAGGCCAAGGCCAAGCATGCACATGTAAGTTTTTCTTGTTTAGTCTTTCCATTACCTTATTTTGGTTATTTTGCTTATCCATTTATGATACTCATGCATATTTATTACCTTACTTTGATTTGCAATTTAGGATATTCCAAGAGGGACCCCCCCAATGCCTACTCAGTGTGTAACACAGGTCACACAAGATCATCTTAGTTAGGTAGTTAGTTGTGAAGTTACAAATTTTTTTTTCTTATCTTTTTACACTGTACGAATCCAACAGTGGTTTGGTTTTTTTTTTTTTTTTTTATTGTTTCTTGCAGATGACTTAGCTAAGATGATGATTTTTTTGGTACAAGTTCTTATCACAAGTTTAAGGTATATAGCACATATTGCTGTAGTGCACAGTTAGTCTCACATCATGTTTCACTTTTTGTATTTTTGTAGTGGAAATGAAATAGTAAGCATAGCAACAAATAGCCTCAAATGATGTACCCACTTTTGTTTTTTTATAGTGGGAATGAAGTCTATTTACTTGGTGTTTACATTTATATTTTGGGAATTTAGTGGAATGATGTAATTGAATAGAGTACAGATATAATGCTCCATAGTGTTTACATAATAGTTAACTAGCTGCATCATATTGATAAATTGATGATCACATAAGGTCCATTACAAAACATTTCTACAAAACATTACAAAAGCTTGAAACTCCTACCAATTCCCATTACATTTTCAGAGCAACCATTAAGAAAATCAAACATAACACAACATTCATGATCATTACAATCTTCATAAACCCTATGTTTGCTTCAAGTACTTGCATCCTTGATTGCATAGCCCCTATTTGGTTCATTAAATTCATTGTAGTAGTATCTTCTTCATAGGGTAAAGTGTGTCTGTTAACAATAGCTTCAGTGTATTCCGTAATCATTTCTCCTCCAATAGATGAGTTTACTAGTTTGCACCAGTCCCTGAAAGAGCATTTCCCATGTGGGCATAAATAATACAATTTGCCTCTGTTTTCTTTGATTCAATGACTTTAATTGCTGCTTTGCTCCAAAAATAGCAGATCTTACTCCTATATTTCATCACCCATCCTCCATTCTTGATGATGACTGTCACGACCCAAACCCGTCCCTATGGGTTTAACGTCGTAACCGGCCAGTAATCTGAGATTACCAAAGGCCTTCCTATATAATCAAAATAATCGAGGCTTACAGAGGCAATAAACAAAAACACTAATAATCCAACGAGCTGTGCATCTATATGAACAAATAATCACATGCAAAAGCGTTAATTTACCCACTTACATTACATAACATATAACATAGTATCTTATACAAAAACATATGTACGGGTCAAAAGTGTATAACATGACCGAAAGCTTGCTAACGGCCTTCCAGGCCTAGCCCCAACTAGGAGGCACCCAAAACGCTTGGTAGGCTTCAAAACGGTGACTCGATTCAAGACTCCGCCTAGGCTTGCCTTCAAGAACGCTTACCTATAAATATATAAAAACAGTGAGCTAGAGCCCAGTGAATAACATTAATGTAAAGGGGTTAGTGAACGAATTCCAAAAATAATATTCGTAAAACAAATCATATCGCAATCAATCATATCAGTCTCATATCAGAACATAACGTAATGGTACATCCCACAGAACATATCACATATCGTCTTCCGACTAGAGTAATCGGTTCTGAATACCGATTAAACACGTATCACCACAATGAAGTGGCTAACAAGATCTCGAAAACAATCATGTGTCATGGACCCGCATTTACATGATGTCCCCCATGACTTGGGACTATCTGTAGATGCCATAATATATTTGCAAATAGGACATTCATTCACATGATCAAAATAGTATTTCAGAACTTATCACTTAAAGGTAACAGTTAAAACATAATTCATATCAACATATCTTTACAGAAATGTTACTCAGAGTGGCCTTCCAACACCCGATTGCACGGTCTTCAAGTCTAGACTTACAAACACGAATATTCGTAGCACAATTTCTCAATATACATTCGAGTCAATCAGTCGATTCTTAACCTTCTTCGGTTTATCTGTTACTTGTTCATTCAGTTGTTTCTAATCTTTCTTTAATTTCTTTCATGCTTATAATATGCATATGGATGTGTATGACACGTGAAAAATCATGTAAATGAAGGCCCATAAATCAGAAAACGAAAAAATAATAAAATTGAAAAATCTGTCCTGTTTGGCCGCTCGTGCGGTGGCCTTGGCTGCTCATGCGATGGTGAAGCAGTGTGTTACTTTGAACAAATCAAGGTTGGCCGCTCGAGCGGTTTGGGTAAAAATGTTGGCCGAAAACTGCTCTGTTGGAGTAGTACAATTTTTTGCAAATTCAACCTCTTTTGCCAATAATTCCAGTCTTAAAACTATCAAGAATACATCCATTTAGTCATAACAAGTATTAAACAAAATTCATGGTTTTAACTTGAGGCTCAAATCCATGTAGAACAACAATACAACTTCTTGATGGTTATCACAAGATCAAAACTATATAAGTGAGCCTCAAGCTTCATGATTCATGGCAATTTCCAGCAAGTGAGGAACCATGCAAGAGTTTAAATGTGTGAAAATAATTTTCATGAAAATCATGCCATGCATGTAGGATGTAGGAGCTAATTCATTCAATTCTTCCATATATATATATATACATGCATGTCTTAATCCTTAGCAATATGAGCAAAACCTTCATTTGATCATCAATTCTCATAATTCAACCTTGAATCTTCAATGATGATGCTTGTGCAAGTCTCCATATCATGAAAGTAAAAGGAAAAGCTTACCTTGCTTTGATATTTAGAGGGAATTCAAGACAAGTCTCTATCTTCTTTCTAAGTTCTTCACCTTTCCTATCTCCTTCTCTTCTCGGTCTATGTTGATTTCTCAAACTCTCTCTCTCTCTCTCTGTCTACGTGTAATAGCAAAGGCTCATTACATAATCACCTAGTTGGTGAATAAGACACATGTACACATTATTGTATTTATCGTTTCTTTTTCTTTTTTTTTTAATTCTTATTCTTCATAATTAACTTAGGCTAATAATAAATCACACTAATTTAATGTAAATCAAATTCACTCAAATTAAATTGATCCTCAACATATTATGATCTCAATTACACTAAATAAAATTATACTAAGATGGATTAGGCTCTGATTTCCTATCTTTAAACTCAATACAAGTAATAAGAGCCAAACATAACTTTACGAATCAAACAAAAATTAATTTTTAATTAAACTTCCCAGGTAATTCTAAAAATTCCAATTAACATATCTGTGTACTCAATTTCAATTTCTGAACCCAGTAAGGTCGTCAATTTCAATTCCAAAGTTGCATTCTCAACAAATAATTTCCCAATTTGGACAGATATACACAAATTAAATCATATAATCTGCAATTAACACATGGATAATTCAAATAATTATAATTATCATTTTTGGGGTGTTACAATGACAAATCCATATGATCCTACATTTCATGAAATGTGAGAGTTATAAGGCATTTTTAGAACATATATTGCATTATTTGTAACCAATTCTGGACTGTTGTTGTGCTTTATTTGTGAACTGTGGTTGGACTGTGGTGGTGCTTTATTCTGGACTGTGGTTGTAAGCAATTCAGGATTGTGGTTGTGTTTTATTTGTGTTGGTTTTGATTTTATTTTTTTAATGGAAATGGTTGGTTGTGCTTAATAGTTTTTTTTTTTTAATTTATTTTAATAATACTTAAGGTGAATGGTAACATACTTGGCTACTTTTTTGGAGCTCTGTCTTATACTTCTTTCCTTTCACTTCTGCCTACTTTTTTGGTTTTTCTCTTATCATGGAATTTCTGAGTTGTGTGCACTGTGGAGCCATGTGTTGTGCTTAGTATATATAGCTAAGTTCAATAGTCCTAAGAGCATTATTGGTTTTTTTGAATTTATCTTTGATGACATCAGCAGGTTCTGTTACTTGTATTAACAGAGGTTAAAAAATGAAAGAATATTGACAATGTCAGTTAAATTGGGGGAGATTTATGTAATTATTTAAACCACAAGAGAAGTTCTTGTTTTTGTCAGAAAACTCAGGAGAGGTGAGTGTAATTTACCCTATGAAATATTGTTAATTAATTTTAATGGCATTTATTGTTACTTCAATGTTATTGATTAAATTTTATTGGTGAAATTTATTAAATTATAAAATTTATTACATCTTAACAAGTACCGGTTAGCATTTATCATATTAAAGTAACAGTGGTGCTACACACCAATTATTATATCAATCAGCATACCAACACATGTTATAGTATTGTAATTTTAAAACTATGAACCCCATTTATTATACAAATTATAAATATTTAAAGTTAATAAAATTATGTTACATCATTCATTAATACACTAATTAATATATATAATTTTATTCTTAAAGTAATGCTATAACTATAAAAAATTATTCAAACTATTAATGTGTGATTTAAATTTCTTTTACACATAAACCTGACAATATATATCCAATCTCCAATACATACTCCAATCTAAAAAAATAAATAAATAAATAAAAAAGATCTCCACTACTTACTCCAGTTCTAAAGAGAAATTTGAATAATAATTGTTGGTATTATCCAACTACAATAAAATATTCATCATCAATATATGTCTAGGTGGGGGTTAACTTCTATGATTTCTGTGGAATAATTATGGCGAACTATGAAAGTTTGACAGAGCAAGGGCCAATAATTATGTTAGTTTAAAGTAACATATTTTTCACTTTAGAACACTTTTGTAACTCTTTTTACGGCTCTTCCGGAAGGAAAATTATTTAAGGACAGGGTCCAAATTCTATTCGGTTCATAAAGTGGATTAAATGGTATTGTTTGAGCCCATGAGCTCTATTATAGGTTTTGTTTTAATGATGTGGATTGTTAATGTATAAGATTCGTTGAATATTTTATTATTTTAAAAAATTATATTGTTGAATATCGATAGTTACTTGATTAGAGTATATGTTTGTTAATAATTTATTTTTAAAATAATATTTATCATTGATAAAAATATGATCTGATCGGTAACTATTAATATCTGATTAACGTGATTTTTTGTTAGGATAAAATACTCAACGAGTTATAAATATTAAACAGTCTGAATTATCGAAATGAGACTTGTGATTAGTCCAACAGTATACTCCAATATTTTTTGTAATAAGCAAAAAGTTATATTTTTTTTTTTTTGTGATGAACTTATTATACCTATTGTGATATTATTTTTTATAATACGTTGTATATTTTATTTACCCCTTTAGAGTGTACATGATAACCTTTTTTTTTAATTATTAAATACTCTCCGAATATGTAATATTGCCTACATAATACTTTCGAGAAATAAAATTTTTACAACATATACTGGGTGAGTCATTATTTATTTTTCAACTACCTAATAAAGATAAATCACCATATTATACAATTTTTATATTTATACATAAGCTAAAAAATGGTTTACCAAATTTTAAAAATTAAGATTTACGAGTTAAAATGCCAATGACCAGCTATTTATTTATTTTTATAGTCAGTCTTATGAAAATTTTATTTTAACATCAAGTTTAAATTATTTTTATTATTCTTGCAATCATTATGTCGCATACAAATTTACTCATTTTTTAACTATTAAAATATAATTTAGTATCATCACATTTTTTTATTTATATTTATCCTTATTTTCTTTAGAAGTTGTAGATATACATATGGGATACATGTATGAAATATTTATAAAGATACATTTAAAAAATATTTAATACGCATTTTGACATATTTATAAATATTAAAGAGTAGGAAGTTGTGGTGGTTTGTGTGGGGTTGTGGGAGAGAGGAACGAGATGAAGAGAGAGGTAGGTGGAGAGATGAACTTAGGGAAATTCTTTATTTATTTATTTATTTTTGTCACCGTGATTCTTTATTTTTTAAGTTTTTTTTTAATTTATTTTCAAGATTAACTTTTGTTTAAAAATAGATTTTTAAAAAAAATCATGTTAACTATCACATGATTTAAAAAATATATAAAATAAAATATTTTTATGTCACATGATTGTTAGTGTCACTTTTGATTTAATTTTGGACATAACTTAACTTTTATAGAGTAAATTGAAAAAAATTGAAACATGAAGGGTGAAAACGAAATTTTTTTTCCAGGGTTAAAGTGAGAAAATGATTAAACATAAAAGGACAAAGTGTAATTTACCAAAAAATTTTGTATGGGCTCACAAAGTATCTATTTGGCACTATGTCATTGGTTGTTTGAAACCTTATGACTATGTTTGAATGACAGAAATATTGAGGGTGGTTAAGACTGTCACTACTAATAATAACATTACTGGTAATAAATTTTATGTATTAATGCTATTCAAGCAGTTGAATTCATTAGGAATCCTCAATGACAACATAATAAAATTAAAAATATTTATTATTTTTACTCATAATATTTTCTCATGAATTTGAAATTTTCATAGGGAAGTGGAAATCAAATTCCTACTTTGTTTGAAAATATAATTTGTGCTAAAAAAAATAATTAGGAATCGCTTTCATATTTCAATCCATTTCAAATGCTAGAATCATGATGACCTGAAATTACATTCTCATTTCCTCTCAAGATTTTTTTTTTTTTTTGATAACTCGGTATCCAACATTAAGAATCAACTAATCCGAAGGACCAATTCCACCGTTCATTAGCAAGGGGCCAATTAAAGTCGAGACAAAATCCCTTATAGACTGGTCCAAGAAATTGTTTGCATCGAAAATATTTTGAATTTGAGACTATATGAAGGAAGCACACCCCATGTACGAACATAGCCAAAAAATTTATTTTTGAGGGGCCAAAATAAGCGGAAAAAATGTATTTCTCATGCACAAGGTCTTTTAATGTTATGGGATGTATATAGAATATGATTCAAGCTCAGAAAAAATGATATATATATATATATGCACAAGGTCTTCAATGTTATGGGAAATCAGTATAATTATATGAAAAATAAAAAATTTATTGTAATCACTACAATATATAAGAGTTTTACAGGTCAAATGTTTTGATCTCTAAAAATGAAAATTTTGTTACAAAAGATATATAGGAACCAATTTCTATCATTGTAAGGATAGTTACTAAAAGGTCTTCTTAAAAAGTAAAAAATAAGGCTTTAACAATAAAATTTTGAAAATGTCCCTAATAAATAGATTTTTAGAGACAAAATAATTTGGTTTCAAAATGATTTATTTTTTGAGACAAAAAATTGATCTCAAATAAAAAATAATTCATTATTAATGTCCAATTTTCATTGCTAAAAATATAATAACAATAATATTTGCAACAAAAATATTTGGTCACTAAAAGAATAATTGTCCCTAAATTTTGGTCCCCAAAACTTAATTTTTTGTAGTGAATTTTCTTAAATCTCAGAAAAATAAGTATAATTTACCTAAAATAAAATATTCAACAAAATATTTTTTTAATTACAAAACTATTATTTTGATTTATTTCTTCTTTTTTTTTTTTTTTTTTTTTTTTTTGGTGAGGGCATGGAACATGTTACCTAAAATAAGTGTGCGGCCAAGAACACGTGTGCGGCCACGAACACGCTTTCTACAACGGTTGCCGCAAGTCACTCTGTCAAAGAAAAATAAGTATAATTTACCTAAAATAAAATATTTTTTAATTATAAAACTATTAATATTTTTTAATTACAAAACTATCAATGTGTTTAGTCTTAGTTTTCTAAAAATTGAATTTTTTATTTTTCTTATTTTTTTATTTTTAGTAAATATTTTTAAAATTTGAATTTTTTTTTTATTTTTTTAGATGCACCTTACTTAGATGTATCTAAAAAATAAAATATTTGTAAAAAAATATTTTTAAAAATTAATTAATATTCCAAAATACTAAAAATATACTGAATTTTTGTATTTTTTTATATTTTTGATATTTAGTAAATTTTTTTTAAAAAATTCACTAAAACTATACTTTTTAAGTATATTTATGTTATGTGTGTCTAAAAATTAAAAAAATTCAGTAAAAACAAAAATATGAAAAACAAAAAAGTAAAATTTTTTGAAAAATATTTTTAAAAAATTAAAAACAAACATAGTGCTTATTTTCATTTATTTCAATTTTTTTTTTTTTTTTTTTTTTTGTAAGGGCATGGAACACATTAGGGACTTTTTCAGAGAGAGAATCTTTTGTAAAGAACGCATAAGCACACACGTGTGCGGCCAAGAACACACTTGCTTTCTACGACGGTTGCCGAAATCACTTTGTCAAAAAGGCTACACGACACACGTTGGTCTCTACATCACATTTGGTTAGGCCTACTACACGACACACACATTCGTCTCCACATCACATTTCGTGATTTCCACAATCTATTCATTCTCCTCTCAACTTCCCAAAGGTCAAGCAAATGCTCCAAAGCATAAATTTATTTCAAATTTTATTAATTTTTGTTTTTTTGGATGGATAAATTTTATTAGTTAGTCTCAACATAATCTAATATTATTTATGTGATATTTTTAATAACGGCCTCCCTTTCGGTTTATGATTTGAATTAGATGGTGTTGTTTGGATTTATGAGACTCGCCAGAAGTCTTATTTTAATAATTTGAACCGTTCATTTATAGAGTCAATCATAGATATGATTAAAAAAATAGGATTAAAAAAAAAATTATGTCGATTTGATATTCATAGCGTATTTAATTTGTCACATTATTGGATCGATATAATTTCGTATGTGCATGATGAGTTTGCACCATAAGAAATAACACCTTTAGCGACCAAATTTTTGGTCATCGAAAGAGCTTATCTAGTCGCAAATAGCATTTCGAGACCACAAAAATGCCGGTCGCCATTTAGTTGCCGAAAGCTCATCATAGAAGGTTTTTGGCGACCATAAGTAGAGGTGGTCACTGAACTGAAAGTGATCATTTGCGACCACATCGTTTGGTTGCGGAAAGGATCTAAATTTGTGGAAAGTGGATCATTCGTGACAAAATAATGTGGTCGCGGAAAGATGTCATTGGCAACCAAACTAGTTAGATCATGGAATAGTTACATTTAGCAACGAAAATATGTGGTTGCGGAAAAGGACTAATTGGCAACTATTAATTTAGTCGATGAAAGACTAAGTTTTAGTGACCACATCCATAGCCACCAATGATTATTTTTGGAAACTTCTAAAAGGCATATTGTGACTAAAATTTTATTGATAGTAAAAAGCCTTTCAATTTCAAACATTATATATATATATATATTTAAAATTAAAAATAGTATTTTTCTCTTGCCTAGGTGGCAAAATTTACAGGCTTACTTTTTTTTTTCTAAAAAATTCACATCAGCATGCATTTCCATTTACACATAAAGTTCTGTAAAAACTTAATTTCAATTATAATAACTAATTTTACATGAACTCTATTTGAGAAATATTTATTTTGCATATATATAATTATAATTTAATTATTATGATATTTGAAAAAAATTATCTCGATATCCCACATCGGGAAAAGATGGAAAAAGTGAATTGTTTTCACTTATATAAAATGAACTTTATATTTCTAATTAATATTGTAGTGTTATGCATGTTTCAGTTTAAGATAGTTTAAATTTTAAAAGTAAAATAATATTTAAAAATTTTAATTAATTAATTTGTGTATAAATTGATTAGTCTTTTGACATAGCCGATTAAGCTGAACCATTTTCAATTTAACTGATTCGTTAGTTAAGTTTTTAAATGTAATGTAATTTTTTTTAATGCCTATAATACAATTACAATTAATGCATAATGCATATTAATCCAATCGATTTCAACATCTTAATCCATCAACTATCCAATCTAACAAAAAAAAACCATCAACTATAAAATCGAAATAATAATTAATCTATTTAATTAATCTCACTAGTCAACATCACACATTACATGTCTAAAATAATCATCCATCCATTTAGTTTATTACGAATTGGCTACATCAAAAAGAATCCGAGTTCTTTTAATAGTAAAATATATTTAATAGATAATGTGATTCAATATTATCATATTAAAAAAAAAAAAAACTCAAGATATAGTCCCATAAAGCAAATCAAAAAATAAATTAAAATATCAGATTTATACTTCACATTTAAAGTTATTGTGAGTCATACTGTAAGTAAATCTAAACTATTAATATTAAATTATATATTTTTTCTGAATTTTTATTTGTGAGATTGTAATAATGCTCTTATCCTATTAATAATTTTTTATTAATAAATATCCAGTTACTTTAGAATCAGAGCACTTAACTGTGGGCTCATAAGCTGTTAATGGGTTCCACACCCCACTCTAAATTTGCCTGCTTTAATTTTTGTATTGTGGGTTTCACACATCCTCTCTCTCTCTCTCTCTCTCTCTCTCTCTGCACGTTTTAATGCTTTGATTCTACACAAATTACTTAGCCATGGAAGCAAGCAAACTCTTAATAATTTATTATTGTTTATATTTCAGTGCATGCATGATATATGTCTTTGGATAAATTCGAGGTTCTACCGCCAAATTTTAACATCATTGACATAAAGCAAACGTGTGCGAATTTACTACTTGAGAGTTGAGATAATTTTTTTTAGATGGGAAAGTTGAGATATAACTTACAAGTTAAGAACCTTCTCATCAACTCAAAAAACAAAAGATTGTGATTCCTTACATGATATATATTTGTAATAGACAGATATTTGCAATAGTTTTAATTTGCAAGTTAAAAAATTATTTTAAAAAAATTAAAAAAAATTTATAATTTATATTAAAAAGTCAAATTTTCATTTTCTCTCTATTTTTTATACATCTTTTCGTAAAAAATTAAAAAATTATTCCAAACATATTAATTTTGTTTACCTCATATTTCAGTAAAAAATTTAAAATGTTACTAAAATAATATGTTCTCAAATGAGACCTTAATGATAGGTGTAATAATTTTTTGAATGCTCGGTTCATAAATTTAATTTTAAATTTTCATTGGTCAAAAATTCATAAACTAAAATATTTTATCCATAAAAACATATCTAAACCAAAAAAAAAACACGTATATATATTCTAAACTCATACCCCCTTTTTTTTTTTTCAGCACTTCATTTTTCAATAACCTCTCTCCCCCCTGCATCTCTCTCTTAGGTTTTGTTTGGCAACTTGAATTTTAACCTTTTTTTTTTTAAATTTATAAAAAGATAAAATAAATTAAAATAGTTAATAAGATAAAATGTCACGTTAAATTCATAATTATTTCACTTTTTCTCTCACAAATATCATATCTAATTACAAAAAATTTAATTATCTTTTTAAACATAAAAATTTTAATCTATTAAAATAACTTATAAAAATAATCAACTTTTCATACGAGACCATAGTCTCTCAGATCGCTCTCTTTCTCTCTCAAACTTCGTAGCACTCTCGTAGCATCGTCTTCCGTCAGAGCACCACCGTCCTTCGTCGCAACACCTCTCTCTCATCTCCTCTTGTCTCCATTTCTCTCTCCTCCAGCCTTGACAAAGACGTGACCTCTTTGGAATTTATGATAAGTTCTACGGATTCAAAGGTCGTCTAATTCAGATCATGGACTAAAGACAATCCTCCTTAAAATATTTATGAGTTTATATTTTTATTTTATAATCATTAAATATGTAATAAAATTTTTAAAAAAATTACACTAAATGATATGTACGCTTTACATAATAAAATGAACATATATTAAAATAAAAAATATATAAAAATATATATATATAAAAAAAAAAAACCCTTAGCTAAATGAAGAAAGAGAAATATACACCAATGGCAGCTTTTATTGAATATTATTTTTAATAAAGGTAGGTGATTTGGTTGGTCAACCACAGCCGGATTCCATGACCATGATGAGATCAAGAAGCTTCTGTTCTGTTTTCTGCTACTTTTTTTTTTTGTCTCACAATCTCTCTTGATTTTATTTCATATTACTTTTAGATATACATGCATGCATTTACACACACATATATAGGATATATATATAGAGGATATATAAGATTCAAGCTTCAACTGCAAGCTTTGCAAACTACAGTTTGTAGTTTCTAGTGCAAGTTTATAAGATAGGAGTAGTGGTAGTAATAATTGAAAGAAGCATGGGAAAATGGTGATAGAGATAATCTTCCAAGCTGGTTCTTCTTCATATCTTCCACCCAGCACTTTCTCTGACCACCGGTACACTTTTTTCTTCGCTCTCTCTCGCTCTCTCTCTCCTTCTTTAGTACACAGTGGAAGTAAACTAGAAAGAACTCTCTCTTCTTTAGTACACAGTGTGGAAGTAAAACTAGAAGGAAAATATAAGTTGGTTTTTTTTTTTTTTTTTATCAAAAATTAAAATTTATTGGGATTTTCATAAAATAATACATATTCATGAAAATTTTAAAATTTTAATTATTAAAATTTATCGATGATTTAAATATTTTTAGATACTTTATTTCAATTAAAATTTCTTATATATATTCCGTTTGCAACTTTGTTAGCCTGACTTTTTAGCTAGTTTTTTATTTGTGATGAATTTTTAATTTTTTTATACTTTTGTAAAAGAGAAAATAAAATGATTATAATTTAGAAGTGATATTTTGGGTTATTTTGAAAAGATAGTTAAAAGTCATCTTCCAGCTTTTAATTTATTTTGGGTCACATCATTTCTCATATTTTTTTACATATTTTTTCAAAAAAAACCGAAAAATATCAAAAATTTAGCTTTTAATCCTCTTCTCAAAATAACCTTTTATCTTATCAACTTTTTAACTTATTTTTATTTTTTTAATAAATTGAATTAGTCTCAACTCACTACAACAAAACTTACTTTTTTGCAAAAAAAAAAAAAAATTTCGTGCGACAAAAAATGAAATTGACTAAATTTGAATTTGCTCGGAAAGAAAGTTTTTTTCTTTAAAAAAAGAGTTTAGTCGCCGGGTGTGTGTTTTTAGCGACTAAAAGGAAGTTTGGTCGCCTAATATAGGGTTTTCAACGACTAAATTTTGTTTAGTAGCCAAAAGTCACGGTTTTTAGCGACTGAAATCATTTAGTAGCGAAAAGGTATGGTTTTGGCGACTAAAAACAGCTTTAGTCGCTGATTATAGAAGTTTGACTGGCGGCTAACAACAATTTAGCTGAAGAAGTGGAGTTTTTTTACCAAAATCCATTTTTAGTCGCAAAAAGTAGGGTTTTCATGACGAAATTTTTGTTTAGTCTAAAAAGCGCTGATTTTAATTGAGAACTTTTTTTTTGCGACAAATAAATAATTAGTAGCCCAAAATAATACAATTAGCGACTAAATAATGGTTTTAGTCGCCAAAAGTCGCCTAATTTTTTTTTAGTAAATAAATTATTTTTGACATAAATTATATTGAATTAAAAAAATTATATTTATAAATATTATTTTGTATTAATTATGTTAATATACTATATAAATAATATACATTGCATATATGTTCATGTGATGATGTGGTGGCATAGCATAAGGGAGAGTTGTAAAAAAGGGTGCTATATGGTAGTGGAAGCGTGTTGGTCGAATCAAAGAGGGAAAAACAGTTAAAATTTTTTTTTTTCATATACTTTTGGCGACTAAAGTTATTGGTCGCCAAAGGTATAAATAATAAAAAAAGAAATTAACTATTGGCGACTAAAAGTTTAGTCGCTAAAGGTATAATTTCCAAAAATGGAATTGAGCAATGGCGACTAAAAGTTTAGTCGTCAAGCCCTATCTATTGGGGCGACCAACAGTTTTTAGTCGCCAAATGTATGCGCTGACATCAAGTATAACAACAAACGACCAAAAATTTTTTTAGTCAAAAACTGAAAATTCGACATTTGGCGACTAAAAAGAGACTTTTGGCAACTAAAAATTTAGTCGCCAAAAGCATATTTTCTTGTAGTGACTATCTTAGCAAACGAAGCCTTTTATGTCATATGGATAAGATTTTTTTGTTGAGAGTCTATGCTTTCTCTCCAATATAATTCTTATATTATTATTATTAATAAGCCTAAGACACCAATTGACAACTGGATAAGATAATCCAATAAATCTTATACCCCATTTGGTTTAGGGCTCTAAACCACTTTAGTTTGGTCCATATCCTCGTTAAGGATAGAATATAAATTATAAACTTGTTCCTCTCCCTAATTATTTGAACATTTAGATGAGTTAATCATCAAAATATTTTAATAGAGGTCTACTTTATAGGCGTTTTGGGTTTGATGTCTCCGATATATAATACATATTTAGTAAGGTAAATTATAAATGCACCTCTTAAGGTTTGCTTAAAATATAAATTGTCCACTGTGATTATGAAAATTAAAAATATACTCTTGTAAAAATTCGTCATCTAACAGAGTTTACAGAAAAAATAAAATTCTCAAATACCCTTCTATACAACATTGAAATCACTAGAACTATTAATTAAAATATATTACTAACATCATTAAAAACTAGTATTTGACTTAATGGTTGAATAATGAAAGGAGTTATTTGTTATGTAAATAGAAATTTTAAGGGGTGAGTTGTCATTTTCATAATCATATAGGACAATTAGTATTTTAAGTGAATGGTATATTTATAATTTACCCGATTTAGTATGGAATAATAATTATTTTTTATTTTATTTTCGTCCAGAATCAACAAACTTAATGTTAAGGTTTACTGCAAAATATAAAATTCCTAGATATCAACATTTATTTTCTTCTGGTAGTCATTATTTGCATAATTTGTCAGTTCTTCATTAATTTTCTATTATTGTTTGATATATATGAATTATTTGTTAGATACATATGAATTAATTTTAAGGAGTTTGGCCTAAGAGTATCCACAAAGGACACAATAAGCTCAACCTTAGCGTAAGATGCCAAGTCTTGGCTAGTTCAGGGTGTTGTTTGGGGCTGCAATGAAATTGCTAATTTGTGTGTTAGTGCTCAAAGTTAGTGTCAGATATTAACTTGTGTATTAACTGCAGTCAACGGTTTAGCCAGCGAGGGAGAGAGAGAGTGTTGTGTGCCTGGGGAAGTCGTCCCGGACGTTCTGCCGGAAGTCATCCCAGACGTCTCGCCGGAAGTCCACCTCGGACGTTTGGACCGTTGAAGAAAAGAAAAAAAAATAAAAAATTTGAGTCTGACCGGTTGACCGACAGGACGTCCGGCCGAACAACCGGCCCGTTAACTGCAATAAATTTTTATTTATTTTTATTTACTTGTTGAGATTTTTTTTTTGGCTTGAAATTTTTGATTAAATTAAATTATTTATTTATTTATTATATATATATATTCTTAACACACACCTTAACACACCCCTTAACACATCTATTGTACCACCATTCACTCTCTAAAATAAACAAACTCTTAATATACCTTAACACACATTTTTTGGCTCTACTTTTATCACTTTTTGTCATATAACACACCTTAATGCACTTTTTTAGTCATTCCACTGTTGATGCTCTAATAAGTGTAACTTGAGGCGATATGTTCTCTTTAGGTCTCAAGTTCAACTCTTTGAGGCCATGCTTGCAGGCTACGGCCTCTACTCAAGATTTTCCTAATCCACATAAAGGGAGTGTTTTGCATGGGTGCTACGGTGTGCGCAAGTATTTACAATATATATATATATATATTTTTTAATATTTCATCCATTTTTTTACTTTCTTAATATTATATACACATTTTTTTTTTTTTTTTTTATATCTCAGCCGTCGTATTTTCGCATGATTTCTTATTCATTATCAAAGCTGAAATTCAAAACTATGGTTAGCCTTGTGTGCTCTAAATTTCAAAAGAACTCATGAATTTTTTTCTTGATCCAAAAATTCAAGCAATGAAATGTAAACGTGTTTCATGCATAAATTCCAGTAAGCATTATCATCATTAAGTGTATTTTTTTCCTCTTTTGACTCTTTTTATATTAAATTGTTAATTATCAAATCAACTAAAAATTTAAGTCATTAGAGTAATAAATAATTTTATTTATTTATATTATATTTCAACAACTCAATTGGACTCGAGTTACTTTGTATATTTGCTCTGATAATTGTTAACTATCAAATTATCTAAAAGTTTAAGTCATTCAAAAAAGAAACAATTTTTTTTTTTAATATTATTTTCAACAATGAGAAAGGTATTCACTATTTTTCCCTTACCTGCCCAGCCTAGTCCAACTCAATTGGATCTAAGCTACAACAGGTATGGAAAGTTGAGAACTAATCTTTAGAAGTCTTGAAATTAACAATAAACAAATCCTTAACAATCCTTTAACTTTTAAAGAAAGGTCACTGTTGTGTTAAAGGCACAACAGTCACTGTTTTGTCTCAATTTGAGATGCATTATGAGCTTAAAGACTCAAACTTTAAACCTTAAATCTTTACCACTAGTACGATCCATTCAGGTTACCACTATCTCCAACTTGTAAGTTGGAAATGGATTTGAACCTTAACTAAGAACCTGTGCTTATTACTACCACTGCTACGGCTAAATAGTGCCTAACTACGACAGCTACTTCTTAATTAGCAGCAGTCCTACATTATTAATGATGCTTTTAAACTCCTCACTTATTGCACCACTTCTAAAAGTTCACCAAATCTAATGCTGCATTTTAATGGCCGATAATTCTATGAATACAGACAAATAAAATAAAATGCACTCGTTATCTTTTATTGATGTTGTGGTACTTGTATTTTGTTCTTTTGCTCTTCATCAATAAAATCTCTTTTCGTTGATAAAAAAATATTGAATATAATAATATATCATTAAATAAATCTTATTTTGCAGTGAAAACATGATTGGGTTAATGAGAAACAAAATTTGTCCACCTAATCTCATTTATAATTTTTTATTGCTCGATAATATTATGTAAGATAGTATTATTGTTACAATTCATATTTTTTCCTAACGACACATATCAGAGAGTTAGAACCATTGTTGAAGAGTTTGTTCTATTCTAGTGATGGCAAGTTTTTATCCGTGGTTGGTTTTGTGTCTATAGTATTATTATTATTTTTTTGATAATTGAAAAAAAAAGAGAACATTTTATTGTGTATATAGTATTATTGTTTGAGCATTGAATTGTCTCATGCTTATCTATATAAGCGGTGATACAAAATCATAATAAAAATTCAATGGCATGTCATATTTATATGTACGTATAGGGTATAGATTCATAGAGCCAGAACCACAACCATCAAGCAAATCACGACATCATGCAAGGTCATGTAGCAGCAATGAAACCCTAAATCTGATCATCTCTCACACATCAATTTAATTTATAATTTAAAACTATATATCTTCAAGTCTCTTTATGGGCCCATATTAGAAGATGGATTTGCAAGTGTTAAAACACAATGGAGTCATTATTTTGACACTAAATATAGAGAGACTTTTAACATATAAAATTCCATCACTTCCTTACATCATTCTATGTATTAGAAATTTCATCAAACCAACACTCCTTGAAACTATTTGGTTGGAAGACTTGGGAACGAATTTGGAAAGAAAAACGGAAAAAGTGCGTAAAATTAGATAAAATATAAATATATTTTATTTACATTTTACTTACTTTTTCTTTTTTTTCTTTCCAAATTTCTTCACAAATCTCTCAACAAAACACAGCTTAAACTTATTTTAAAAAGATTAACAAAAGAGTTTTTTTAAGCTTGTAATGAAAATAACAAACAACTTACATGAGATATTGCACTGCACTGCTGCGAAGTCCATATGAAACATATCCCGATACTGTTTTTTTTAAAACCATAGATCATATCCCGATACTGTTTTTTTAAAACCATAGTTCACCTTGAGTGGTTGGTATCAAAGTCGAGCCAATTCCTTGAAGCATCATCATCAGAAGTAGAATGAGAACTTCCAAACTGCGATGAAAAACTTATAACATCTCCTTGTTGATGGTGAGAAGTTGTTGAAGGCGGAGCAGAATGAGTAGAAGTAGTCAAAGACTGAGAAACAAATGGTACTCCTCTAGGATAAAAACCCGAAACACCATTGTTGATAACATTACCACCACTATGAAGAAGTTGTGCATAGTGAAGAAGATCTGGATAGGGTTCTTGAGATAGAAATGGACGAGGCGGGGGAAGAGGAGGAGGAACAAAACGCAAGTCTTGACGCGTGGTAAGGTAACCGAGCTCAGTCCTTCCTTGAACCCTTTCAGGGAAGTTGAGCTTAGCTTTGTTGCCTTTGAATCTGAGAGCTGCCTCATCATAAGCAAGTGCTGCTCCTTCAGCGGTTTCAAATGTGCCAAGCCAGACTCTCGCTGCCTTCTTCGGATCACGAATTTCTGCGGCCCACTTGCCCCAAGGCCTTTGCCTCACTCCCCTATAGTGTCGCTTCTTCTGGGTACCTTCTTCACATATGTAATTAGATGATTTGAAGTTTAAATGGTGCTTAAGACAAACATGTATGATATAGTATCAACCATATTGTCATATATTAACTCATACCAAGTAGTATCAATCGATATATTAATTAATATTGATAATAGAAGTTTAAAATTTTTAAAACATATCGGACAATATTTAAAACCCTCATAACTGAGAAAGTATGATAATAAATTACAATCATGATTCCTATAATATTGAACTAGAAAAGAAAATTAGAGTTAAATCTTGATTGTAACTTAAAGTGTTAGAGTTAGGGTTAGGGTTAGGTTATTTTCATTTGAAATTACAGCCATTATTTCCATTTTTAAGCATGAAGACTAACACAAACATTGGACATAGCTATGAAGGCAAAGTTCTGGCACAAAAAAAGGATAGATCATATGACTGTTGAGTCTGACACCATCATCACTTTTTTTGACACAAATAAAGAAAGAACACATGACTTTAACTTGACACCAATAAAATCGTACTATAATTCTATATATCTATTACTGGAGTTAGGTTACCAAAACAAACATTCTTGAAACTGATTGGTGAATATAGAACACAGTATGTATGATATTTTATGGGTGTTATTTATAATACCTTGATCTTGACTGGGTTGAGATTGGTTAGGTTGATCGGCCACAGTGGATTGAGATGAGGCATGGAAGGGATGATGATGAAGTGGGGTTTGCTGAGAAGTAGTGTTTGTGTTTCCAATAACTTGAGTGAGAGCTGAGACCATGGTTGTCAAGTCGTGTTGGGATCGAGCTGAGTAGACAGGGAAGATGTGTCCATCTTCATCTTCTTCATATTCTGCGTCTTCTTCTTTCGCTTTCTTCTCCGATTCATTGGATGGAAGAGGCCTCTTCCCATGTCTTTGATCCACCTTATAATAATCTTCAGCCACTTTGGGATTTGGGATACAATTTTTTTTTCTTCTTTTCTTTGTGTGGATTAATTCATGAATGAAGTGATGGTGGAGAGGATTGAGTTGTTGTTGGATCTATGATGGTGTTGTTGATCAGATAGTCAGGTCAACAACACACAACTGATAATGGTAATGGGGTTGCGTATGAAGAAGACAAAGGACAAGGATAAAGAAGAAAATGAGTTGGAGAGAGAAAGAGATATAAAAAGACAGAGAGAGAGAGAGAGAGAGAAGTAACAAAAATGAACAAGTGTGAACTAAGAAGAGTTGAATAAGGAAAATTAGGGTTGGCTAAAGGAAGCTTTACAGGTATACATCGTTCCCCAAAAAATTAAAAATAAATATAAATAAATAAATAAAAGTGTGAAAAAGTGTAATTTGAAAAAGAAAGCGTAAGATCTATATTCTAAAATTTGTCTCTCCAAATGAATTTAGGAGAACGACATAATGAAAATTTAAAAAAAAAAAAAAAGGATTAAAAGGAGAGAGAGAGATGGGAAAAGAATAAATTTTTGCCATATATTTGTGTTTTGTCCTGAAGAGATGCATTCTATGCCAAACAAATTAAAAGAAGAGCAACGACTGAGATCCCACAAAAACTTTATCCCCACAATCTCCACATCATTCTATGTGAGAGGGAGAGGAAAAATAAATAAATAAATAAATAAACACACACACATAGACCAATCACACACATTTGAGGGTCATGGGAGTCCCCAAATTGGGGTCCCAAGCTTTTTCCTTAAGGGCTTGTTTGGAAAGGGAGAGTTTGGATTTTTTTGACTAAAATAGTCACAAAAAAATAAAATAGGCTTTTTAGTTCAATAAAACAAAACATCTCATCCAACCTATAATCATTACATTATTTCTCTCACAAAAAGTCAAAAAAGTCAAAATCTCTTCCCAAACGAGACTTTTAGCCCCAGGTTAAAATAGTCAAAAAGTTAAAAAGTCAACCCACTTCCCAAACGAAAAGAAATGAGGATTATTCATAGGGCTATTATACTAAAAGTAATAACGATTAAATTATCATCGGATTCTAATAGTTAAACTTAAATCTTATTAAGAGAGTGTTCGGAATGATCTAAATAAATATATTTTTTAATTTTTATGAAAAAATATATAAAAAAGTAAATAGTTGATATAACCTAAAAAATATAAATATATAAAAAGTACACTTTGGCAGGGAAGGCCAAATAATGCCTAAGTCCTATTAATTTGTCGCTAAAAGCTGATCCTACTAAAAATGTTGCTAAAAAAACTTTTTATGATGATTTTTTAAATATGTTGCCAAAAATTAAAAATTAGTGATTTTTTTAGTGATAATTTTTTAAACAATCACTAAAATTTATAATTAGTGACTTTTTTGTGACAAATTTTTTCAAACAGTCTCTAAAAACTAACAATTAGTGATTTATTTTAACAATGCTTAATAAAAAATGTCATTAATTATTATCAAACCTACTGAACAATAAGTTCATCTATTGAGACCTGCACGTCGTAAAAATACCAATCAAAAGCATCACATAAGTAATAAAATTATTTTTCAAAAGAAATTTAAAATTTTGAATCTGGATCATCTATAATGCATTGTATGTAGTGTTAGGGAAAGATGAGAGGGGCAGTTATTTACTTATTATTTTTTAAGTTTTGCTCCAAAACGACGTGATTTTAAGGTACTACAGAGTGTGCCACAAACAATGCACTACAAAAAAAAAATGGGATTTGGATCACATGTCTTTTTTCTATTTCTTTTTTCCCTTTTCCTTTTCTTGATAAAAAAGCAACGAACTGAATTCATCCATAAAAAGCATAAAGCCAATTTGTCGAGAAATAGAAAATTAACAATTTCACAACTTAGAAAAAAACAAAAAAGGAAAAAAAAAAAAAGGTGCAGAGTATAGAGAATAGGAATGAGACCCAAATTTAATAGGATAGTAATGTTAGGGATCGATCAGAAACTCATACACAAAAAAATATCAAGAAAAATAGTATATTGAACAGATTCATTTAAATTTTGGACCCATCATTACAAGAATTAAATCTCAATATTATTCTTTTTATTTTTTATTTTTTCTTGTTTGAATTCATAGTCTCCTACGTTGGTCTTATTAAGAAAACTGCTAATATATCAAATTGGAAAAAAAACAAAAAAACAAAAAAACAAAAACCTGAAAATTAAATTGAATCTGTATATATGGTGTTGCAATCCTCCACATCTTTGCATATAACTATTCGCCTCGAGGCTTTCTAGCCATCATCGTCATGAGTGTCTGTGGGGATATATTTCTAAGTACTAACACGTGACTAAGGTGACGCCGACGTGTCAGCCGAGGTGCCACGTGTCCTAATCATGACGCCGAGGTGATCTTGGCAAGGTCGAGGTTATCTCCGAAGATATCGGAATCTGAGATAAGCGGATAAGGGGTAATAGTCCTGAAATGAGATAAAACTTCAGTTTGGGTAAAGATGAAACTCTTAGAGAATTTATCCTAATCCTACTGGGAGTCCAAGATTAGCAGTAATTCTAAGTCCATTAGAGCTAGGCTGCTATTGAGATTAGGATTGTGTTGGCTATAAAAGGGAGGCACCCCCATAGGTCTAAGGTAGGCTTTTGATATTCTGTCTAGTGAGTTAAGCACTTTTGTTATCTTTGAGAGATATTGAGTACTGACTTGATCGTCGGAGTGCCCCGGCTGGACGAGCCACCGCCGGAGACTCTTCTTTCTGTTATAGGTCGTTCAGGCTTAATTTATTCTGCCAGTGCTCTCCAGCTGGATACCTGTTTGGCAGTGTGGTCGGAAATTGAAACATACAATTTGACGTCGTCTGTGGGAACGAAAGGAAAATAGATGGCCAACGACAGATCGAAAGAGAAGGTTGGGAATGACACCCTTACTGAGAGTGGGAAACATATTGACCTTGACGTCAAAGAAGACAACTACAATGAAGAAACTCGTGACAAGAATCACGGGGAAGAGGACGTCGGCCAGAAGGGCGACGTGCCGAAGAAATCAGACTGAAGCGAGTATTATAACGAGGACAACATCCAGGTATGGAAAGAAAGATACTTACGAAGGGACGACGAGATGAAAACAATGGCGAACAAATTGGTGGACCTGCAAACGGTTGTCAATTTCATAATACAGAACAACGTCATGCAGTGACCGTTCCCGTCACAAGATACGCCGATTACAGCAGCCAAGAAAGATGCTTAGGCAGGGGGGGAGAAGACAGCTCCTACGACTCCTCAGCATGAGAGGACCAAGGAATATTCTCACCGGCCTTCAAGGAAGGTCGGACGAGGAGAATCAAGAAGGGGAGATTCACAGAGGACACATCGCACCAAGGAAGCTGACTCCAAAAAACATCGGCATATTCAGGAGAAGGACCTCTGTTTCGACGCGACCAATGGAGGGAGGTCCAAAAGGACTCGCAATGACACAGGAAGTAGTACAACAAAGAGGCTGAAATCCGGAGATAGCCAAGCTCTTGAACGAACCAAGGAGGATCTGAGGGATTACCTCCAGAGAAAGCGACAAGATGCCGAGGTGACCTCACCTGTCAAGCCGAGGACACCGTTCTCGATAGAATTGGACAAATTTGAGGCTCCGAAAAGGTTCAGTATGCCAAGGTTCCAGATATACGACGGTAAGTCGGACCCGAACTTTCACGTCAGCTCTTACCTAAACTCGATGGCATTGTACACCAAGAACGAGCCGTTGCTCTGCAAGGTGTTCCCATCATCCTTCGGAGAAATTGCATCGGATTGGTTTCACAAGTTGCTGAAGGAAACTGTGAAAACCTGAGAAGGCTTGACCGAGATATTTGTGGCCAAGTTCGTGACAAACAAGCTACAGCCATTAAGGGTAGATGCCCTAATGGCCCTAAAGATTGGCAAGGATGAAAGCCTTAGGGCCTATGCCAAAAGATATTATGAGGTATTCAACCGAATACCAGGATGCAACCAAGAAGTGGCGGTCATATCATTTAAAAACAACTTAAAGGATGACTGCCTGCTTCGAAAATCACTGAGAAAGACATTGCCGAAAAGCATGGAGGAGCTGATGTCTAGGATAGAAAAGTATACCAGAGCCGAAGAAGACACGCTGGGAACAAAGGCGTCCAAACAAGAGAGGAGAAATGGTTCGCCGAAGCAAAGCTGAGATAATACTGGACACGAGAAGACAAGAGCTTAGCCCAAGTGAGCAGATCCCAGATTCCAGATTTGGAATCCCAGATCCTAAAAGACAAGATCTCGGCTTAGATGATTAAGTCCGAGAAGAGAAGAACTTGGCCTAAGTTAAAGAATTTTTTCCACAAAGGAGTATGTGGAAGCCATGCAGGGGGTAGATTCCCTGCCCATAGAGCAATATCAAGGTCAAAGCCACGTACCTAATGAGAACCCAAGTGGAACTTAAGTTCATATTAGGGAGCAAAGGGCTGAAGAATGATACTTGGGAGTTGGAATTTCACAAACCGAGATGATGTTTAATGCTTGTTGAAACTTGTGAAAAGTTTACAAGTTGAAGTTAAACCGAGATGATGTTTAACGTTTGTTGAAACTTGTGAAAAGTTTACAGGTCGAAGTTAAATCGAGATGATGTTTAACGTTTGTTGAAACTTGAGAAAAGTTTACAAGTCGAAGTTAAACCGAGATGATGTTTCACGCTTGTTGAAACTTGTGAAAAGTTTGAGATGATGTTTAACGCTTGTTGAAACTTGAGAAAAGTTTACAAGTTGAAGTTAAACCGAGATGATGTTTCACGCTTGTTGAAACTTGTGAAAAGTTTGAGATGATGTTTAACGCTTGTTGAAACTTGTGAAAAGTTTACAAGTTGAAGTTAAACCGAGATTATGTTTAACACTTGTTGAAACTTGAGAAAAGTTTACAAGTTTAAGTTAAACCGAGATCATGTTTAAACACTTGTTGAAATTTTGAGAAAATTTACAAGTTGAAATTTAAGCCAAGGTCATGTCATAAGAAGACTAGTTTAAACACTTGTTGAAATTTTGAGAAAATTTACAAGTGAAGGTTAAGCCAAGGTTACGAGTGAAAGAAGTATCTATGCACATGCCGAGATTACCATGTTGTCAAGACTTGGAAGATAATGGAAGACAGAAGTCTTAAAGAAGTAAAAAAAGTGGCGAGTTTTGAGCAACACTTGTGAAAACATTTTGTTACACTATTTTCAAGTGTTAAGCCAAGGCCGAGATAAACAAGACTAGAAGTTGTGTCCGAGGTATTTTACCCCGAAGAGATTACACAGTGAAGGTGTACCTTGAAGACATGCAAATTATTCTAAGTATAGAATCATGCAAACCATGTTGAAAGAAGAAATTAAAGAATGCATTCAGAAAAGGAAAGAAGACACTTCGGCCTAACATTAAAGTGTGATTGTTTAGATTACAAAAAGGCCGGTGTGAAGTACGCCGATGTCAGACGGTGGTAATAAGCAAAGAAGTGCAACAAAAGCCTCATCGGAGGGAGAGAGTGAAACTGGTTGCAGAAAGCTTCGCAAAAGCAGCAATGAAAGACAGAGAGAGAGTTGATTATGATCAAAAACTTAAAACGGCAGCAAAACAGAATTTATGAGCCTAGAAAAGCAGATTTGTCAGACGGCACATATAGGCGCGAAATGACTTATAAGCACATCCGGAGTACGATCCAATAAGAAGAAGACGCGTGGCTAAACGGTTGAGTTGTTATGTATAACAGCTCATATGCGTGAAGGAGCTCTTGGAATTCTTAGTCTTTAAGAAGACATATCGGCCTATGATGATGATTTCGGCTTAAGCGGATGTACTGACACTAAATATCGATATAGGTTCCATCACATCAGAATGCCAAGGTAATAGAACCTAAGGGGCAGTTGTGGAGATATATTTCTAAGTACCAACACGTGGCTAAGGTGACGCCGACGTGTCAGCCGAGGTGCCACGTGTCCTGATCATGACGCCGAGGTGATCTTGGCAAGGCCGAGGTTATCTCCGAAGATGTCGGAATCCGAGATAAGCGGATAAGGGACAAGAATCCTGAAATGAGATAAGACTTCAGTTTGTGTAAAGATGAAACTCTTAGAGAGTTTATCATAATTCTACTGGGAGTCCAAGATTAGCAGTAATCCTAAGTCTATTAGAGCTAGGCTCCTATTAGGACTAGGATTGTGTTGGCTATAAAAGGGAGGCACCCACATGGGTCTAAGGTAGGCTTTTGATATTCTGTCTAGTGAGTTATGCACTTTTGTTATCTTTGAGAGATATTGAATACTCACTTGATCGTCAGAGTGCTCCCGGGTGGACGAGCCACCGCCGGAGACTCTTCTTTCTGTTGCAGATCGTTCAGGCTTAATCTATTCTGCCAGTGCTCTCCAGCTGGGTACCTGTTTGGCAGTGTGGTCGGAAATTGACACACACAGTGTCCATTAAATTATATAGTAATAATGAATCAAACCACATAAATATATACCAAACCAGCTGCTGGATCATCCATCTTGAATTCCCCAAGATTTGAGGCTCAGAATCATTATTTTGATAGGTTTTCTTGATTTTTAAAGTCATATATATATAATTTGAGAAAAGATTACTAGCTAGTTAATTAGTTTGATGAAATAGTTACTTACCTTTCATGTTCTGATCATGCTTTAAAATATCACCATCTTCTCCTTCGCCGGCCATCTGTATCATTCATTCATTTGAGATTTTGTTGTCAAATTTTTAACCATAGTCTATATATATATTAGGATTTAGTGTAAACGAGCAAAACCAGGTATGCATTTTCAGTATGAAAAACATGTTTTTTACACAATATATATATACTTGTTTAAAGTTGCCTTCTTATCTCTGTATACGCCAACGTTGAACACGATGCAAAAGCTTAAAGAACTTGGTGAATTCTTGGTGAAATCCACCCTCCTTACTCACATGATCAAACTAGACCCTATTTTAATCACAATAATGCTATGAATGGATCATGAAAAATTATTTCGAATCTTGTCTCAATTAGGTGTGTAATATAAATTTAAAATAAATAAAATATAAGCCACATCTACAATAAATATAGATAACAACGCAACTTAAGTAGATATAGACCATTAATTTGTCTTTTTGAATAATTATTTTAGTAAGTAGTATTACTATTTTAATCAAGTTTACTTAGGCCTCGTTTGGCAAGAGGTTAAAATAGCCAATTAGCCAAAAAGTTACCTTTTTAGCCAAAAAGCCAACAACCCATACCAAAAAGTCAAAGATTCCCTTTTCTCTCTACTTTTTGCACGTCGTTTCGTAATTAGCCAAAAAGTTGGCCCAAACATACAGGTTTTTCTTACTAACCTTTTTAGCCAATTAGCCAAAAAGTTACTAAATTAGCCTGTTCCCAAACGAGGCCTAAGTACAAATAAATTGGTTCTATTCACAAGAAACAAAGGTAAACACACATAACAAGATATATGTGGTTTCACAATGAGCTTAAATCCAACGTGGGCAATACAATAATGTTACAAATTCAAAAATAAAAATTTAGAAAGAGCATAGTTTGTTTTCAGTTTACTTTGTAAATTGGACCATACTGTTTGGATCTATGGAGCATCTTAATGATATAAACCGTTCATTTTTTAGATCATAATGATAGGTCATCTATGGAAAAAGCAAGTCGATCCGATCCTCATAGTCACACTAGTTTGTTATATTTGTTTTTCAAAAAATAAATGGTCTAATTTTTAAATAATATTTGTTGTTTATTTTTTTATGTTTTGTAAATAAATATAATGAACTAATGTGGCTACCCTTATTAAATTTACTAAATTTTGTTAATGAATAATTTAAATATTATAATTTTAAAAATAAATAATTTAAATTATTGAAATGATACTTATAATAAACCTCACAGACTCATTCAGCTCAATCTAATTCACATTGTGGAGTGGAGACAAGCTAAACTTTTGAGAAAATTAACCTCAAAGACTCATTCAGCGCAATCTAATTTCATTCAGCTCAATCTAATTCACATTGTGAAGACAAGCTAAACTTTTGAGAAAATCAACCTCAAAGACTCATTCAGCACAATCTAATTCACAATGTGTGGTGGAGAAAGGAAAATGAGTGAGAGTTAATTAGTGCCACCACTAATGATGTGGTAGTGAGTGACCCACTTCCACAGTATTATTATTTCTGTTTTTTTTTTTTTTTTTTATAAAATAGATGCAACATCATTAATGATTACTTTAAAACACTATTTTTAATAGTCTCTACCATTCTCCAGTGAAGAAAAGCTAAACCTTTGAGAAAATCACATCAGAGGGGCGCTGCACCTAGATTTGACATCAACCCTTCACCTCCGCCAAAAGACCTTTATGATAATGTGTTTATCATGTTAGACTAAAGATTACATGACGAGACTGTTATGCATCCAACCTCACATTTTGAATAGAATAAAAATTAGGAGTTTTAATTTTGTAGTTTTAAAGATACTCCTAATTAGGTGGTACTCCACTTGCTTATCCACCTCATTTTTTCACCCATTAAACAATTCTACTCATTTTTCCATTAATCTCAATTTTTTTAAATTACAAACTAACATTAAAACTTTAGTATTATTAGTTAAACTTTTAAAATTAGTATAATTTTAAAAAAAAATTAATTTTCACTAGTAAAACATTGTGAGACTCTCAATCTTGGTATTAGAGCCTACAAGTTGAAGCTAGGAATAATTTTAAACAAGGAAATTCAATGTTTAATGCAAAATATAATAGATGTAAAAAAATTTATACATCTTGATCACAGAAATAATAAAACTAAAATCACAGGACTATTAAATAGTCTAATGGATGTGAGTAAAGAAACTTTAAATATTTACAAAAATCAAAATATCATAATTATTGAAATATCAAAAGAGTTAAAAGAAATAAAAGAAATTTCCCTTAAAAATCAAAAAGAAAGTTTTATTAAAAGATTTGAAACTTCTTTTATTGAACAAACTGTAAAAACTACAAAAAAAAAAAAAAAAAAAAAAAAAAAAAAAAAAAGAAGATCATAATGGTAGACATTTTCACCAAAAAAATCCTATAGAAGGAATATCCTTTAAAGATCTTCAAAAATATTTGAATATATATATATAGATAATTATGAAAGGGAAAAAATATTTAAAAAAATCAATAAGCGATTCTATTGATCTAGTGGAGTTAAAAGAATAATGCTATCAATCAAAAAGAAAAGCTTAAATATCCGAAATAAACAAAGCATTTGAAAATTTCAATTTTTGGGAAAATCCCGGTTTTATGAATATTTTTGGCGATAATATAGAAAAATCTTCTAAGAAAGAAATAAAATTAGAAAAAAAATGACCATTAAAAACTCATATAAAATTTAACTTTATTCCTGTTTGGGAACTCTACAAAACCAAGAGGATAACTCAAATTCACTATGAATTAATGTTAGACATGGACCTCTGCATTTTTTAAAAATAGGCAAAAGTTCACATGATAAATCAAGCTAAAAAACGCAGGAATCCTTTAGATAAGTCACATGGAAGACAAAGCCAAGCATGGCTTACATATAGAAGAAGCAAAAAAGAAAGCTCGCACGACAGATACATCTACAGAGATATAACAAAGTGGATCACATGGTGAATGAAGACAAGGAAGCCATATGCTGAATAAAATCAAAGTTGTGGAGATACCACTACTGAGTTCTTAGTTTCAATAAATCAGAATGTAAAAAGTTTCTTATCTTATTACAAGAACCATATCTTTTAATTTTATGCATTTCAATTCCGAAGTTGAAATCCACTCTTTGCCTATAAAAGGGTATGGCTGCGTCTTGTAAAAGTAGAGTCAAGAAGTATAATCTTATAAGTAAGCAAGAGTGTTCTCTCTATCTTTCTTGTAATCTCTGTAATTTTTCAAGTATTCAATAAAAGTTTTTCATTTCTATATACACTTTGACTATTGTCTTTTAGGTTGCCAAGGAAGCAAAAAAAAAAAAAAAAAAAAAAAAAAAAAAAAAAAAAAAAAGTAAAAAAAATAAAAAAACAAAAGTCAACAATTCACATTTCACTCCCAATAATTTTTTTTTTTTTTTTTTTTTTTTTTTTTTTTTTTTTTATTTTTTTTTTTTCGAAAAAAAAAAAATTAAAAAAAAAACATCATATTTTTCCTCTCAACTTTTTTAGTAAAAAAAAAAAAAAAAGTGCTTATATTAGACACCCCAAACAACCCCTTAATTTTTTGGAAGTATGAGAGTAGTGATACAAGTAGAAAGAATATTCACCGAGAGTGAGAAATTATGCTTTCTACTTGTTGAAATGCTTGAAAAATATTCATAGCAAACAAAGCAAGGTGGGTAAATTTTAAGGTAATGTTATAAATAATCAGTATTTAATTTCTTCAGTTACAAATATTATCTTTGCAATTGTGATTAAAAAAAAAAAAAATCCATGTCATATATAAAAAAAATTATTTTATTCCACATCATCACCATATCATCGCACAACATCATTAGGGACTCAATTAGAAAATATTCGAATGATCCTTTTGAATATCCTAGCATTAGGAGGGGGATTAGCACCATGGACTAGATTGTGTAATGATTGTAATTTAACAGTATTTTGATCTTTTAGAACACTTATTGGGACCCTCTTAATTTACTATTTTTGTGTCCCAACCCCCTATGGATGTTAGGGGAGGAGTGCAATTTGAGCGGGTTCAAGCAGATTGAGATGTTATTCAAGTCCAGTTTAAGTTATGTTGAGAGTTGTCTGTCTAAGCCTAACCCGAGTTGTCTAAATTGCACAAAAAAGTTGAGGTTTTGTGTGTGTGTTTGTGTGTGGCTACGGTAGTCTTTATAATTTCAAAGTGAGAAAAAAAAATGTAAGATTTATATTGTGTTACTTGTATTTATAATATATCTAATATAATCCAACAATCAAAATTATTTTAACATCATCCAATAACTAATAATTTACATGTATATTTTATATTTTTATATATTTATATCTATCTAATTCTGATTTCAGATTGCTAGGGTTGTTTGAGATCTTTGCCCAAACATATCCAAATTTAATTTAGACTTTTAAATTTTTACCTAAGCTTATACTGATTTCAAAAATATTTTGCTCAAACTCTAATAAAAATCGAACTGGGTTCGGGTTGAACCCGCCCAAGTTGCATCTCTAAGTTAGGGTGAGTTTGGGATCCACCAAAAAAGGCTTCTGTTTTTTTGTCTTTAGTGTTTTGTTTTAAGATTTTTTTTTTTTTTAAATTTGTATTAAAAGTTTTTACTTTTGAGATCCAATGTAGGATGGCTTTAAAAAAAACTGAAAAAATCCAAAAAAAAAAAAAAAGTTGAAAAAACTATTTTGACCTTTTTTTCTTTAGTGTCCTTTTTTTTCCCTCAAAATTTTCATATTATTATTATTTTTTGGCTCGTCTAGTCAAGTAAAATGTAAAAAAATTTCAAAATTTTCAAAAATCAATCACAAACACACCCTTGGTAGTCCTTCATATAAGGGATATAGAGTGATTGACAAATCCAAATATTCACATTATGTTTGGGGAGATATTCTGAATGTGGCTCAAGCTAATTCAAGGCTGTCCAGTTTCTATATACAGAATGTGAAAGTCAAGATTGGTAATGGGAATAGGATCATGTTCTGGTTTGATTGTTGGAAGGGTGACATATGCTTCAAGACAGAGTTCCCTAGGCTATTTCTGCTATGTACAGAAAAAGGACAGTTCGTTGACTAGGAAGTATCTAATAAAGGAGAGCCACAATAGGTGGTTATTCAATTTTAGGAGAGCTTTGCATGCCTGGGAGGAGGAGGAGCTAGCAAGACTTCAAGATATGTTAGGTGAAGGGCCATGTTTGATTATGAATCAGGTCGACACTTTAACTTGGAAGGCAGATCGCTCTGGCGTGTTCAAAGTATGCAATGCTTATAAATGGTGCGAAATGTCACTAGGATAAGAGATGGGCACCCCGTCCTTAATCTGGAATAATTTCTCTCCACCTAAGGAGAAGTTTTTATCATGGCTAGCATGGAAAGGTAGACTTAAAACTTCTGATTTTTTAAGTAGGATTGGCGTGCTAAGGAATAATGCGGATTTATCATGTGTGTTATGTAAATCAGAGCCTGAATCTGTAAACCATAATATGCCATGGTGCCCTTTTGTGTGGCAGGTATGGTCAAGCATAATTCATTGGTGGGGCTTAAATTGGGTATTGCCTAGATCGGTTGAATGTCTGTTACAGTGGTGGATAGGCTGGATGTTCAGGAAGAAGGTGAGGCAAGTTTGGCGAACGTTACCAGTAATTGTGCTTTGGTATGTGTGGAAGTTTAGAAACGATTGCATTTTCTCTGGTACTCAACCAAGTGTTGCGGACCTCACTAATCTCAACAAAGTCAGAGTGGCTCTTTGGATGAAAGCTCATGATATTGGGTGTGATTACTCTATTAATGATATTGTACAGCCCATCCAACTGGTGATAAAGTGTTGCTGAATTTATATTTGCAGAGGTTACTGTGGAGGGGAGCTTCCAGATTAGCTGAATCTGGTGCCTTTCTGGGGTTGGCATTATGGTTTGTTGTTTGGTGTTTCTATATAGTAGTGTGGCTGATGGTTTTGTAATTTTCTTTTGTGCTTTTTGCTTCTTGTGCTGGTTAGTCACTTACCAACTCTAATGGGGTGATAGTAAGTGATTTGGCATTTATTCTAGTGCCAACCTAATTGGGATTGATTTGTTTTGTTATGATAATATTATTTTTCATATTTATCTTTACTGATGTATTTGATTCTTCTTTCATCAATAAAGGGTTTTTTGCTGGTAAAAAAAAAATCCAAATATTCACATTTATATGTTTAGATATGAGATTTGAGATGGAGCAAGATAAATATTTGAATCTCATGTGTATAATAAAAATAGAACACAATTCATATCATTCACAAAACGCCTATATCAAATTATATTCGAAGTGTGCAACTTGCATTGCTCGACTCAAATTACCTTCAAGTTGTAACATGTTGTCTTAACATGTGGTAATAATTTTTTCTTATATTGGCCGTGAAAAATATGGGTAGACAAATATCGGATTAGTTGGATTTGGGTGGGGCATGCTGTATATAATAAAGAGTAATACTATATGCATCAATTAATGTATTAACTAGTATATCAATTGAAAATGTGACATAATTTAAGATGTTTTTGGTATTTGTAATTTGTATAATGAGTAGGGTCAATCATAAGATCATAACTAGTAGTATACTAATTGGTGCATGCAGCATTACTCTATAATAAAAACATATTTGTCATTCTAAATTTAGGTTAGTCGGATATTGGGCCTAATATAGTTATTCTAAACTTGACCCAACCCTGAAAGAATTTCTAAATTTCAAGTCAGTCCATTTAACCCAACAGATTTGAATTATTAAATTTTATTTTTTTTTGGGTCTGGCAGGCTATTAAATTATTTAGACTCTTTTAATATTATTTGAATTTAAAACATTAACAAAATTCAATTGTAAAATAAATATGATCTTTTAACAAATGTTTTAATTTAAACCCTAAAAATAAGTAATGTGTATATACTTTTCTTAGCTCTTACTATTTTTCGGTTTATTTTGTAACTAAAAATATATAACTAAAATTAATATTTTATAAATGGGCAAGTTTGGTCGGGCTAAGATAAAATTCTTTATCTGAAACCTAATTCAAAAGTTAAATAGGCTTAAAATCTCATCTCAGCTCGAACCTATGGGCTAAATATTTTTTTCAAATCTTAAAAATATCAAGTTAAATTCCAAGAGTCACGCGAGATGATTACAAAATAAAATTATTTCTACATAAGTCATTCACAAAATAGTTAACAAACAAAAGACAAGAGGATTAGTTTCACATGTGGAACTTATGTTCTCCACCCTATAATAACTTATCTATGAATTATTCTATGAATGAACTTTGTATATGTAAAAAGAGAAATTACAATTTAGTGAAATCTTCACAAAATAATTACAGATCCATAAAAAAAGTTTAAAATTTTAATAATTAATTAATGTGTAGAAAATTTACCATTAATCTAAAATTATTTTTGTGATTGCAATTTTCCCCATGTAAAATTGCTCTATGTTTCACAATCCACAATTACAATAACAAATCAAGGGACATAGGCCTGTCACCATTTGAAGCCACAGATTTTTTTTTTTTCACTCTATTAAACATGAAAAAATTATTTGGTGCTTCAAGGTATTACATGTTTTTATTTCTAATCAATCGTCAATTGTTACGTGATTTTGTTGTTTCTCTATCAACAACAGATATTTATAAGCCTTACCCATTTTACCAATCACATTCAATATTTAAGACACCACATTGCCCTTGAACTACCAAATAACTTCCTTCTCAACAATTTTATTTTATTTTATTTTATTTATTTTTTAGTTGAACGGCAAAAAGAAGACTTCTTCAACATGACCTAGAACCGGTGGCTGCATAAGGATGATATTTGATTAGAAGATAATATCAAAATACATTTAAAAGCAAACAAACAAATAATAATAATAATAATTTATAAATAAAATTTTTACAAAAATATATATATATATATATTGACGTGGGTCATTTTAGTCTTCTCATTTCCAAACAAAAGACACATCACTTGGCTCATAATTTCAAATATGATTGTTACATCATTTTTAAGTAAGATATTTGTATAAAAATTTTGTTTGTGTGTTATTTTTAAAGAACAAAAATAGGGGCTACCCAATCATAATGGGGGTTTAGGAGAAATATAAAACTATGATATTTTATATTTAAATATTAATTTGATTGATGAATACAACTCGATAAATTTCACACACACGTATATATATATATATATATATATTTTAACTTTTAATCTATTTTAATTTTAAAAAACTTCATTCAACAAAAGTTATAGTGACAAGTATTATCACTAGCATTTTATAAGCAGCACATGCATTTGGCAAAAAGAATCTAATATTTTAATATAATTTATTTTATCGATAGAGCTTTCTTTTTTTGTTATGTTTATATAATTATTTCTAAAATTCTTTATTTGGAATTAAATTTAAATAATCAATATCATTAAAATGTCATGTTTTAACTTTTTTTGTAAGTTTAATACAATTTTTTTAAATAAATATATATATATATCATCCAATAATTAAATTTGTGAGATAGAAAACAAAAAATATCTTCAAACAATTGAAAATGTTCAAATCTACTCTCAATGTGATGTTGAAATTTTTTTCTTTATCTCAATTTGAGGGAGTATTTGGGCTTAGTACGTCTATTTTATAACCAATTTTGATGATCTGAACCGTTTTTAAGACTTGTTAAATAGAATATTCATACAAAAAATAAAAATAATTGTATATCAGTAGCTATATCTTTGAATCATATTTGTTTTTTAAAAAATAGGCCACAAGTATAATTTCAAGAATAACCATTCATTTTTTGTAATAAAAATTTGATTCAAATACATTATTACTTGTGTCCGATTATCTTGATATTTTACATGAATATTCTATTCAACGAATTTTAAAAAATGAACAATTTGAATAACCGAAATCAGTTTAAAAATGGGTCTACCAAGCCCAAATATTCTCTTAAGTTGAGATGATTAACTTGAGAGAAACCAATCCCTTTAAAAAAAAAAAATACATTCTTAAGTGCTTTATTGTTTTTTTTATTTGACCATGTGAGGCTGCTTGACTTATCTTATTTTGGGAGAATTATATACTAGTGGTGTATCGAAAAAAATATTACAAAAAAGTTATAAATTTTATAAATATTAATAATTATAATTATAATTTTTTTCAATATTATGTAATAATTTGGAAAAATTGCAAATATATGGAGCAATGTGAAATTTGCACTATAAATATTTTTTTTTTTTCTCACTGCTCTACTGAAATACAATTTTTCATAATACTTTTACAAAATATCTTCTAAATAATAATTTCTCCTATTTTCGGCCGAGGTAAACAACAGTTGGGTGCTTTGCCAATTCCGGGATCTTTTTAATATTCTAATAATTTGGAGGGTGACCTCAAATTTGGAGCCTAAGATAATTGACTATCTTGCCTAATGCAAAAAAACACACATTGTTGTTGTTGAAGTTTGAAAAAAATATAATACGATGTATAAGTTTGGCATAATTATGTTGGTTTCTTAAGGTTTTAATTTATGTAAAATTTAATCATTTTTTCATTACTAATTTGGTAGTCATATGAATGAGAAAAAAAATGATATTATTATTTATTTTACACTGAAATATATATTTTATCTTATTTATCTATATATGTCATCTAGATTAATATCGGTCGTTTTAGCCTTATACCAAAACTATGGGACTTACTATAGGTTCTTCAAATCTAAAGAAAAGGGTAGTATAGTTTAGGTTCCGTTTCAGAATTGACTTTTTAATTTTTCTTTTTTTTGGAGAAAATTTTTGAGGTGAAAAAAATTAATATGTTTGGAAATATTTTTTAATTTTTTATGAAATAACATGCAAAAAGCAGTGTAAATGGTAAGGAATCTTAACTTTGTAGTGACTGAACAAAAAGAAGAAGAAGAAGAAGACAGTACTTATTGTTTATACTGAACTCTCACTATAGACATGAAGCCTGTGGTGCAAAATTAAAAGGATTTGAGTTGATATTGGACTTATACTTGGGCTAAGATGGGCCATAATGGATTGACTTGCATGCATTTGGGGGAGAACGAAAATCTCCTTTTGCATGGAGCACATTAGCGGAACTAGTGAAAGTCTTGGTAGGCTGCTAATAGACCCATATTTTTTTTTATTATAATTTGTCTTATC